>VXAU01003810.1:1156874-1169373 GCA_013399695.1 Formicarius rufipectus
GCTCAGAGCCCCGACGCGGGTGGCACCCGGGTGGGTGTCCCCTCGTGTCGCCTCACAGCCCCTCTGTGGGTGTCCCCCGGATGGGTGTCCCCTCATGTCGCCTCACACCCCCTCTGTGGGTGTCCCCTCATATCCCCTCACAGACTCTGTGAGTAGGTGTCCCCTCATGTCTCCTCATGTCCCCTCACACCCTCGCTGTGGGTGTCCCCTCATGTCCCCTCACAGACCCTCTGTGGGTGTCCTGTCGTGTCCCCTCACACACTCTGTGGGTGTCCCCAGGTGAGTGTCCCCTCATGTCCCCTCACAGCCCCTCTGTGGGTGTCCCCTCATGTCCTCTTCCACACTGTGGGTGCCTCCCAAGGTAGGAGGGACACTCCGGTACCCTCATGCCCCCTCTGTAGCAGCCCCTCGGGTTGGGGTGACCTCAGGCCCCCTTCATGGGTGAATATCCCCTCATTTTCCCTCACACACTCTGTGGGTGCGCCCTGAGGTAAGGGTACCCTCGGGTACCCTCACACCCCCCATGTAGCAGCCCCCAGGTGGGTGTCCCCTCATGTCCCCTTACACACTCTCTCTTGGTGTCCCTGCGTGTCCTCTCACACACTCTTTATAGGTACCCTCCGGGTGGGTGTCCCCTCATGTCCAGGAGTTATCCAACTCCCCTTGAATGTGTGTCCCCTCAAATCCCCTCACACCCTCGCTGTGATGTCCCCCAGGTGAGTGTCCCCTCCTGTCCCCCCTCAGGATGCCCCTGGATGTCCCCTCACAGTTCCCATGGGTGCCCTCAGGGTGGGTATTCTGGCCTGCAGCAGTGCTGTGGCACCAAAAGTCACCCCAGTCCCTCATAATTCTTGCAGGACAACCACAATCCAGATGTGCAACAGCAAAAGGCCCCTGCCCCTTCCTTGAAAACTGTGGAAATAGGTTAATAGGAAATATGTTGTGGGTGGGGTTTTTTTAATGAAGCCAGGAGCTAAAGTGTGTTAATTGCGTTTCTTCAAGATAATGAAGTATTCTAATTTCTGTCTTTTTGATCCTCAGCTGCTTATTACAAGGAAAAATGTTTTTAATTTCTGTTTGCCCTAGTGAACGTGTTGGAGGCTGCGTTAGAAGCTGTGTTCAGCCGTGTGGTTGTGAACAGTGAGGGTTGTGAGGTGCCTTCAGTTAGTTCACAATCAAATCCAGGTTCTCTTGGGAGCACTGGCTTTACTGGTGTGTGTAGAGCTGAAGTAGGTCCAAACTATCTTCAGATAACTAAAAGGTGGAAGTTAAAAAAGTGTATGTTGTGTTGCTCCAGGTACCACCCAGAGAAGAGGGATGGTCTTCATAATTATATTTAAAATCTTAATTCTGTGAGGATGTTTTGAGATGAATTATCACTGAGGAAAAGCAAGAATTGTTTTCTCTCGTTGTCTGTTTTCTTACTCTCGGTAGTAAATAGAAATTTTAAAGAGTTTAGAATCATTAATTCTTTAAAATATTTATTGTCACTGATTAATTTGAAACCAGAACTGGAGAATAATTGACAAGGACAAGGTCAGAGACGTTTCAGAGGGGAATATGTGTCTCTGCAGGTCAGCAGAGTCCAGTGCCTCTCTCCAGTCAGGGCTCACTGTGACTTGTGGAGTCTGGGCTTGAAGAACCACCCAACTGCTGTAGTTTTTTGGGAATTACTGTCT
The DNA here is from genome assembly GCA_013399695.1 of Formicarius rufipectus. Classification (NCBI taxonomy): domain Eukaryota; kingdom Metazoa; phylum Chordata; class Aves; order Passeriformes; family Formicariidae; genus Formicarius; species Formicarius rufipectus. The sequence continues at coordinate 1,158,554 of VXAU01003810.1, forward strand.
GCCTGGTGCCCACCAGATGCTGTTCTAACCCTACCAAATGATGCTGCAGGTGAAACATTCAGGCATCACAAGACTGTGTAGGTGGTGAACTCTTTGGGGTGTTACCCGGAGTTTTCTGAATGGCTTTTTTCACTCTTCCACAAAACAAAGCTTCATTCAGTCTGGGGTTTCTATTCTGACACAAAGAATAGTTCATAATCTCCATCCTGCTTTTGCACACTCCTCAAGGTCTGTGTTTGCCAAGAGCTTTTATCCTGCAGTGAGGCCAGATGACTGATGTCTTAGGGTTATTGCTGTGTAGTGTGTTTCAGGAAGAAATAAGTTCCCTTTCTTTCTCTCTGAGCTGCCCCAGGTCCCTCAGCTGCATGTGTTTAATGTCAAGCCAGAACTAGTAAAAGCTGTTTGGGGATATTGTTTTCACAGAATCACAGAATATTCTGAGTTTTTTTGAAGTCCAGCCTCCTGCTAGCACAGTTACTCTGCTCTTTGAGTGGAAGTTGGCTTGTCCCCCATCATCTCAGATCATGGTCCAATGTGCTCTACATCCACCCATCCTGTACATGTGGGTACAGCCAATGTTGCTTTCATTGTAAAACCAAAAAGCTAAGCTGTGCATGGCAAGAGTTCCTTTGAAAGGGCAGTTATGCCAAAGGAAATAGGGAGCAGAATATTTTGCTGGGCTGTCTGCTCTCACCAATTCCACTTTAATATGAGGGATTTCCTTAAAATTCTTTCTCTCTTGCTAAAAAGTTCCCTGCAAAAATCTTCAGCCCATCTTGACGCAGAAGGGGATGTCACACACTGGTGAACTGAGTAGCACCAGGGTGGTTCTTTGTGGGTCTGGGCAATATATGGTTATTTAAGAGCATGTGCAAAAGGGAGTGAAAAGTGCAGGACAAGTTTCAGAAGTGGAGGTAATTAACTGAATTAGATTATGATTGTGCCAGAAAGCACTGCAAACCACAGATGTTGAGTGCTCTGTCTTTCTTATCCCTAATGGCAGTAGTGACTGATTTACCTGTTCAAGTGATGTTGACTCCCTTGATTATCTGGCAGAGTAGTTCTGAGTGTTAATAATTTGCAGTTTGTGTTACCAGCATTATTATATGGAACTTCTAGAAGGTATATGCATAATAATAAATATTTCCTTTTTTTTTTTCTTGTAGGATGGAAGAGAGACCAGTCTGAAAAACAGTTCCATCGTGGACTTTGCTGTTGCCTGCTAGAATGTTCCTTATGAATGCTCCTCCTTTGGTAGCTCTTCAGACAAAATGGGAGTCCTTTGGACCAGCGAGGAATTGTAGATACCCCGTTTGCTTCCCTGAATCTGACGGGGACGTCACAAGAACCTCTGTAAGTGCAAAAGTTCAGATGATCATAAACAACCTGCAGAGTCAAGAGTCTGCCCTGGGTATGAACAATGAGTGTGGCTGTGTTATGCAGAGGAAACAGAAGGGAGAAAAAGGCACCAGTAACAGAGTCCAATCCAGCACCACACTGCTGCGGAATCATCCTTCATATCCCAAGTGTGGACGCCCTGATGATTCAGATGGCACTGAAGTGGAAGGGAACGTGGAGTTTGGGACTCTGCTGCTCGATTCTGACAGTGATGATTCTGTGGACAGGGGTATAGAGGAGGCCATCCAAGAGTACTTGAAAGCAAAAAGCAAAAGTGACCAGTCCTTGCCAAGGAATGCAGAGCATCCTGAGAACACAAGCAGAGACAAAAGGTTTAAGAGAGAATTCTCACAGAACAAAATGGCCGGAGACCTCCTCCCTGTGACATTCAAAGCTGAGATGCTCTCAGAAGAGTACCTGTCTGACCACCTGGGAATTGGGAAAAGGCTCCAGCCTGCTTCCCCTCAGAGCATCAGCAGCGATGACTCTTTCGAGCAGAGCATACAAGCTGAAATAGTGCAGTTCTTGAATGAGAAAAAGCAGCAAGAAATTAGTAAATGTGTTACTGAGAAGGATAAAAAAGATTCCCGTGTGAGATCTGTCCTCAAATGCAATAAAGAAGCAACAGACAGAATGAACTGTGGTGCTATAAAGCAAGGCTGTAACACGCTGCTCCTGAGACATCATCCCAAGCTGCAGAAATCCAGCACACAGTCCAAGTGTTTGCAGTCAAAGATCCAAGCAGACCCTGGTAATTTCAGCCAGGCATATCTAGAAATGGCCACTGCCAGCCAGCCCTGGCTCATGGAGCAGAATGAGGGGAGTGGAGCTCCTTTCTGGGAGCCGAGGGAAGCGCTTCTCAACGAGAGCATGCACACATCTGACTCGAGCAGCGATGATGGCATCGAAGAAGCCATTCAGCTTTACCAGCTGGAGAAAATCAGGAAAGAGGCAGGTCATGCAGCAGACTGTGTCCCTTTGCAGAGGGACCATTTTGATCCAAAGGGTATGGCGGACATTTCTGCCAGCCTGACAATTAGTTCCACGAAAAGTGCCTCACCAGAAATCCATAAAAAGCCTATAAGCAACAAGAGAAAAGAAATTAATTCCAAGTCAGCAGGATTAGAAAGCACCGGCAATGACTTTAACAAGCTGTTTAAGCCACTGAAAAAAGCCAGACATTTTGCACTTCCAGAAAACAAGATTGCTGCTTGTGAGCTCACATTGCAGGCCTCTTGCAGAGCAGACACATCTGCAGAACTCATGTGTGCAGAAGCTATCCTTGATATTTCCAAAACAATCATGCCATCCCAAATGGGAAGTGACAATAAATCGCTGGCTGCAGATTCCTTCTTTTCTCCCCAGCTTCTCTCCTCCTCCCGTTGTGAAAGTGACAGCAGTCTTGTGGACAGTGATGACAGTATAGAGCAAGAAATCAGGGCTTTTTTGGCTCTGAAAGCACAGTCAGAAAACCTTGGAGCAAAGCCTTCCAGCCTGTCACACTCAATCCAGATGCCTTTGCCTTCTGATCAAAACAACCTCACCAGTACCCTTGAGCCTCCTCTTCCCAAAACACTGAAGCTATCACTGAGTCGTAAAAAAAGACTTAAAAGGGAAGGCAGAACAGCGAAACAGGGGGCATCAAAAACACCAGAACAGCTGGAGATGGGACTTTTCCAACCAGGTAATTATTCAAAATTTCCTGTGCTCCGAGAGGAGTGTACCCTGAGCAGCCCCACAGAACCCTGTGATGCTCAGAGCCTCAGTAGCAAAGACACGAGGCAGCAGCAGCTCCTGTCTCCCAAACTGTCTGGTTCTGATGGCAGCTGTGTGGCCTTGGACTCTGTAAACCCTTTTCTGCAGGTTCAGGAAAGCACAAGAAAAGCTATTAAAAATACCACTCAAACTCCAGAGAGGCAGGGGTCGGGTGATGAAAGCAGTTCTCTGGACAGTGATGAGGACCTTGATAGTGCTATCAAGGACCTTCTGCGTTCAAAAAGAAAGTTAAAGAAGAAGTCCAAGGACCAGAAATCTCAGTGCAAGAAGAGAGTCAGATTCAGCGAGACAGAAACTCAGCTGCTGGATGATTTCAGTAGCCTCCCACAAAATGAGTGGAAATGTAAAAACCCAGCACTGCTGAAAAGCTGCCTCTCAAAACCCAGGAAAGCTGTGAGAGACAATGCAGCGAGGAACCTTCCAGACAACACAAACGTCAAACTTCCCATTGAGAAAGCAGAAACTGTGAAAAACTTGGAGTTTAACTTACAGCTTAAAAAAGGAAATAAACCTAAAGCAGTTTCAAACCAGCGGGTGGCTAAAAATAGGAAATGTACTTTCACAGCTGTGTCTGACACTGATGACAGCAGCTCAGTGGACAGTGATGACAGCATCGAGCAAGAAATTAGGAAGTTTTTGGCAGAAAAGGCCAAAGACTCTGCAAGCAATTCTGAGGTACAAAAGGATGATGCAACTCTGGACCTATTTAGAGTGACCAAACAAACTGATAGTAAAGGAAAAGCAAAGCAGCAGCCAGTGGAAGATGAGCTCAACCTCGGGCCGGGTCAGAGTAAAAAGACTGAGGTATCTCAGCAAACTGAGGAGTTGAAGAACTCCCAGAGAACAGAAGGGAAAAGTGCAATGTTACACAGCAGTGGGAGGTGTGCTTCCTCTGCAGAGAATGTTGATGCTACTGGTCAGTCAAAAGCTAAGCAAGGAGTGTGGGGGGTTAAAGGTGGAGCTCCTGGTGAGTTACCTGGAAATGCAGCAGGTAAAAAGAATGTCCGCAAGACAGAGCCACCTAAACTCAGCAAAAATGAAGGGTGTAAAGGACAAAAAGTAATGAATGCAAAGCCTAGATCTAAAAGAAAGAACACCTTTCACCTAAAAATTTCCAGTAAATTTATTGCAGGTCTGAAATATGCCCGGGACAGGAAGAAATCAATGCTTTTGAACAAAATGCAGAAAGCAGAGAGTTTGCTTGCCCAGAACAGTATGCTGGGAATGGAGGCAGCTTCCCAGGATACTGAGGTACTTAACCCCATGCCAAAAGGTGAATTTAGTGGGGAGAGTACAATAGCAATAAAAGCATCCAGCTCTTCTCAGAAGGTCACAGTGGGAGTGTCAAGTCCCCATGTAGCAGAGACCTGTGCAAGAGCTGAGGCTGCTCCTTTGTGTATCAAAGAGGAAGCCAAGGGTTGCAGAAGGGCTGATGCTTCAGGAGGTCAGTCACATTCTCACTCAAGCCTTCCCTCTCAGGAACAGAGTGTGGCAGCAGTAAAAGCAGATAAGGTTTGCAGAGGAACATCCAAAGCTGAGAACACACAGCTGTGGATAGAGGAAGGAGATACCCACAAAGGCAGCTGGGCTGATTCCAGTGTAGATCCCCCACGCCCTGAGCACAGTGAGGCAGCAGGAAAAGCAGATAAAACTAGCAGAGACACAGCTCAGCAGAGTGCACAGGCATGCAGTAAGGGAGGGAATAACCACCTGGACAAGAGGCCAGATCCAAGTTTAGCTTGCCCACAGCAGGAATTAAATGTGACAGCAGCAGCAGTGGATAAAACTAGTGAAGGAGCATGTGCAGATAAAAGTGTGCAGATGTGCATTAAGGAAGAAAAAGCTGACAAGCAGGAAGAAATTCAGGTGTCCAGCTCCAATATGGAAGGAAAAATGCCTCTCCTGCAGAACAGGGAAACTGCTAGTGAAGTGCACCAAGGGCAGGAAGTTTTAGCCAAAACCTGTGCAAAATTTACTAACCTACCTGCAGGGGACTGCCCAGATTCTCTCTTGGAAAAAAAAGTTCCAAATATGTAAGTACACTTTTTTTACAGTAACAGTCCTTTTAGAAAATATCTATTATGGTAATTACCTTGATAAAACTTGAGACAGGAAAGGGGAGACTGTGGGAGATGCTGATACCTGTATGTCATACACACACTAATGTGAAAATGCTTCTATTTAATAGGGATATCATGGGTAAACATACAGTTTTTGTAGAATTTTGTAAATTATTTAAAGTGCTCTAAGGAAATATTTTTTATAATGATTTTTAGGGCTTGCATTACTACAGGAAGCTGTAGTTACTGTAGATAAAATACTGGCTAATCACACTTTAAATTATGAGGCCTCTATCACCTATCAAAGGGAAACCTGTTTGTGCACAGAATATGTTTGGCAGCCTGTTAAGAGATCCTAGGAAAACACAGCCCTGGATGGCAATGCAGGTTATCTGACACTGGTCACATTCCAGCTGCCTTAGAACAATCCTGTGTCATGTGTTTTTGCTGGGATCTCAATCCTCCCCCCCTGAGGACTGTGGGTGTTGCTCCCAGTGCAGCTGGGACTGTGGAGATCCAGCCTGGAAGATACAAATGCTCATTCAGGTAAATGAAGCGGATCAGTCTGTCTGCACGTCCTGTGTAAAGTGATCTTAGCAGCTGCTGGAAGTCCTTTTGAATAGCCAGAACCTTCTGCTGGCAGATGATTCCAAGCACAGTTGCAGTCTGAGACAAGTGGAGGAGCGTTGTCTGTTCAGACAACATAATTTCCCTGGATTTCTCTGGATTTATGTACTATTGGGCCTGCACGGCTGAAAAATTCCTTCTTGTTCTCAATTGATGCCCTGCAGTTACCCAGAGATGGCTTTTGGTTTCCTGAATGAACTTTCTGGAATTGAGTGCCCTTACTTTCCTTTTTCAAAAGTGTTTTCTAAAATGTTACGTTTCTGTGAACTTTCCACTGACAGTTTTTGTGCAATAGAGCAAAGCTGGGTTTGCTGTAGGAAGTCCCAACGTAAACGCCACGGATATTTTCAGCACTGTTCTTTTATACTGGCTCTTTCTCTGCCTCTGTTTCCAGCAGCCAGAATAAAGCAATTTTTCACTACTCTCTTTTTATTTGTACTGACTTTAAACGGGATTGAAGTAGCACATTCATATCACAGAAAAGGAAAAGTGCCCTCACACTGGTTTCACTGAAAATTCAAAAAAGTGTAAACTGGAGCTGTTGGTTGTTCTTTCATTTGTGTGTAGTGGAGTCCTTTGAGGAGCGTGTTCTTACATCTTGTCATTGTGAATTGATCTGATACTCTCTTTGTCTGGTCTTCTACAGTACTTCTCTCAGCCAAACCTCCACTTAGCATCACTTTGTGTCTCAGTCACTTCAGTCTTCCTCAAGACTGGCCTTAAAATTGCAAACTGGAGCAAAAGCAGACAGGAGTGGATCCAATATCTCGTGGTGTCCCTGGTGTGATGCAGAATAGTGGCAAAATGCAGTGTAGCATAGAGTAGAACGAGTAACTGTGGCATGTAGAGAAATAAACACCATCCTTGGTGTGTTTATACTGTTGTGCAAATACATTTCAAATATGTTTATAGTGCTCACTTGTTTCTTACTGTCTGGCGCCTTTTTGTAGTCCGTGCATTGGTTGGTCAGGTTGTTTCAAAAGATCAGTGTGTTGAATCATCTCCATTTTGTGATAGGATACCTTGGAAAATGTTTTGTACTTGGCTCAATGCCTGCAGTCTCTCTGCACAGGCTTATCCTTTGGTCTGCCTTGATTCTGTTGCAGGATTTGGGCCTTTTGTTTGGAATAGGTCAATAGGCTGGTATTTTAAAATAGAAGTTCTCTGAGTACCTTGCTTTAAAAGGATTAAACTGTATACTTACTTTTCCTAGAGATGGTGGCAGCAGTATGTACTGTTTGTATAAAAAGCTGAATGTTTCTCGTTAAAGTTTTCAGTAAATCAACATTAAGACTTAAAAGGTGTCTCGTGCCCCTGTCGCTGTGTCTGTGTCCTCAGTACAACTCGTGAACTGGTTCACTTCCAGTTAAGATGCAATTCCAGTTACCTTGTGCTTTAAATAAAACCTGATTCCAAACAGCACTTTTTAAAAATTGATAAAGTTGATTTGTATATAGGAAATGGTGTACATTGCTGAGTTTATAATGTTTAATAAATGGGGTTCTGCCCATGGATCGTGAAACCAGAGCTCTCCTATGGTTTGTGTCATCATCTTGAGTGAGTGGGTGGGATTTTTGTGTTCCCTTTTTTTCCCTTCCTGCCTGTGTTCCGAGGATGTAATTAACTTCTTTAAAACAAAAAAATTAAGGAGAAATCTACCAAGTACATGGGCAAAACAAAGTGGTGGTTCTTCTGGGACTTATCAAAACCCCTACAAGAGTATTCTTTCCTGGTGTTTGTGGCCAAGAAATGGAAACTTTCCTTGTGCAATTAAATGTGTGTCAAGGAACATCTGTGGAATTGGGACAACAGCCATCAGAGTGCCATGACTCCACTGGCAGTGTCCTCATCCTGGTACAGCTCTTATCCCTTGTTCAACAAAAAGAAGTCTGGTGTCTGGGAGCAATAAGAAATCCCTATTACACAGTACTAAAGGTTTAGTAGAAAGATTTTTTTTTCTAACATTGATTTTTTTGAATTGATAATGTTATTTTACCACATGTTGTACCAAGGCTGGGACTGCAGGGCAAATCTCTTTGAGATTGAATTTTGATACACAGAGTTCCAAAAGCAGATTTTATCTTCTGTTTATAGGGACCACAACAGCCCCAGAGTGGGTGCAGACTGTACAGCCCTCCTGGCCCTTTCCAGCACCCACTGACAGCTCTGGGAGTGAGCAGAATGAAGTCCTTTTTCCATTGTTTCCACTCTCCTGGAATACTGATTTATCCTTTACTGCAGTAGATAATTGCGACTGTAAACTCAGGTCTTCTCACTTTTGCAAAGAGGTTACCTTTATTTAATGAATGCTGGTTCATATTTTTTAAAAATGAACAATTATTTTTTCAGTCAGAGCTCAGAATTTGCTTATTTGGATGTTATTAAACCATTTGGTATTTTTTAATATGTCTATTGGTAAATCACATCCTCCTGGCTGCAGTACCACAGTTCTCAGATAATTCTGTGCTTCTTCAGGACTTTGAAAATAGGTTTATTGCTTTATTTTTACCCCAGTGACTGTTCTTCTGTGCTTTGGGAGCAACAGTCTTCAAAGATTCTCAAGAGACCACAAGAACTACCTTAACTTTTTATAAACATTCTTTGCTGCTATTTTAGGAACATGTGTTTTGATGTGTAGCTGCTTTTTATACGAGGCAGGAAGACACCATCCCTGCCACCATTTCTTTTATTAACGGATAAGCTTTTTAATTTTTCAAACCTTCAGTTTGTGATAGTTCAGCCTCACATTTTACCTGCAAACATGAAAATCTTCCTTTCAAAATACAGAGTAGAAAGAGACTGTTCCAGGGAGATTCTGTGTGGTAAAATGTGTCATCTTTAGGATGGTATTTTGAATTAGTATAGGTATTTCTTAAAAATAACAAGTATTTGGTCTAACATCGGAGCATTAAGGTACATTGCATGTCAGACTTGTCAAAGGAATTGATTTCAGTTCAAGAATAAAAGGGGAGAAATAGAGGCAAGGAAAAAGAGGTGGGTGTTTTCAGATGAAGTGGGAAAATATGTGACAGAATTCACTACATTTATATTTTTAAGAGGCAGTCTTATCCCTAATTATGCCACCTGCAAAAAATCTGTGGATAAAAATGTATGTAAAATTGTCACAACTGTTTATATTAATTTAGCACTTTGTTATTTTTTTCATTTCAGGAGAAGAAAGGGAAGTTTTAAGAAACTCAAGGTATTGTCTAGAGTCTAATGGGAGAATTAACAGTGAACAAAAGAGTTGCTTATTTATTTTCCTATGGTAAATATTTTGAAAGTTATCTTTTCAGGCCCATTTCTGCTCAGTTTGTTTGTTTCAATGTATTGGTGTGTTTGCAGCAGGGGAGATTTCACCCAGCTATTCCTCTGTTTGAGATAACCAAATGCCACAGATAGGGACAATTTTGTCACATGAAGAGTATCAATTGCAGTCATGCTTGGACAGAATATTACACTCATGGTTTATATTTTTAGCAAACAGCTAGAATAGAATTATGCTCAGTTTTAATGGATGCTATCTCTATGTTACACCTGTAACATGGGACTGTTTCTCATCCATAAATAGAGCAGTTTCTCTTCAAAACTAGTTTTTAAGCTAAAAATGTTAAGGTGTTCCTTCAGGACAGTCACTGTTCAACTGATGCAGTTTCACTGGCTGTAACCACAATTGTTACAATAAAAGTTAACAAAACATCTTTTTGATTCCTTGTCATTATTTCAAGAATTCCTTAAAACTCTGTAGTTACGAGATAGAAGAAACATGGACTCGTCTACAAGAAATCCAAAAGGTTAATGAACACCTCTGGAAAACTTGCAGATTGGTTATTCATTGAATAGTAGAAAAGCAGTTTAAATTTTTTTAATTATATGTGGTAGATGAGCCACAAGGATGACCACCAACAGAGTAGAGGTCAAAGGGATATATGTTGTATATGCTGCCTATAAACTACGTGAAATGGCTCATACGAGCAATTAAACCGACACTTAACCACATTAAATCTTCATCAATCACTGTATTATTCCTAATAAGGTTTGCAGTATGAATTAGTGGGTTTCGTCTCGTCGGTGTGTGGCTTTCCCAGCAGGAGGAGCTGCGGTGGTGCCCACCCTAGCCCAGGTCCCTGCAGTGCGAGGGGCCGCTGGGGTTGTAGCTGGGGTGAAAGTCGTGGTGCTCGTAGGCGGTGATGAAGTTGTCGATGCCCGTGACGTGGCTCTTCTCCATCGAGGTGTTGAGGCTGTCGTTCTTGTACATGCCAGTTGGGCCCAGATGATCCGAGAACTTGTGCGAGATGACGTGGAAGCAGGTCTGGGGTGGGCGAGAAGAGGGGGCAGGTGTTTAAAGTGCCAACAGCCATAACCCCTGCAAAGCCTGGATGCCAAGTTGGGCTTCATCTGCGGGGCAGGGCAAAGCTTGGCCCCCCTGTCCATCACCTACCGGCAGCTCGTGCACCGTGGGGGCCCTTCTGCCGTAGGTCTGGTTGGTGGTGCGGTACCGGGGATGCGGCGCCGGCTGCCTGCGGGGGGAGAGCACAGGGTAGGGCCGGCCGGCGATGCCGGGGCGATCCCGGGCGGGCCCGCACCGCGCTCACCTGAAGTCCCGGTAGAAGAATGGCCCGGGCAGGCCGGGGCTGGGGCGGGGACCGGGGCTGGGGCCGGAGCCGGAGCCGGGGCCGGGGCAGGACATGGTGGGGTGCCGCGGGACGGAGCGTTGCGCGGTGACGGGACGCGGGGAGCGGCGGGCCCGCCCGCTCCGCACCCGCCGCGCTCCGCCCCGCAGGAAGCGGAAAGAGCTGCTGACCTTCCTGCGTGCTCTGCCCGTGCTTCTGCTCCGGCTCTTGTCCCAGCCCCTGCTCCTGTTCCTCCGTGCCCTGCTCTGGCTCCTGCCCCTGCTCCTGTCCCTCCGTGCTCCTGCCCCTTCTGCCCCGGCTCCTGCCGCTCCCTGCCTCTCCTGCT
>VXAU01003810.1:1169463-1185202 GCA_013399695.1 Formicarius rufipectus
CCTCCAGCTCCTGCACTTACAGCCCCTGCTCCTGGCCCGGCTCCTGCCCCTGTTCCTGCCCCTGCTTCTGCCCCTCCGTGCCCTGCCCGTGCTTCGGCTCCTGCTCTGGCTCCTGCTCCTCCGTGTTCCTGCCCCGGCTCTGCCCATCCTGCCCCTCCTGGCCCCAGCTCTTGCTCCTCCTGCCCCTGCTCCTCCTGCCCCAGCTCCTGACCCTCCTGCCCCAGCCCTGCCCACTGTGCTCGGTGCATGGCGGTGCCGCGGCTCCTGCGGGCAGGTGAGTGGGCACTACCTGGCCCTGCCCAGGCTGATGTGCCCCTGCCCGTCCGTGTGACCCCCGTGTTTCTCTCCCCGCAGCAGTCCCGCGGCTCTACAGCACCATCCCAGTCCCAGCCGTGGCCCCTGCGGCGACCCGGCCCAGCGGTGAGTGCTGTCCCTCCCCTGGCATCCCCCGTCCAGGCCGTGAGCGATGCCCGTGCTGGTGTCGCCTGGTTCCACCAGGTGGTTGTAAGTGCATCAGGCTCCTTTCTGCAGTCCCAGCTCACCCCCCTCTCAAAACACAAGACAGAACAAGTGATTAATTGTTGACCTTCTCGCAGATGTGGATGACAAGCTCCTGACAGAGCCTCTCAGCCACCCCGACTTCTTCAACGTGAAGGAGCTCTTCACCCTGAAAGATCTCTTTGATGCTCGGGTGCACCTGGGTCACAAAAAGGGGTGTCGGCACATGTGAGTGATGCTGTTTCGCGATGCAGCTCTTCTTGATGTCAGGGATCAACATAAACCTTCCCATAAACCTTGTCTTCTTTGGGGGCTACACTAGATTAATCTGAGTCTGGAACTGCCCACACAGGGCAGGTTACAGGGACCCCCCCAATGTGGGCACTGTGAGAGTGTGAGAGCCATGTAGGTGTGAGAGCCAATGTGGGTGTGAGAGCCACGGGCCCCCAAGCCCAGCTGGAACACACACTGGGCATGAGGGTTGTCTGCAGAGAGCACCTCTGGTATCAACCAGGAGCTGGAGTGTGGGATGGCTGCTGTGGGCCCACACCACCTGCAGCAGTGTTTGGTGCCTGTCCACCTCCTCCCCACGTCCCCTGCATTGCCCTCTCTCTGCCCCCCTGCAGGTTCATGGAGCCCTACATCTTCGGCTCCCGCCTGGACCAGGACATCATCGACCTGGATCAGACCATGCAGCACCTCCAGCTGGCCCTCAACTTCACTGCCCACATCGCCTACCGCAAGGGCATCATCCTCTTCATCAGCCGCAAGCGCCAGTTCTGTCACCTGGTGGAGTGCACGGCGCGGGCCTGCGGCGAGTACGCGCACACACGCTTCTGGCAGGGCGGCCTCCTCACCAACGCCCACATCCAGTTCGGGGCCGGCGTCCGCCTGCCCGACCTCATCATCTTCCTCAGCAGCCTCAACAACGTCTTCCAGCCGCACGTGGCCATCCGCGACGCCGCCAAGATGAACATCCCCACGGTGGGCGTGGTGGACACGAACTGCAACCCCTGTATGATCACCTACCCCATCCCCGGCAACGACGACAGCCCCTCGGCCGTGGAGCTGTACTGCAGGCTCTTCAGGATGACCATCATCCGCGCCAAGGACAAGAGGCGGCAGGATGAGGCTGTGGAGGAGCTGAGGAGAAAAGCTGAGGGCAATTAGAGCCTCGATGGTGGGCGTCCTGCTCCACTTCCACGGGACTGGCTCGGCACTGGAGCACCGGCTTTCGGCAGGGCTGGTGGTGGGAGGGACCCCCAGTCCTGCTGGGCACGGAGATCCCGTGGTGCTCACAGCCACAGATGGTCTCCAGCTCAAAAACAGATTGTCCAGCGCAATGCAGGGGAAACGGAGCCAGGCCAGACCCCGCTGCACTCCTGGGGGTGTTCCCTATTGCAAGGAGATGTCCTGTGGCCTTCCCGTTCCTGAGCTCGAGATCTCACCTGAAACCACTTGTATCTCACACCTCTTCTTAGCAAATAAAGGGGTTTAGCCCTGTGTGATCCATTTCGTTTCTTCCATTGTGAAGTGGGAAGGGGAGTCTGGCAAAGGGAGCTGGCCGGGGCAGTTGGGGCAATGGGAGGGAAGGGGATGAAGGGTTTGCCCAACCTGAGGGACACTGCAGGGTGGCTGGTACATCGTGGGACTGGAGCGGCCCCAATGGGGATTGGAGAGTCCCCGTTTTGTCCCAGTTTACATTCAGATCCCAATCTGTGCCACCAAAGGGGAGCTGGGAACTCCAGGGAGCAGCTGAGGAAAGGGATATCCATCCCCTAGTACGCCTCGTGTCTCTGTGGGAGGCCCTTGAGCTCTCCTGCCATCATGAGGAATGGCCCTGGGCAGGACCCCTATCCCTCTCCCATCTCCATCTTGTTTCCCAGCCCATGTCCCAGCCCTTGTCCCATCCTATGTCCCTTCCTTGTCTCATCCCGTGTCCCATCTCATGTCCTGTCCCTTGTCCCTTCCTTGTCCCATCCCATAACCCACCCCGTGTTCCCGCTCCCTGCTCTGTGTCCTCCCACGCGGCAGGGGGCGCTCGCGGGCGCTCATCCCGGCTCCGCCCCTTCCGCTCCCGCCCTATATAAGCGGGCGGCGGGAGCTGCGTGGTCCTTTCGGCGGGCGCACAGCGCAGGATGCGGATCTCTCAGCGCTCCCTCAGCGGGGCCGGGAATGCGGGCAGGGCCGGGAATGCGGGCCGCACCGCAGGACTGGCGGCCCCTGGGTCGCGGGGAGGTGGTGCTGGCCGCGGAGTGGCGTTGCGAGCCGCGCTGCGTCGCAGCTCCGTGAGGGCCGCCCCTCGGCGCCGAGCAGCGCGGTGAAGGTGCGGCCGGGGTCCTCTCCTATTCAGGTTTTTAGGAAAATATTTTTTAAATAAGGAACTAAAATTAGTATTTAGCAAGCGCTCTTTTATATATATATAACAATGATTTAAATCTGTGATTTTCAGTTAAATGGTGCGTTTTGCAAAAGAAAGGTTGTTAGGCACTTTGCCTAAAACTTGTATGATACTAACTGCATTCTTTCTTTCTTTAGCCCACCAGGAGACAGAAAATGAAGTGACAAAGATTGTGTTTCTTCAGCAGTGAAGGGTGATGGTTCACACACAGGCTGCCCAAGCAAGTTGCAACTATCTTTTTAAATCTGTAAGTGCTCTGTTACGTTTCGTGTCTGCACGTGCACTAAGTGGTTTTGTAACACTGCTTTCCAAGAGGTGATAAGGTCTGGTCCTTGCAAATGCCATAAAATCCTGGAATAGTTTGGATTGGAAGGGAACTTAAAAGTTGATCTCATTCCACCCCGTGCCGTGGGCAGGGACGCCTTCCACTAGGCCACGTTGCTCAGTGGTTCCATCCAGCCTGGCCTTGGACACTTCCAGGGGTGGGACATCCACCCACAATTATCTTCCCTCAGTCTTTGTTCTTGTTTTTGGTTTTTTTTTTATTTCCCACCCTGCCACTGGCGTTGCAAAGATGGCTGCAAGTGGCATCTTTTGTGTCAATCAGTGGCCAGAGAGACAGGCTATGTTCTACGCTCGTGTGTTCTGCAGCCCGTGAGCACTCAGAGTGATTGATAGCCTGACATTATTAACAAATCAGCTGCTTAACCAGAAACTGGTTTTCAATTGCCTTAAAGGTGAGATGTGCATGTAACGCAATGGAAAGCTGTTGTGTCTGACCTGCAGTGGATGTGCAGCAGAGGGGCTGCATGTGGCTTTACCATTATTTAGGCTTGAAAGTCAGATCATGTGGGTACATCCACTTTTGTTACAGAAGAATGAGTTAAAATGATTAGCCTAAAGCCACGTGGTGAGTTGATGACACCAGGGGGAGCACGTCCTGGGAGTCACCAACCCTATTTCGATCTGAAAATAATATTTCTGTACTATGCATTTACATCTTTAAAGTTCTGCCAGCAGTGAAACAGTAGCTCTATAACCAGGCTTTGATGTGGATCTAAGTGCTGTGTATATATGTATTTTTTCTACCTCTTTTCCAGACAGAGCCGTGTGACTGGCAGAGCAGGAGGTGTCCCAGGCCCAAGGTGAGCCCCAGCAGTGTGAGTTCCTCACACAGCCTCTGCCCCAGCTCATGTTGCAGGCGTGGCTGCAGTGCCACGTTTGTGTCATTCGGTGGCAGAGAGGAAAAGGCGAGGTCTTCCCCTGGTGCTCTGGCCCACGTGGGCTTCCTTTAATGTTAATCTGAAATGGTGAGGATGGACAGGATGCTACAACTGACTTTTCCTGCTTGTTTTAAAAGTAGCACATGGATGTCTTATTAACATACTGTGTTTAAAGCTAATTCAGAGTTCTTTCATTGTTCTAGAGAATCATAAGATGGTTTGGATTCAAAGGAACCTTAAAGCTCATCTCATTGCACGCCCTGCCTTCCACCAACCCAGGTTGCTCCACGTTCTGTCCAACCTGACCTTGGACACTTCCCAGGGATGAGGCAGCCACAGCTCTGTGGCAGGGCCACAGTCTGTGCCAGGGCCTGCCCACCCTCACAGGGAAAGATCTTTTCCCAACATCTCATCTAAACTTATTCCCTTTCCCCACCCCAATGCACTTGTGAGGAATGGCAAATTCTAGTATTTATTCCAATAATCCTGACTTCTTGGAGATTTACTCTCCTGACACGTTCATATTATTAGATGTCAGAGGTGAAGAGGCTTCACGTGCCTGAAACTTGTGACTGCTTAGAGATGTTTCCACATTTATTATACAAGCTTGATGTTTCCACATTTAACTCTCTTCAGAGAATCAGGAGAAGGTGGAGCACAATTCATTTAAAGAGCAGTTAAATTATGCCAGTTTTAACTGCATCAGGGGAAGGGCTTTCCTTATTTTTACAAGGACAAGTAGAAGTGACAGCGCTGTTCCTGAATTCTATTTTTACTCCTTCATGGCTTTTGAGAGGTCCTTGACTGCTGCCTGTGAAAGGGCACCTCCAGTTGTGCAGGGTTTAGCATTGTGTAGGTCAAGAATTGCACCTGGACAGGGAGGAGATGGGGGAAACAAACATTTTGTTGTTTCCAAAATATGGACGAGGTTAGAAAAAGTTGGGCGTGGATTTGGCATATGGAGGAAATTGCACCCTGAGTAAGACTGAGCAGAATGTGGAGTCAGGAACCTTCTGAAATGTACCTTTGTAATTATGTTTGCTTTTTGGGGGGAGAAACACAAAAACCAAACAACTAAATCAATACTTTACTGGAAAACAAACTGAAGATGTTTTTTCTTCTCACAGTTACACTTGAGAGGAGGACTGAGTTCTGGAGTGATTTTCCAATGTTGAAGGTAGGTATTGGTTCTAACTTCACAATGTGTTACCCAAGTGAGGGTCTGGGAAGAAGTCCTTGTGTTTCTACATCTTATCTTGCAGAACAAGGATCAAAAAAAAAAAAGAATGCCACTAGAGCATTCTTGAAGGGAAACCTTCAAATTCAGTATTTTTTCATCTTTTTTTTGCTGACAAACACCTAGGTGAGGTATTTTCAGGTTCTACTAATGGCAGGGATTTTTGGAAGCAATCTTATAATTACCTTTTAAGTTCAGTTTCTCAGACTGCCTTTCTCAGCTCCCAAAGTGCCTCCTTTTAGTGGCAGCTCTGTCAGGAGGAGATACTTGGAGAGCTTTAACTTCTGTATGCCTGAGAGTCTCCAGACGAGCTCTGCTGCTGCTGCAGTGTGACACAAAACTGCTGGAAATGATCTCTTAGAGGTAATGGAGAAGTGAAAATACCGATTTTGGTAATGCAAGGAAAAATTTTAATGATGAAACTTGAAGTATTTTAAAATTCTTCGAGAGTCATTCTAAGTGCAGCAGTGCTTTGCCCTGTTTCCAAAGACAAGATCTCACTTCCTCAGTGAGATCTTTTACCAGTTTCTGGCTGGTAAAACACCAGACAAAAAGCAAAAGTAATTGACTTGAGCACAATGTGAGTTTTTAGTTGATTTTTTTTGCTGTGTTAGTGTGCTTTCACAGTGGCAAAGGACTCTACAAGGCAGTGAACTAGGTGGGAGCACAAATACTCCTGTTTTCAAGCAGTTCTGTGTGTCACTGCCCTTCCTTGGGTGACGTGGTGGGGCACATGAGCCTCTTCTGCAAACAAGCGGTGCAAGAAGCTCAGACCACACAGCTTGTGAAACAGCTTTTGCAGCTTTGACAGACTCTGGCAGTGCTAAATGGTGGGAAACCCACTCATTAAATGGGCATTAGGAGGGCCAAAGGTGCTGCAGAGCATGCAGGAGGTGCTGACTGCAAAGTGAGCCCTTTAATGGGGAAAAGTCACTGCCTGCAGCAGTGGCTTTGGAAAAGAATGCTAATAAGGTTGTGGGGATGTGGTTATGCCTTACAATGTGACTCTTATTTAAATGTCTTGACTTCTTTTAACCCTAAAATACATGTTTGGGGTTTTTCATCAGGCTTTACTCTCATCAGGGGTCCTGCCTGGGCTGTGACTGCTAATGAGTATCTCCAGAACTTCACTGTGTGAGGCACAGGATAACTATTCACATTTTCCTGGTAGAATTTGCTGTGAATCACCTTCCCAAGCCTGAGCAGCACTCCTGGCCCATGAATCTGGCTTTACAGAAAGAATACCTGTCTATCCACTGTGAGAAATGTTTTGTATTCAGGTGGTTTTGAGAGAAATAAATCTTTCTGCACGTAACTTTAGCCCCTTTCATCATTTAGGACTGGTTTGTGTCATGACTTTGAAGGCTGGAATAAGCTCAGCTTTTCTCTCCCTGTACTATTAATAGCTTGGCTCTGCACTGAGCTTGGCAACCTCAGCTTGAATTTTTAAGGAGTGAGGATATAACCCAGAGCAGGCTCCAGCTATCCTGCCCTTAAATTATCCCTTTCCTAAACTCAAGAGCACTGTGCCCAGGCAGGTATTTTTCCAAAAATTTTCTGATGGAATGGCAAAGAATTTCTCCTAGATTTGTTGCTGTGTGCCTCTGTCATTACTGTGGGTCCTGAACCACACAGATCTCCAGGCAGGAAATGCAGGCACTGGAATTTGTGGTGTCCCTGTGGTTCTGCACTGGAGGAGATCCCTTTCTGAAAGTTTCCCCATGAACCCTGATAACTGAGCCCTGCTTATGACTTCCTGAAAATTTGGGTTCACTTTGTGAAACTTTATTTCCTCTGGGATGTGAAAAGTCTTTGGACATTTCCAAGATAACTGAGGGCAGCAGTCTGGGTGGCAGGGGTTAATAAGGTCCTTAGTATTTACATTATTGCTCCTTTTTCCTGGCTCTGTTTGAACTTGTTTGACATCCTGGGTCTGTTTTTTTATTCACAGGTCAAGCCTTGAGTTTCAGAATTTCTGACAAAAGTGGAAACAGCAAACGAAGGAATTGGCAGTGTCTGCATGCAAAGACTTGTGTTCATCTGTGTTTTCTCTACATGGTTAAGGATTTTTTTAAAAAACCTAAATAAAGATGCCACCTACAATAAGTCTGAATTACACTTGTGTATTTGTAGCACCCCAAGTAATACTATTTTTTAACCATTCTAGGATTTAAGCCTTCTATTTGTAGATCTGAAAACTGGGATGGTTTTATACTTTGTGCAATTAAAGGTATTTCCTACCTCCACCCCTGGGGCACAATTCTCTGCTGCAAAAGCAGCAGCATCCAGCGAGGTGTCATTCAGTGAGATTGTCAGTCTTTTGAGTGTCCTGGCTTTTTTTCCAGCCACTGGGAAATCTGGAGGAGGTAAGAGTGTAAAATAGCTTTGTCTTCACTCATTCTCTCCTGTACTCCAAGTAGCTTGTAAACCACGAGCACAAGGCTGCAAAGGCTTTGTGCTTTCTGTAAAGGATGAGCAAAACTCTTGGGATGTCTGAGTCATCAGTGATTCCTGGAAGTGTCCGGTGCTGTGGGATTGTGGATTAATGACACAGTTGTTGTCACAAGTCTTTATTTCAATAAATCATCAGGTCAGATCTGTCAGATTACAGGGGTTTGCCTCTCCTGGAACTTCATCATAAATACTTGGGGATTCTGATACTTGGGGGAAAACCCTTTTCCAGGTGCTTACCTGCTGCTTTAACACTGCTTTTGGGGAGGTGAGCAGCAGGGGCTTAGTGGGAATACCTGGATTAAGTTTACTAGTAAATAACAGGAAGGGGGGAAATGGCTTTTCTGATGACCTGAGGAGTGGATTTGCCATGGGTGTTGGGATTCCTTTGCTAATAGGAGAAGGAAATTTGTCAGTGGAGCTGGTTGCCATGGGGATGCAGGACAATGGATGAGCTGCAGTGGTTGCATGGAGCCTTGTTACTGAATTCCAGCCCTCTCCACAGGCTCCCTCCTGTGCAGGTGAACCCACACCTGTACATAGGGCCCTGCTCACCTTGGCAGTGTCTGTACCCACACCAGGGTGACTCGAGGGGCTGAGGAACTCTCCAAACACAGAAACCTTAGCAGTGCTCAACCAACCTTTCCATGGATAAATTACAGTGCAGAGGCAACTCCTCAGCAGGGAGTGAGCTCTGAGCTGGATACAGAGTGCTGCTGACACTGAAACACCTCCATAAACACCAGTGAGAGGTGATGAGGATCCCAAAGAACTAAACACAAGGAAATCCTGATCTCTGTCCTCAAAGGACTCCTAAATCTGCAGCTGTGGCAGTGCCAGTTGCCTTCCCAGGTGATGCAGACTGTCAGGTGTGTTTGTAACCGTGGTTGTACATCAGCTGCATGCTCCACTTCACTTAGGAATTGTTGGCATGAGAATCACCATACGGTCCAGCAGCAGGAATATGGCTGTGCTGGGAACAGAGCAACCTTGGGGGAGTTTATGGAAGCTCTTCCTCCCTACCTGTGGTTTTAAGATTGCTCTAATTGGGCATTTAAAGCAAACAACTGTAGTTAGAGCCCTGGTAGTAAACACGCAGCCAAACAAATGTCTTGAGACCTGCTGAAAGCTTGCCTGGAAATTCACTTTAATAACGAGAGAAGCACTGGATTATTCTGGTATTAACCTTCAACCTCCACAGGGCAAGCCCAGCTTAGTTTTAGGAGAATTAAACTGAGAGGTTGGTTCATCCCTGCTCTGAGTGTGGCGGAAAGGGACACACAAAGCACATTAATGGGTCAGAACTGTTCATGTTTAGCCCTTTGCCTTTAAGCTCTCCTTGTCCTTAGAGCTTCCAAAGTTGACATGTGAGGGATTGGCCTCAGCTGCCAATTTCGGCCTGGGGGCAGGAGCAGCCGGGTGGGAGCCTCACACAAGCCATGGCATCACTGTCAGGGTCAGGCACTTAAAAATGGAACCAAAGAATTGCCAGGATTCTCCACTGTGGAACAGACTGCTTATCTGCTTCCTATGTTACAGCTGGATCTGATGGCAGATGACTCAGACACTTAAGGATAGACTTTTGAATCAGGAAATCTACCTTTTCCTCTTTTTTAGATCACAAACAAGCTGGCACTTAACAGGCTGCTGTTTCACTATTGATGTACTGGTGTGATTCACGTAAAAGCTGTTTATTTACATCAGAGACGTTCATCAAAAGAAGATGTGACAAGAACAGCATGAATGATTCATTCCCATCGCTCTGCTCTGCTTTCCTGTTAATCAAGAAACAGTTAGATGCATCCAGCTGGGCTCTGCTTCCTTATCCCTTTCCACGTCACCTTCCTCCCCCAAGCCTGTCCAGCCTGGCTCCCGGTGTCCCAGCTCTGCAGACACTCCTGCTGACTGATCGATGATCCTGCTGGGCGGTGGAAGTCATGAAGCTTGGTTTTCCATGGAGAAGGGGCTTCAGCTCTACTGAGCTCCCTGCGCAGGGTGTATTTTTCCTGTGGAGGAGAGGATGGAGAAACAGGCCTTCAGCCCTTGGACTTGACTTTGAGATTGCAGATCCTGTACTCCAGGGCCGTGCTTCTCCTGTTAGGAGTATTTGGTGTTTGAAATCTTCTTCCAGAGCAAGGTCTTGAGGTTGTTGAGCACGAGGGAGTGGTGCACTTCCATCTGGCTGGCCAGGCCGCTGAGGGTCATGCAAGTTCGGAGCTGCTTCTGCAGCTCTTCCTTCAGCTCCAGCGGCGCCCCGTGCAGCAAGTAGTCCTGCAGCAACCCGCACACCTTGGCCAGGTTGGGCTGCACCATGTCCCCCTTGCACTGCTTCAGGAGCTTGTCACACGCCGCCGTGCAGTCCCGCCCGTAGGTGCAGTCCACGTTCTGCTCACAGTGGCGCCCCTTGAGGAACCCCCGGATTGTCATCTCCGTCGCCACCTTCCTCAGGTTGACCATTTTGAAGTCGAACTTGTCGTTGTAGCCCACGCTCCTGAAGCCCGTCTCGCAGATGTAGAAGCTCCCGTAGGTCCCGTGGAAAATCTCCTCCACGAACTCCAGGAGGCCGATGGCGATCTTGGCGCGCCGCGGCCACGCCGGCGCGAACCACTGGTGGACGAGCTGGTGGACAACAGAAGGCAGCAGCGATTGGAGGAAGGGGGGGACATCCACCCCGTAGAGGGAGGTGTGGGGGATCTTCTCAGTGAGGTACAGGTCCCCACAGTGCCCCAGCAGCTTGGCAGTGTGCTCCTTCTCATGCAAGGAGAACATGAGGAGAAACTCATTGAGCTGAAGCAGCGCCCAGATGGATTTGGCTTCGGCCAAAGACACCTTCCCGTCACGGTTCACATCTGCCATGGCGATGATCCGGGCCACCAAGGCTGGGAGGGATGGCTGATCTCCCAACTTGGACTGCAAACGGGACAAGAGGTATCATCAGACCCCCAGAGCTCTCTATGTTTGGGCATTGTATCAAAACCGAACTGGGAGTGCAAAGAACTGAGCTCCTGTCTCCTTCCCCTCCCCAGTGTGACCAGTACAAGAAAGGAATCGTGTACAGCTCCAGGGAGAGGAGGAAAGAGTTACCACGCTCCAGAACAGCCAGTGCCATCCCATGGTGTGCACAGGTTCAGCTCCAGTGGAATTTTACCAGTCTCAGGGCTGCTCTAGACCCTCTGGCTCTTGGTCCCACCCCAAGACCCTCTCTTCTCTTGCCACAGAAGCCCCACACAGGGGTAACTACCAGGGCCACTGTGGGCTTGTGAACCAGCTCTGCCCAGCACAGATGCCACCCACAGCTGTGGCACAGAGGCCTCCAGAGCTGCTGCTACTCAAGTCTCACAAAGAAGAACTCCTGGGAGAGAATGAAGGGTTTTCTCCACTAATCCAGTACATGGCAAGGACCCTGCCCAGCACCCAGCAGTGGGTGGGGGACTGTGGGCCAGAGGAGATCTCATTCAAAGGAAGGAAAGACACAATTAGTCTTTCCAGCTTGCCAAACATTGTGACAAACATTTGTGACATCCCAAACGTGTGGGATCCCACAGGACCCCTGCACTGACCTTGAGGAAGTTGAGGAGCATTTCTTTGAACTCATCCATGGATGTCCCTCGTGTTGGTTTGTCAAAGAGCACCACGTCCCTCCTGGGCACAGAGTCTGGGCGGCTGTCTGCCCTCAAGGCTTCTCCAATGCCACATTTGATGATCACCTCCCTGTCCCTCCAGAGTCCACTGTAAACCTGCAGCACAGGGCAGGGGACAGGGCGAGGAGGGAGGAGAACAGCAAGTGAGAAAAGAAAACCTAAAACTGGGTTCAGGTTCAGCTGAAGACAGGAACCAGAATGGGGTGAGGAGATCTCCTGGGTTTGGTGCTTGTACCCATCCCGTGCCATGTGGTGGCAGGGGCAGACACTTACCTGCTGGGTGGGAGAGGAGGAGAGGCAGTGCTGGAAGAGGAGGCCACGCTCCTCACACAGGTCCTTGCACGTGGAGCCAGAAATGATTCCCTTCTTGTACTGGTCACACTGGGGAGGGGAAGGAGAGAGAGGAGCTCAACGGGGGCAGCATCACATTCACCCAAAGAAGTCTGATGGATCCAGGCTCATTCTACAGCTCATGGAGCACCCTAAGCACACCAGCTGAGGGGGTGTGACCCCCCAGACTCCCATGCCATACTGACTTCCAGGACTGGAAGAGAGGACAGAGTGGAGCTGGTCGAGGATGAGGATGCACAGAGTGAGGCTGCTCAGCAGAGCAGCAGCCTCTGCTGTGAGATGGGCTGGCCCTGGTCCAGGTGGTGGCAGGGACAGGGACAGACAGTGGGTCTGATCCGTGGCTGGGCTGGGAGCTGGAGACAACCCTGGGCAGGAGAGGCTGCAGCTCTGCAGCTCCTCAGCGAGGGCACAGCAGCCTCAGGGCTGGAAGCAGGAGCTGCAGACATTCACTGCATCTCTTCCCTTTTTTTTTATCCTGATGTGGCTGGGAATTAACCCTTGGAGCTGCTCACAGGGGGCACGGCCAGACACGGCGTCTGGAACCCCGAGCTCGGGGCAGGAATTAGCGCCCAAGACCCCGTGGTCGGAGTCAGGCAGAAAATCAAATTAAACGATCGTCGCTGTTGTTATGGCAATTCCTGCCTCCTTTCTCTGCTGGGGGATTGATCAATGAGGCATGTTCTGGTACAGCCCAGCACCCCCCTCCTCCCCTGGGCTCGGCAGGTGACCTTCTCCCCTGCCATGGGTGATCCTGGGGGGATCCTGCTGGGCTCCCTCGGGGAACAGGCTGCACCCCACTGCAAGCCCCAGGCAGGGGAAAAACACACCAAGCCGAGCTCCCGTGAGGATTTTGCTCTGCTTCTTTCCTCAGGGCACATCAGCAATTACAGAGAGGTACCCACAGACTGGCTGCTCCCTTTTCTTTTCTCCATCTCCGCAGAGCCTGAGGGGGCTGAGGCGTGATGCTGTCCCTGCCCACAGATCCTGCTCACTGCCCTGCCATGCCAGCTTCATCTCCACAGACATTCTTGTGCCCACGTCTGCCTGGCCTGCCCTGCTCGCTTCCTCCAACATCTCAGGCGATTGTTTTGCCATCACCCTGACAGCGTAAGGTCACTCCTCCCACCTGGAGCTCCGTGTGATGCCAGGGATGGCACCAGGGAATTGGCTGCCAGGAGGGCTCCGTGGCCCAGCTTTGGGACTTGGGAGCCTGGGAATGAAGATCCCACAGCCCCGCTCGCCCCAGCACCCCAAACTGGCCCGGCAGGGCTGCCACTCACGATTATCATCCGGCAGATGTGGCCACGGCAGAGCTCCGAGTAGGACGAGTAGTGCATGTAGGCCACCCAGCTGCCCACGAAGATGCCCAGCCACACCACCAGCAGGTACTTCACCTTGATGCCTGGCAAGCGACCCTGGAGGGGAAAGGAAACTCTGGTGAAGGGCAGCACTCTGCCCAGGGTGGCAGCAGCTGGACAAGGATGACTTCTGCTATGCAAACTGACCTGAGCATTGGTGAAACCTTCAGCCTTTTTTATATATATTCATCAGGCTATTATGCAACTCCTGCTGCAAGTAGGTCACTTAAAATTCCCTAAAAGCAGGGAGATTACAGCACTGGGCTGCAAGAGCTGGATGCTGTGCATCCCCAGGAGCTGCAGCCATGAACACCCACTCTCCTGCTCTCTACTAGCCCAGGGATCCCCATCAGGGCTGTAAGGGGCTCCGCTCCTGTTTGGGGAGTCCCTTCGCAGCAGAACCCTCCTTGCAAAGCCCCCCAGGCACAGGTGGCTGCCACCACCAGCTCCTGCATGAAAACAGGCAGGTAAAGAACCTGGCAGCACATGGCTGATGCTCTGTGCAAACAGCTCAGAGGCTCACAGCAGAATTCTGTTTTCTTGGCTTTGTTTCTTCCCTGCTGACCCTGCAACAGCAGCGCTGCTGCCATCTGGCCTCCCACCACAGAGGCTGCTCACCTGTCTCATGTCACATGGTGCAGAGCCCTGGCAGTTCTGAAGGGCAGGAAATGAATCCTTGCATCAAACCCCTCTTTCCCTCTGGTTTCCACAGGTAATTCTAGAGAGAGCCATTGGCTTGTAGCCACCTCCAAACCCTCCTCCCTCCTTGCACTGGTGAGAGCACAACCTGCTGCTGGGGTAGGGCTGCATCTGAATGGATGCAGCACTGTTACAGCCTGCCAGGGATCCTTGCTTGGGTCTTGTAGCCCAAACGCACTCCCACCTCCAAAGGTCTCCTCCCCAGCCCCTCCCCAGGGGCTCTGTCAGGGCAGTACCAGGGGCAGTGGGGTGTCCTGCCCTCCCGCCTGCAGGTACTGCCTGGCTCACCCTGGCCCTGGGAGTCACAGGAACGGGAAGCCAAAGGTGAGAGCAGGTGGGTCTGCCTTGAGATCATGGCATTTCTCACGTTAATGGGAAACCCTGAAGTGTGAAGAGGGCCAGGGAGCCTGGTTTGCCTGTCAGGCAGTGGCACCGCAAATTAATGCAAAATTCAGTTAAAGAGAACCCAACCACAGCCAGGACTTTGCAAAGACAAAGGATAGGTGGCTGCTCCTGTGAGCTGAGAACCAGTTCAGGACCCTGAAGTGAGACACACACCACTGTGACCCCTGAGATCCTCCCCAGCACAGCAGCCCCCCAGAACTGCCCAGGGGCAGGTACATGATCCATCAGACCTTTTGCCCTCAGCAAAGGGAAACAGCAAAACCCTGGAATGGCCAAAATGTCCCTTTTTGCTTATTTCAGACTTAGAATACGTCATGTTCCTGGGGCAGGAGGGCGATCGGGACTGAGGCCTGAGCATAAGACAGGGAGCACTGGCTTCACCATCCCCTAAATGGTAGGAAAAAGGAGGGGATGTGGGATGCATTTCAACAAGAGGTTCCACTGGGCTTTGGCTGGATTTTGGATGCAGAGCTGGTGCTGAGGGATCCTCCAGGGCCACAGTCTCAAGGCACAGGAGCTTCTCTGCCCACTGCCTTCCCTGCACCAAAGGGTGTTACCTTTTGTTTGTGAGAGTTGCTGTGTTTGTTTCTGGGGTGACTCTGGAGGACCAGGAGGTGACTTTGGGCTGGAGCTGACTTCAAAGGCAAAACAGATGCAGCATCACAAAACCCTGCTCCATCCCTGTCTCCCCTGCAGCACCCTGGGAACGTAGGGGGTGTTTCACAGCAGCCCCAGCTCTGCACCCACCTCCTGAAGCATCCTCTGCCCACCAGGAACCCCCTCCCTTGTCCCCCAACTCTCCTCAGGGATAACCTCTCTGATCCAGGACCTTTGCCAGAGTCAGGGTTTCTCATCCCACAGCTGCAGAGAAAACACCCAGTCCAGCATCCCTGACACCCCTGTCCCCAGCATCCCTGTTCCTCAGCATCCCTGGTCCCCGCAGCTCTGAGGCGGGTCCCCAGCCCCTCAGGCAGCTCGGGGATGGGAAGAGGATGGGAAATAACGAAAAGAAAGCAAGACAAGGAAGGAGCCATCCCTGTCGCGCTGCATCGGCTACTTCACCCACCGCAGCGAGCTGCCGGATGGGCTGCCCCGAGATGCTCCGAGAGCTCCGGCACGGCGGAGCGTGGCGCGGGTTATGCAACGGGCTGCGGCCGCCGGTGCCGCTCCAGACCCTCCCGGTGCCTGCCCAGCCCACCCTGGTGCCGGTCCAAGTCCTCCCGGTCCTGGTCCCCGGCCCCCCAGCTCCCCACACCGGCGGCGGTGGGACCGCGGCAGGAGCGTCCCTTTGTGCACGGCCGGTGCCAGGATGCGGAGACGGGCACTGCCGAGCCCACATCCCCCCATCCCGGCGCATCCTCCTATCCCAGCAGATCCCCCCATCCCGCCGCATCCCCGAGCCCGCATCCTCCATCCCGGCGCATCCCCCCATCCCGAAGCATCCCCAAGCTCGCATCCTCCATCCCAGCGCATCC
>VXAU01003810.1:1187278-1217343 GCA_013399695.1 Formicarius rufipectus
ACCTGCTCCCACAGCCTGGGATGTTGCCCCCCTCCAAGGGGTCTCTCCTCTCCCCAGAAATCCCCTGGCACTGCCAGGGTGGGCTCCCAGCAGCAGGCAGGCACCCGGAGCTGAGCTGTGAGGCTCAGAGGTGGGGAAGACCCCCAGGCGCCATCCAGAAGACGCCGAAGACAGTCGATGCTGACCTCCTCTCCGGGGATTCTTTCACACGCTCCCTTGATTAAGTCGCTTCAGTTTCTCCTGGTCAAAGCCCTGCTAATCCCAGCTAAACCCGCAGCGCGCCGCACGCTGGCCTCTGATCGCTTCCCAGCCAGGCGGTGGCTCTGCGGGCACGTCCCCAAGAGCACTGTGCCCTCGGGACATGGGAGCTCTCAGAGCAGCCACAGCCCTGCAGCGGCTCATTTGCTTGCCCATAATATTTACCTGATTAAACGACAATGAATAAATTATCTTCCCAGGAAGCGCTAACAGCGGCGCAGAGCAGCCCTGACTCGTGACCAAGGACCTTCACACACCCGTCCCCTCATCCTCTCCAGAGCACCCGGGTTCGTCTGGGTGGGATTTCGGGGTTGAGGGGGCAGCTGGGGGACAGCACAGCCCGATGCCACTGCCCAGAGCCACTGCTTGGCATGGGGTGCAGGACCCAGAACCAAACCATGTGCTCACCCCCTACCCCGCACTCTCCCCTTCAGCCTTGTGGCCACGAACCAGAGGGATTTGAGTCCCGGGGAGCTGTGCTGGCACACGGCACTCCCAGGCGCTGCCGCAGCTCGGAGATGACGGATCCATCCAGGCGCTGATGCTCTTTCCTGTGCATCCTTTAAGGATCCGAGGCTGATCGCCCGCGCTTCCTGCGTGGCATCCACAGCTGGCTCCGCACAGCCCGTCAGCTGCCTCTGCTGCCTGCCGGGCCCTGCCGGGCTCAGCGCAGCGCTTATAATTAGAAATGCTAATCAGCTCTTGTGTTTCTGGCTTGACAGTCCTGCCACCCCCAGCACAATCTTCCCCCCAGTCCGTCCTGTGCTCGCCCCCTCCGCTTCCTCTCCAAATCTCTGCTACTTGTAATTAAGCACGGCGGAATTAGCGGGGGTCGAAAGCTGGGGCTGCTGGGACTCACTGGGTGCTTTGGGCAGGGCGTGCAGCCCCCAAGGAGCTTGTGGGTTGGTGGGAACTCTTTGGGGGGGTCTCACCTCCACTCATCACCTGGGACACCCCAGGATGCTTCTGCACCTGAACCATGGCATGGAAGAGGGAGAGCCCAAGGGCTTCACTGCTGGAAGCGCCAGGGTTAAATGCAAAGGGTGGTGGCTGTGGCTGGGAGCCCTGTGGCTGTGCCAGCCCAGTGGTTCTGGAAGGGGAACCATTCTTATTGGGATTTCTGTCATGTGCCAACTGTGGGCACTTTCCAGCTGAGGAGGAAAAGAACTTGCATAGGAGCTTGGGGAGAGAGGCTGAGCAAGCAGATCCCTGCACAGGATTAGCTGCTTGTAGAGTTATTCATCATTATAGATTGCACTGGGAGACACAACCCAGGGGATTCCTCCCTTGCTGGTGCCCACAGACAGCCCCTGCCAGCCCCTCCACATGACATCCTGAATCACAGTGCTCCTGTTGCTCTAAGAGCCAAGACACAGCTTTTGCCCTGGACATTTGGCTCCCAAAGTCAGGCTTGGCTGGGGGCACATTCCTAGGAGCAGGCAGAGGACTCAGCTGGCCTCAGAGGAGACTGAGATGCACAGGTGGGACGAGCAGCTCTGGACACCATGTGCAGACACTCAGGCCAGTGCTTGGACAGGGATGGCATCCAAACCCGAGCTGGTTCACAGCCAGCAGCTCAGCAATCCTCTCCCCAGAAAACACGGGCTGTGGCGCATGGCATGGCATAGACCAGGCAAAGGTTGGTGTTCCCTTGCCCCACAGGTGCCGTTCAGACACCTCTGAAGCCTCCTGGGGTTGTGACCAGGGTGTTGATGTGTTAACAGGGGGTTGGGCTCCTCCAACTGACATCTGAACCGCATGGAGTAACCCATAGCATCGGGAAAACACAGCTGCACCAACACGGAGCAGGAAACGAATTTTATCTGGGGCTGCAGCTCATGTGCCCACCTGAGATATCGCTGCATCTCCAAGTGGTGCTGTGCTGGGAGGAAACACACACAGCTCTCAGGTTTTTCAGTCAGCTTTCATCTTCCAGATGCTCCTGGTTTATCAGTCTCAGTGCAGGAGAGACGCTGCGCTTTGGAGGGTTGATGTGCAAAAGGTTTTCAAGGAGACAGTGGCTGTCTCAGGAAGGAGGACCCCCCCTACCTCCCCTGCCCAGGACCCTCACTCCTCACCTGAGACACACGTCTGTTTGCTGCAGCATCTTTCAGCACGTGAAGCAGCAAAGGTCTTCCCCTCCTCCTCACACACAGAGCATTTCAATTTCTGGAGATAGGGAAGTAAAAGAAACAAAGACGCATCCCAAAAAGGGAGCGGGAGGGGCAGGGCATGGTAGCTTCGATGACGATGCACTCGTGAAAAGGCACCAGCAGCACAGGCAGCTGACTGCGAAAGCTCTGGGCAGAAGTCAGATTGGATTTGTCATGACTAATTGACTCCCTCCAGCACTGTGGTACAAGTTTCACGCATCACATGAGCAGGGTCCCGAGCATCCAGGAATTAATGAGGGTCTGACCCTGTCTGCGCAGCCACTTGAGTTTTTCCAGTGCAGACAGCTGGCTTAAGAGGCCCCTTTATTCTTTACATATCAGATCAATCGGGATAGTTATAATCTAGTCCTGGTGAAAGCTCGGAGTCAGACTTTATTGCCCAACCAGCTCAAGGAGAAAGAAAGCAAGCAATAGGGAGAGGTCATGCTGAACTATCGATCGCGCAGGCGGCGGTGCCGCTCCCGGGGTGGGCTCTGCAGGGAGCTCACCGGGACAGCCTGCCTCTATCTCCTGCTAATGCTGCTCCATTGATCTGCCGTGGCAGGCGGCAACCACGGGAGTTTTTTTAGCCAGGGTCATTAAGAGGCATTAATCAATAACAGAGGAAACGGAGAGAAACTGTTTGTTTCACAGAGGCAAATTCTCCACGTGGATTTTAGATTTTAGCCCGTTGAGGTGCACATGGTTTAGTACTAGGCAGTTCTGCCAGGAAAAAAGTCCACCTTGTGCTGGACTCTGGCACTTGGAGGAGATCCTGAGCCAGTTGCAACACACTGGCAGCTCTGGCCAGGCTGTGCAATGAGAAGGGAGCAGCTGGGGCGTTTGGGGCACCCAATTCCAGGTACCTCGGAACCACAAATCACCCCGACCATCTGTTCCCACATAAGTACTCCAGAAGGAACTAGGTACCGATTTCACACGCCCAAAGAGCTGGGTGCTGGTTTTCTTGCTGTGTGTGTACTACCCAAAGCTGCTGCCTGGCAGTGGTGCAGGGAGCGCCAGCAGCCTGCTCAGCGATGCAGCCCTGTATGAGCTCAGCCCCAGCCCAGTGGCTCAGCCCGTGGCTGAGCTCATTCCTGTGGCAAAACTGGAGCGGTTCACAAGAGAAACGGTCTTTGTGCAGAAACCACCCCGGGCTGCTCCGCTCCCTCCCGCCCCTCCCGGCGGTGTCAGGACTTTTCCGCAGCTCTGTGATGGCAACACCCCTTTTAATTGTACACCAGCTCCCGTGCTCAGCCCCGACACGTGTCTGTGCAGGTGGTGGAGCCCGTTTTCCTGGGGGAGGCAGAGAAGAGGGATGGAGACCTGCTCAGGAGCAGGAGGATGAAATCACGGTCAGAGATGACTGAGGAGAGAGCTGGCAGTGCTGGCACTGGCAGAGTAACCAGTGGTGCCAGGGCAGTGTTGGGCTGGGGAGGTGCTGTGGCTCCCCGTGGCTGAGCTCAGTCCCAGGAACAGGCCCGTGGTGCAGAAGCTGAGCTGATGTTTCATTGCACTCATGGACTTAGCCCAAAAGCCCTTTAGTCCTGGTGTGTGCCACGGCACTGGCACACCCTGCAGCACAGTGCCAGCAGGGCTGGCAAGCCAGGAATGCCACCCCCTGCTCCCTGCCTGCCTGCCTGCTGTTGGGAGCATGGGGAGAGAACACAGCTCAGCTGACAGGGCCTGCAAAGAGCAGGTGCCAAGGCATGGTCCAGAGTAAGGGAAAAGCATTTGAGGAGGAGGGGTGGAGATCCCAGTGGAGATCAGAGTCCTTTTTTGAGGACACTTTGCCTTGAATCCCACAGCCCCAGTCTTCCACTGCAAAATGGTCACTACTGCTTCTCCCTGAGGAAACGGGATCATCATTGTCCCTGTAATTACAGCCACTTGTCCACAGCAGAGGGATCGAAGCAGCAGGAGAGGAGGGGACTCAGAAACAGGCTGTGTCAGCAGGGCACACTTGTGCACCCACAGGCCATAAGGATGTGGCAGTCACAGCCCTGAAAACACACTCAAAAAGCTCAGCACCAACACCTGAGTCCAGCACAGGTGGGACATGTTGTACTGCTCCCTGAGATGAGAGACTCTGCCATGGGAAATGCAGCAAACTCCTCTCCAGTCCCAGGCTGCCTGTCAAGAGAAGCCCTTGGCTAATGGCTCTGCCTCCCCTGCTCAGTCCATCAGTCTCCAGATCAACCATCCAGCCCTTTCTACCAGCACAAAATCCATCAGAAACAATTTGATTTCCTTTATTTAACACATGACATTTAGGAAAAAGCCTAATTCTATTGCAACCTGGAAAAAAAAGTGATTTCATTTTCCCATTCCCAGGCCTGAAGGAGCTCAAGTGCTGCAGCCAGATGAGATGCTGCAGCAGAGGCCATGTCCTGTGCCCGGGACACTCTCCTTTCACTCAGAGCCTCTCCTGGGGCAGATGGTGCAGAGAACATCAGGTGCTGGGGGATTTCCAGCCCATGGTACAAACGCAAATGCAACAGTAAGATCTTGCAGTCTCGTGTTTTTGCTACCTCCTGGTTTTGGCAAAGCCTGACAGAAATAAAAAAGACAACAAAAAACCAGTGCTGGGGTACATGGTGGGGTGTAAACCCCTGCAGCAATCCTTGACTGCCAGTCTCCAGCCTGACAGCCCTGGCACTCCATGGGGCTCTGCTGTGGCTTTCCTCATGGAGATAAGGGTCGTGCCAAACCAGCTTTGTGTCATGCATAAATTTAAAACCTTGTTTGAGACTCTGAAGGCAGAGGTAAGATAAGCTCGGAGAAAGCACTCTCTGTGGAATGGTGTTCAGTGAGGAGTGGCAGGGCTGGGTATCCTGCACCACCTGCAGGGCACAGGCTGAGGGGCCAAAACTTTCCAGGGGCTCCAGTTCCACACAGCTGGTACCACAACCCCTCAACTGGCCTGCTTGAACATCCCAGCAAGTGATGGGATGATTGATTTCTCAACAGAGTTACTTGTAGGTGAGTAAAGGTTGCAGGAAGGAAGGTTCAGATTATCTAACAGCCTTTTAAAATACCTTTCTCTCTTAATTGCATGTTGCCAGGGTCAAAGTCCCTTGGGCTCTCTCTCTTTGCAGCCGGTGGAGGCTGTGCACGCCGAACCACAGCAACAGGCAGTTTAGCAATCCCATGCCTCTGGTTCCTGTGCAAGCCTGTGCTGCTCTGTGTGCTGTGGGTAACTCCAGCTCTCCCGTTCAAACCACGCTGAGTCACCAGCCCAGTTCCTCCCAGTCCCTCCCCAAGTGTTTACTCTGCTGTCACAAGGGCGCTGACGCGTTGCTGCTTGGGGAACCCGGTAACTACAGGCAGTGTGGAGCAGCAGGAGCACACGCAGAGGCTGAGGGTCACTCTGAAGCGCTGCCTGTGCAAGTGTGGGCTCAGCCGTGGGCTTCTGCACCACCCACATGAGGAGCAGCAGGAGGGCTCCACCTCTGATGTGCTGGTGCCCTTTTAGGCTGGAACAAGTGAGAGGAAAATGGGATTCATCCACAGCCTTGGCACAAACTGCTCTTAGTCACCCTCCTTGCCAAGCAGCCTGCAGTGTCCCTGCCCAGGCCAGCACAGCCCAGGACTGACCTCTCTGCTTTCTTTGCCAGGGCAACACTTCCAGGAAAAGGTTTCAGTGATGCCATCCCAGTGGTGCCAGCCATTGGGGCAGCCTTGCTTATGGATGCAAAGATGGTCCAAATTCCCAGTCTGTAGTCCTGCCTGTGTGGGAGCAAGTTACAGCTGCATAATTATGTCTGTACCATGATGCTGGGCTGTTCTGTGCAGCCTGAGCTACACAGAGACGAAGCACAGAGATGCCAGACTCTGACATGTCTCTCAAAGCCAGATGTGAGCTGAGACAGCTGAAGAGGGAAGCGGATGGATGAACGGATAGACCGACAGAGGTCTGGAGGAAGGTACAGCAGATGTGTGGATCATCTTACTGTCCCCAGCACCCAGCAGCAAGGGTTGGTGTCGAGGAGCTCCCTGTGAGGGCTCCCCAGCCATGCACATGCGTGCCAGGACAAGACCAAGAACCAGGATGTTTGGCTGGTTGCTCCCTCCTCCCTTTGCTTTAAGGTCAGCGAACCCAGCTGCTGCTTTCAACACACGTCCCTTGGCAGGAGGCAGAGAGGCCGGCGGGTAGGGCTGCCAAAGGCACCGTGAGAAGTCAAGGGCAGAGGCAGCAGGAGTGAGATGCTGCTCTGCAGACAGATCCAACCTTCCTTCAGCACAGCCAGGACCTCTGGAGGGTCCTGCCAAGTGCCCACCCACCCAGTCTCAATCCTCCTGCTGCTCTGTGACCTGCTCAGCCCTGATGCTTCCACCAGCAATGGTGCCAGGCAATAGACACACCTTTCCTACCCCTCTGAGGGCTTTCCCTGTCCTTCCTTCTCTGCTCACCTTCTCCCTGCATGCATGGGACATGTTCTCCCTGGCTCTATTTCTCTTCCAGTCAGAAGCTAGTCATCCACAGTGAGGTCACATGTTGTTTCCAAGGGAAGCAATAAATTTAGACAAATAAAAGATTTAAAAAAAAAAAAAAACAACAACAAAAAAAAACAAAGCCTGATTTTTATAAGACAGCAGGAAACTAAGGCCAAGGGTAACAGCCTTTTGACTTCATGGCTCTTCATGGACCCAGGCAGAGAAATCCCACCAGCAGTGATGCTGCATAAATCCTTCTGCTTGGCACTTGGTGGATTCTTGCTCCTGCCAGGGATTCTGGACTCCACTCAGCTACTCCACCCGCAGGGAACACTTCCATCACATCTAAATAAACCAGTCAGTAGTTTAAATATGCAAAACATGCAGTGCAATCTAGCAAACTGGGTTTTGAAAAGACTTCAGAACTGCTTCATCCCGGCTGCTGAAGCTTGGGAGGACAGGGAGGGGGTCACCTTTGCCTCTGTCCCAAAACAGCCGCGTTTTGGGGGCATTGAGGTGATGCCTGTTGGGTTTCTCAGCGCGCTGAGGCTCACGGGCCTCTTCCACCAGGCAGTTTGTTATGATAATTTTAAGGCACAGGCTGTCGTCAGCTGGCAGCCCAACCGCCTGCTGTATGAAATAACTCAGCCTGACAGCATCACTTGCTCGCGGGCAGGCCCGTGTCTGCCTTCTCATCTGGCATCAGAAAGCACTCCCCTTCCCTGAGCTGCAGACTAATATCCAGCGTTTCATTTGCACTACTCCAGCTAATCTGCTGGAGAGTGTGTGGAGGAGGGAGGGGTGGCCGAGCTCTCTCAGGAGCCCACACGTGAAGCATCATCCTGCTGCCGTCCCGTTGATGCCGCTGCCGCCGGCGCCGTGGCAGTGCCAGAATTTCCATTTTGGGTTCCCAACGTCAGCCAGCGCTTGGGATCTCGGTGCCCTGGTGACGGATCACCAGTGACTTTCTTCCCATGTCAACAAAGGCAGAAACATCACAAGGAGAGGCGCAGAATCGCTCGGGGTTCAGCGTCTGTTCAGCTGCAAAGGTCTTGCTGAGTTCCTGGGCATATGCTGGGTGCTGGAGCAAGGCTCTCTCTCTCTCAACAGCCTGTGTGACACAGGCTGGAGGGATTAATCTGATGCTGTGTCGAGATGCTAATACAATAAGGGTTCTTTGTGGCATTAGCTGGAATCATGAGACCAGCTCTGAGATGTCATTGCCTGGCAGTCATGGGGAGTGCTGGCCTGGAGTTTTCCAGAGAGAAGGAGCTTGTCTCCTACTTCAAGCCCTAAAGCAGGGAAAGTGCAGTGAGCTCTCCCCACCCTGGTGGCAGCTCATTTGGGAACAGCACTCAACCTTCTGTCGGTGAATCCAAGGAAAGCTGAGGGAACGGGGTTATTTTAAAAGGGACAACACTTTTTCTTGATTTTTCCAGGAGCAGCAAAGCTGTGGATGCCAGGAGGGTGATCAGAACCTCAGGGTCACATCTTACCCCAGCACAGTCTCTGTCACCCACAGGACTGGGGCTTTGCTATAAAAAGTGTTGCAAAACCTGCCAAGACCAGCGAACGGTTTGTGTCAGTTCCAGCAGACACTTTGCATCTCCTGTGCCAGCCTCACACCCACAGAGCTGCTGGGCCAGATCCTGCCCTAACTCCAGTGCCAGCTGAGAAAGCTCCATCCCACTCAGCACATTTGTGCCACTGCAAAAGCAGCATCAAGCACTGGCAGAGAAGGTGAGCGAGATGAGGGCCAGGGAGATGTGGGCAGGGGGGAATCTGTCTCCAAAATTCACAGCTGACCTATGTTGACCTGTGAATTTTTCTGACAGATTCAAAGACTCCACACCATGTCAGGAGGGGATCCAAAAACCCCACATGGCACCACAAGAACCCCTAGAGAACCTATATGGCACTATGAGAGAACTGAAGACCCTATACGGCAACATGAGGGGACCAAAAGTCCTCTTCAACATACCATGAGAGACCAACTATTATAACTCCCTCATTATTCATCCTGGAGAAGACTGAGGAGACCTTACTGCACTTTCCAGTACCTAAAGGAGCTACAAGAAAGCTGGAGAGGGACTTTGGACATGGGCATGCAGTGAGAACAAGGGGGGATGGCATTGAACAGGAAAAGCATAGATTTACATGAAATACTAGGAAGAAATTCTTTACTGTGAGGGTGGGCAGCCCTGGCACAGGTTTCCCAGAGAAGCTGTGGCTGCCCCATCCCTGGAAGTGTCCAAGGCTAGGCTGGACAGCACTTGGAGCAACCTGAGCTACTGGAAGGTGTCCCTGCCCATGGCAGGAGGTTGGAACGACATGATCTTTGAAGTCCCTTCCAACCCAAACCATTCTTTGACTCTGTGATTATGAAGAGACTCAAACCCCCTCACAGCACCCCACGATGGTCCCAGCACCCCACGATGGTCTCAGCACCCCACACAGTGCCACGAGGCACCCCAAAGACTGTCCATGGCAGCACGGAGGGAATGAAACCTCCCCCTCCATGGCACCGTGAGGGTCCCAAACCCCAACAAGTCTCCACGAGGGGACCAACCTCCCTCCTCACCGCACCACGGGGCACTCACACCCGCGCACCACCACGAGGGAACCCCTCTTCGGGACGGACACCCCCCGAGCCACCCAGACCTGCCCAGCACCACGAAGGAACCCTTCCCCACGAGGGTCCATCCCCCGGTCAAGCAGCAACCCCTGGGCACTGGGGGTCATCCCCGCATCCCCTCCCGTCCCGTCCCGTCCCGTCCCGCCCCGCCGCTCCATCCGCGGGGCGGGACGAGCCGCCCACATAAGGCGGGCACAGCCGGGGCTGCTCGGGGAAGGAGAGGCGGTGGCAGCGGCGACAGCTCGTCCGGGTGGAGCCGTCATGGAGCTGGGGTGGCTGCTGTGTGGTACGGCGGTGCTGCTGCTGCTCCACGTCCTCATGGAGCTCAGCCCCGCCGTCAACTTCGCGCTGCGCATCGGCTTCTACTGCGCGCTGTGCTTGGTGTCCTCGGCGCTGGCCGCCGTCGCCTGCCTGCTGCTCCACGGCGGCCGCACCGTCAAGAACATGAGGTGAGAGAGGGGCCACGGGGGGCACCGGCTGAGACACTCGCTGGGCACGTCGGTGGCAGCCCCAGCCCCTGCCCGGAGCCCTGGGGTGGGTGGTGGTGGCATCTCTTGCATCATCCGGGGGTCCCCTCTTGGCCGTGGCTGAGCTGTCGCCCCCAGCGAGGGACGCGTTTGGGGATGAGGTGTCTGGAAGGTCCAGAGGTAACAGGGGGTTTTTTGGGGGGAGGGAAGCTACAGGACAGTGGTGTTTGAGGGTGGCAGAGCGCTGGAACAGGCTGCACGGGGAGGTCGTGGAGTCTCCCTTTCTGGAGACGTTCCCAACCCACCAGGGCTCGTTCCTGTGTCACCCGCTCTGGGGTGACCCTCCCGTGGCAAGGGAGGTTGGACTGGGTGATCCCCAGGGGTCCCTTCCAAGCCTAGCAATGAATTCTGTTCTGTCTGGGTTCTGGCTGGGGTGTTCCCTCCCTCCCTGCAGGAGCAGGGGCTGTGCCCAGCAGTGTGCCATGTGCTGCCAGAGCCGGCAGCAGGGCAGTCATGCAGCTGCTGTCACACCGTGTGTCCCCTGACAGCACGCCCGGGGCAGGGGCTGAGGAGCTGCTCTCCTCCAGCAGCTCCCCTCCGTGCCGAGGCACAGTTTAAGGGCAGAGCTGGCACTTCTGCTGGCAGCACAGGACAGCTTGTTTCCTGGGCTTCCAGTCCCATAGGCAAGTTTTCACCTCCATATCCGGCCCAGGTGGTCTGATGCAGGGGAAAGGGGAGCCCTGTTGCCTGGTTACATCCTTTTGGATCAAAGGTTGGGCAGCATCTCAGCAGGTGGAGCTGGACTTTGCTTTGCAGTGTGGCTCTCACAGGTAGGACTCAGGGCAAAGTGAGCACAGGGCACTGATGTGCTGCCTGGAGGGCTCTGCCCTGCCTGTCCCAGCCAGTGACATGGTCCCAGGCACTGGGAACAGCTCTGGAATGTCTGGCCCATCCCTGTCTCCAGCTTTGGTTGTCTTGGCTTGCTCAGGAGCAGCTTTTCAATCCACAGTCAGCTTTGCAGCTGGGAGATTTTATGGTATCAGTGATAGAGACACTCTCTTTTTAATTTGTCCCCAAAAGCAAACACTCTAAATTTTCTGTAAACTTAAAGGAATTATTTGGGAACAAGAAGCTTCTTGCATTGGATAACTCCTCATGTTGAAACTGAGCTGAATTTTGGCCAGAACCATCCTTTTCCTGTAACTTAAGCCTGTTGTTTCCATGTACTGGCACTGGCTGATGATCCTTGTGATGTATCCCAGCCCCTGGGAGGTCTGTGACTGAGATGATCCAGCAAGTTCCATATTTCTCCAACATCCCAGTCTGCTTATTCCAGCTTGGGAAGGGGGGCTGGAGCAGAGCATGTGCTGGTGGCCAGTGATAGCAGTGTTGCTGCCTGGTGCAGAACACCCCGTTCTTGCTGTGCTCCTGGCTCCAGTGCCAAGCTGGTGTGGCTTGGAAGAGGTTGCCCTCGGTGTCTGATAGAGATAGAGCTGTTTATCTAGTGGTGAAACCTCTTGCAGTGGCTTCAGATGTGGTAAGCAGACTTCAGGAGACCTTGAAAATCAGAGTATCCTAAACAGGCCTCTGTGGCAGCCTGTGGAGCACAGCATGTGAATCTGGGGGCTGCTGGCTTTCACACTCAGACTGGTATGGATGCACTGAAAAAGCCACCTTCCCTCTCAGCTTTGTACTCCTTGTGTCTGGCAGTAAGTGCACTGGATTTACAGCTCTCTGCAGCTGTGGCTGCACCAAGTCTGGATTGTTACCAACAGAGAAGTTGTTTGCAGGGCTGGAGGGGAGTCAGATCCCTCCCCTTAACCCTGTGGATGACGTGGCTGCTGGTCACCTTTTTTGCCTGCTCTGAGCTCTGCCCCTTTGCCTCTTTCAGTGGCTCATGCCCCATCTTGTGCAAGGAAACGCTGTGGGCTGGCGGGAGGAAGCTGGATGGTTGCTCTTGAGTAATGTGTAACCAGCCTCTCCCAGCAGCCACTGAGCAGTGTGACTTCCAGAGCAGTGACCTCTTTTTTGGTTGGCAGTCAGAAGGGAGGAGAAGTGTGATTTAGGTCAGCCCGGTGGCATGGCATCCCCCATGACCTCACTGGTTGTGTCACCCTGCCTCTTCTCACCTGCAGCCTCGTGTCATCACCTGGGCTGCACCCCCATAACCTTGGAGCAGGCCCCTGGAGCTCCAGAGCTCTGCATTCCATGCACCAGCCCGTGTCCTGTTCCCTGGGAGTGGCTCTCACCTTTTCAGTGAATTGAGCTGAGGACTGATAGCAGTGTCACCTGGGGGCAGTGTCACCTGGGAACACTGACCTGGCCTGAACTCCAGTGTCAAAGCCTGTGCCTGGATGGTCTGCATGGCAGGGAACCCTCCCCGTGGGCAGGACCAAGCTGGGGAAAGTCATATGGTGCAAGAGCTGATGGCAGGGATCCGGATACTTACGGAGAGCAGGTGCTGGGAGCTGCTGCCACGCCTGGATGAGATGGTGTCCAGGTGTTCACCTCCTGCTCTGGGTGACAAAGATGCTTTCCAGGAGGATGGTGCTGCACAGCTCTCCAGCTGGACCCTGTGGTGGGGTGGCAAAGCTGACACTGTCCCTCAGCTTCCTCCCGTGGGGAGGAAAGCTCCATCCCCTGTCTGCCAGGGAGAAGGTGTCCCTGAGGCAGGACAGCCAGCTGCTTGCTGGAGGGCAGGTCAGCACCTGAATCAGCTCTAGGGGAGGACAGAGCAGAGCTGGTGACTGCTCCTGGGAGCTTTGCTCACGTGCAAGTCCCTCTGCCACCTGTCCTGGTAAATAGCTGCTCTCCTGCCCAAAATAGCCCCTGTGTTCTGCCAGCTTCTGGCTATGTCCTTTGGCCCAGTTGCAGGGTCCCCAGGTCCCACCTGTCTGGGGGGTGGCACAGATGGGCCCTGCTCCCATGGGCTGGGTGTGCTTGGCGAGGGCATGGCAGCCTCATAGCTCCACGTGTTGGCACGGAGCTGCCAGTGTGTCCCAGCTGGGCCTCCAGCCCTGGGAAAAACTGGGAGCTTCTGCAGACCTGTAGATGTACTAGGAAAGGGAACTGACAGGCAAAGGCTTGAAGATGCATTTGCTGGAGGGCACAGGGCCCCTCCAAGCTGCGTGGGGACCATCCTGATTGCTGCTCTTGCGTTGTGCAGGGAAGGGTTTCTCTCCTTCATCCCCTCCTTTCCTGGACTTCCCTGAGGAAATGGCACCCCAGCTTTGTTTGTATGCTTGAGCAGCATCTTCCAGCACAGCAGAACGGAACAGGCAGAGCCTCCCTTGGGTGTGGGGGATGATCCCTGTGTGCTGGGGAGTGGCAGCTCCTGGGAGAACTGTTTGAGCAACTGGGGGTGGCCCTGCTCCTTGCAGG
Organism: Formicarius rufipectus; assembly: GCA_013399695.1. Taxonomy (NCBI): domain Eukaryota; kingdom Metazoa; phylum Chordata; class Aves; order Passeriformes; family Formicariidae; genus Formicarius; species Formicarius rufipectus. The sequence continues at coordinate 1,200,610 of VXAU01003810.1, forward strand.
AGGAAGACACTGGTAGCACTGGAGCAGTCCAGACCTGTAGAAGAGAACAGCACTCCATGGGTGGGACTGACTGCAGGAGGAGGGGTCCTTCATCCAGTGCTGCACTCTCCTGGACTTTGGAGAGTTTCCAGTCTGCCCTCTTTGCAGGGATTTCACAGCTGTGCTAGGCTGGACTTGCCTCTTCCAAAGAGCCTGTTGTGAGCTGATATTATCAGCTTGGAGGAAGCACAGGCTATTGAGTCTGGCTGAACCAGCCTCAAAATTGTAATCAGCTTCCCCATGGCTCCCACACTGGGAGTGGAGAGGACTTAGATAGCAGCTTGAAGTACCTTGAGGATGTGGCACTGTGAAGGGACGACAGCTGTGTGGACCAGGGGGCAAATGAGAATGGATGTTCTCTGTCTCAGAGCTCTTTTTGTCTCCTCCCAGTCACCCTGGGTGCAGCAGCCCCTGTCACCTCCCTGCCCACAGCTGACTGCTCTTCTCTTCCACAGAATCATCAGAGCTGTGGTCAAGACCTTCAAGTATTTCTTTGGCCTGAGGTTTGAGGTGAAGGGACTGGAGAACTTCGAGGTGGAGGGCCCTGCTGTCATCGTGTCCAACCATCAGAGCATCCTGGACATGATGGGTGAGGAGCTGGTGGGAGGGAAGGAGCATTTCTCCTACTCAACATCAGAGAAGTCCTGCTTGTGCCTCCTGGCCAAGCAGCCCCTGCCCTGGCCAGTCTGTGCAGCTGTGCCAGCTGCTCCAGCTTCTCTGTCAGTGCTGGTGGTGGGAAGGGTCTCCCCTTGCTCTGAGCAATCCCTGTGCAGTACCCTCGTGTCCCTCAGGTGTTTCTCAGCTCCCTTTTACATCTCTGCCTCTCTGGTGGCCTGGATGGCCCAGCATGTATGTCAGTGGCCCTGCTGGGCTCCCTGGGACCTGAGGACTGAGCTGCCTCTGGGGGACCCTGCTCTCACCTGCAGCCACCCTGCACCCCTAACTCTGCCATGTGCCAAGCCTCCTGCTCTGCTGATGGCAGCAGAAGCCAGGACTGAAACAAGGCATCAGCCTTTCCCTGCTGCCCTTGCCTCTCCTTGCCTCGGCTCGTGTCCTTGTCCCACCTGAGTGCAGGCAGGCGGGGTGACTGCTGGGTCTTGCCCTCTGCCATCCCATTAGGGCTGATGGAAGTCCTGCCTGACAACTGTGTCCAGGTGGGCAAGAAAGAGCTGATGTACACTGGCACCGTGGGGCTCATCATCTACCTCGGTGGAGTCATCTTCATCAACAGGAAGAGCACCAACAGCGCCAAGATGGTGATGGCTGAGGTGGCCAAGACCATGGCAGCTGAGAACGTGAGTTCTCATGGGGCACGGTGGGGTGGCATGTGGGGATGTGGGGCTCCTGGTGCTGGTTCCTCTGGAGTCACAGCCACCTGCAGCTCTTGGCAAAGAGCTGTGGCTCAGGGCACTGCAGGGGGATTGCTGGAGTAAAGCCTTGTCTTGCCATCCGCAGGTGAAGGTGTGGGTGTACCCAGAGGGCACGAGGAACTGCACGGGGGATTTGCTGCCCTTCAAGAAAGGAGCGTTTCACCTCGCTGTCCAGGCTCAGGTAACTGCAACCCCCGGTGCTTTTGTGGTGGCATTCCAGACCAGTCATGCAGTGTGTGGTTTATTTGCATTCACAGGTAACCACTCGAGTAAACCACCGTTAGGTGTCAGAAGTGCTACCCACGGGGAGCCAAGAGGCTTTTCCATTCCCTATGGGAGTGACCCGACCCTGAGGATGAGTGGCTGCAGGCTGTGGAGAGCTGCCTTTTCCTCTCTCCTGCCTGCCTTGGCCCAGTGTTCCATCTGGAGGGGAGAGCGTGAGGGACAGGCACACCTTACCCCTCACTCCAGGCTTTCCTGGCAGTGCCTGTGCCCAGGGGCTCCAGGGGGCATGGCTACAGTCCAGAGCTCCATCCTGGAAAGGAGCCCAGCGGGTGCTTTCCTGGGGAGTCCCAAAGCTGTTGCTGCATTTCTCAGTCCCTCTGGTTGCAATAGTGTAGAGTTGATTGAGGATTTTTAATGCTTGTGCTTTAGAGCAATATCTGGGTTTGCTCTGTGTGGAAATCTGCTCCCCCCCGACAGCCATGTGCCACTTCTTGGTATGTCTTTTTTTTCCCTGAAATGACAACATCCCTGAGCAGCCAGTGGGGGAGCAGACAAACAGCAACTTGGCTTCAGCCAGCCAGAGCTGTCTGTGCTCTCAGGAGTGGGGTGCTTGCCTGGGCAGGGCACTGGGGCAGTGTGCCAGGGACTGGAGTGACTTGAGGTCTCAGGGGAAGCTGGTTTCCCTAGAAGAGATGTTATAGCAGGGATTCTGGAGAAGGGAATAAGTGCCAGATCTGTTGCTGGGTTTGATTGGCCCAACCCAGGGTGTAGCCTGTGCTGAACCATCCCCATTCCTGCCTGGGTGATGCAGCCAAGGCAGGGCCTGGCAGCTGCTGGAACAAAAAAATGACAGTGGAACTGTACCCGCCTCTGCTACACCCCTCTGAGTCAACAACTGTGAATTCTGTCTGTGTTATCAGCTCTGGAATAATGACTCTGTGCCTGCCCTCCTGGCCCTGTCTCTGCCTGAACCTTCCTTGGGAGCAATTGTTGGCAAGTGCTGACTCCTTGTCTTAGCAGCTGAAGGCTCGGCAGCTGCCCTGCCCCAGACTTGTGCTTGTACAGCAAGCAAGCCCTGGCAGAACAGGCACTCTGCACTGTTTGCTTGCAGGACCCAAGGTTTGAAGCCTGGCTTGGGATGAGAAACCCTAAAAGCCAGTGCTGACCTGAGGCTGAAGTGGAACCGTGTCCTAGTTCCTTGAAGATCCCTTTGCCTTGAGTTGCTGGGGAGTGGTTTTGATCCCATTTGACTCCTGATTGTCCCAGCCTTTGGAAGTGGGTCTTGCTGCATGTGCCCTGTGTGTTTGAGAGCCAGACCAGGTCAGCTCTGCTGTGTGGGATTTTCTGGCTGTTTCTGGCCTGCCCTGAGTTGCTGCAGTGCAAATAACTGCTCTTTTTCTTTCCTTGCCCAAGGTCCCGGTGATCCCTGTGGTGTATTCGTCCTTCACTACCTTCTATAACCCAAAGACGAAACTATTTACATCAGGTACCAAAGTCACTTTGAAACAGTGTTGATGTCGTCCCATGTGGAGATCTGGTTCAGAAGGGTGTGGGAGGAAAGCAGAGCTGGGGTGAACAGGAGGAGTCCCACTGGGAGATGTTTGGAGTAATTTCAAAGCACTTGGCACCAGAGCCTGGGCTGGGTTAGCTCAAGAAAGGCTGTAATTAAATACACTGAGGGATGTTTTCATTAAAGATTGGATACCACCTCTCTTTCTCTGAGCTGGACTGGCAGTTTGGGACACAAGGGGAATACTTTGCTCGGTACAGCTGTTGGTCTAACCCAGGCTGCCCTCCAGGGATGGATGCCTGAAGCCCTGGGAGGGGATGAGGGTCGTGCTGGGACTGCCCAGGGTGGGGAGCGGGGCAGAGAACAGAGCTCCTGTGGCATGTGGGTTTCTCACAGGCTCCTCTCTTGTTCCCAGGCAAAATCAACGTTGAGATTCTGCCTCCAATAGACACTAAAGGCCTGACACCAGATGATGTTAGCGACCTCACTGACAGATGCTTCCACACCATGAGGGAGACCCTCTTCAGGCTGTCGGGCCGTCCAGGCGAGGCAAAGGACTCATCCTAGAGGCTTCTCCAGTGGTGTCACCATGTGGTGGTGGCTGAAGGGACCTGTCTGTTGTTGCCAAATACCGAAGGAACTTCTCTTCCTCTGCAGTGATTTCTAACTCTGGGAATACCACAGACTGGCACACGCAGGGTGTCGAGCCAGCATTGCGGTCCCCCTATGAGTGGATTTCTCTTATGGGTTCATTTTCTCACTATGAAACGTCTCCTTCTTCTGAATTTCTCAGGCATCAAACCTGTGCTACCAAAGGGCTCAGTGACCAGAGAGGTGAGTTCCCCCAGCTCATGCATCTGGCATGGGGTGACAGCAAAATCCCGGCTGGAGTCTGGGCTCTGCCTCACGTCCCTGCGCCTGTGTTCCTGCAGGCTCAGCTCACACTGGCCTGGCCCTGGGATGTCTCAGATGGAAACCCCCGGGCAGCAGTTTGTATCTGCTCAACCTCAGTGCTCAGACAGGGCTGAGAATCGGGTGAAAGTCAAGATTTTGGCTTTTCAGCAGCGCTGGGTATGCAGTGCCCTCCCTGGACAGCACCACCCGGCACAGTGGCACTCACGGGGCTGTCTCCTTGAGATGCCAACAGCATCTTGTTTTGGCAAACTGCTGGCACTCCCTGCCGTGGAGGTGGCTCAGCCTGGTCACAGCCAGGTGCCTGCAGTGCCCCTTACAGATGCTCTGTCGTGCTCGTCTTGTCATGGTCAGCACCGGCCGAAAGATGGTGCCTGTCCCGCGTGTCTTTGCCGGTTCCAGCGGAGCTGCCGCTTGTAAAACCCCCTCGGAGCCACAGGGTGGGTGAACTGCTGCTGGAAGGGGGCTCGGGAGGCTCCTTCCTTCTGGGGACATGAACTCCGTACCCAAGCAGATAAAGGGGGTTCCCCTGTGCTTTGGGGTGATGGACCAACCGGGCTCCTGGAGCCCTTTCTGTGGCCTCGGAGCCTGGGGCAGGTCCATGGGTCCTTTAGCTCTGCTGTTCATGGCACAGGGGACATCGGGATAAGCCACCTGGGGCAGGTGACCAGCACAACCAGCCTGTGTTGCTGGAATTGAAGTTACATTGTTTTTGGGGGTTAAAGCCTCAACTGGGAAAGGCTGAGAATTCCATGGAGGGAGCCCTTGGGCCAAGCTGGTGCTGACAGGGGGCTTTATTGGAGGGGCCTTACAGTACAGACTCAGGGTCAGACCCACTGTGGGATGGGTCGGGATGGGAGGATGGGAACCAAACCAGCACTTTGTGAGAGTGGCAGACAAAGAGCTGTCATGGAGGGTAAATCCAGGAGGGCTCTAGGAGGGCTCCTGGTGGATGGTAACCATGCCTGAGCCCTCCTGGGAGGAGGGAGCAGTGCCTCTGTGTGCAGTTGTCTGCTGTTCACTTTTAATTGGGTTGAGGATGTTATTATGTGCTTTAAAAGAAAAAAAAATTGCACCTATGGTTGTTTAAATAAAGGAGCCTCCTGGTCTTGTATGGGGGCTGAGGGAGGAGGATGTGGGGCGCTGATCCCTCAGCTCTTGCAGGGAGTGGGTTTGGTGGTCAAGGGGCAGTGGTGGGGTCCCTGTGCCCCCCAAGCTGTTCTATTCCCCAACTTCACTGGCCTGACCCAGGAGGACAAATGTTTCCTTTTCCCAAAGGAAGAGCAGATGTGTGGATGGGAGCCCAGGGCCCTGGAGCCAGCACCTCCCAGCCAGTAACAACCCCACAGCCTCAGTGTGTGTGGACAGAGGCTTTATTTGGGCACTGCCCCTGCAGCTTCCCATTGCCCCCACAGCTCCTGCACAGCCCACTCTGGGCAGGAGGGAAGTGTTGTGCCAGGTTGGTAATGTCTGCTCTGCTGTACCAGGGTCCTTGGGCTTCAGCAGGAGGTGCTGGGGGAGGCAGGTGCAGGTGCAGGTTTGTGTGGCAGGGGCTGTGGGGCCCTGGAGAGACCCACTGACCCAACAGCTGGTGCTTGTGCTGCTGTAACACTTGGGGTTGCCAGGCCTGGGTCCTGGACTGTCACCTCTCCTTGTGGCACAGGTTTGTCCCTGCCTGTTCCGTGCTGCTGGTGAGAGGGACGCAGGGAAAGGTGTTCTGTTAAAGCAAGTGAAAACAGACTCTGCACCTTGTGGTCAACCCCGTGCTAAGGACAAGCCAGGCAAAGGTAAACACCACTTGGCTTCACACACAGCCAGTCTGGCACAGCCAGGCACCCATGGCACGAGGTAAGGCATTTATTTGCTGCCTCTCCAGAAGGAAAGGGGGGAGATGTGGAGGGCTCAGAGTCCAGTTTGTAAGTAACTGTGTGACCTTTGATAAGGTGAACTGGAAGAGAAAATGCTGGAGATGCTGATGGGAAACCCAGCCTTCTGCTACCCTGTGCCTTCCTGTAGATGATGTGGCTTTGTCCCCAGCCCGAGGCTGGAGAGTGAGATAAGAACTGTGGATACACTCCAAGTCCTCAGGCGTTCAGCTAAAGTTCATTCTTGCAGGAACCTGGGAAGATGGAAAAGAAGAAAGAAACAATCCAGTAACAGTTAGACTGGGTTTGGTTTTTTTCTTTCCCAAGCAGAATGAGATTGACCTCAGGCTCTGTGAATATCACCCCCACTTGCAGCTTTCCCTTTGACACACAGCGCCAGGCTGGTTCTGTCCCACCATGCTCAGGAGTGTCACCCTCAACCTCCCTGGTGTGTCACAGTCCTTGCCAGGGCTCTGTGCACAGTGTCCCAAAGCCAGTGACAGTAACAGTGACCCTGTGCTGGGTCAGGGCAAATTCAGACTTAGAGGGGCCAAAGTAGTTAGGGCTTAAAAGGCTCTGATCTGGTGCCTTTGCTGGTGGTTTAAAGAGAAAATAGTTTTATTTTTTTTCTTTGTTCTTATGCACATCCCCACTGAGCAGCGAATTGGGGAGTGCAGTTTTATTGTAGAATTCAGTTGTGAAATGCTTCACCAGGCACAGAACATGGATGGCTGAGTAACTCCATGGGATGCCCTGCGAGCCTCGGGGCTTGCTGGAGTGTGACAGGACAGTTTTGTGTCCTCCAGGGGTTGCAAGACCACGAAAAGGGACAAAAACAAGGCTTGCTTGGTGGAGTAGGCTTTGCAGAAATTAATCTCAGAACTTTGGAGTCATCCTGTGGAATAAATCCATGTTACCTTGTGATACTGCTCACATTCCTCAGTGCTGTCACTAATAATACATACAGGGCACTACTAGGAAACTCGGTCTGCTGGAACACTCCATGGTTCTCATAATTACCCCTTCCTGAGATGTTTCTTAAGTGTCTATTTGCAGCTACTTTGTCTTCAAACAAGTTCTTTGAATTCTTTTCCATCTAAGCCATTACTGAAAGCAGTGAACTGGGACTGGATGTGCCCTGAACCAACTTCTCCTGAGTCTCCTGCCATGAGCTCCAGGCTGTTGCTTCACACCAACTCCTGAGCTGGCCCAGCCATGCCCAGTTTCTGGAATTATTTAAATGGCAAAATGAGCTGCAAAGAGCTGCCTATCAAAATAAAGTGTGGTTGTGCTCTACTGGGACTCAAACTGCGGTGCTCCAGAGCACCGCAGGGACACAAGGGGATGCTGTCCTGCTCTGTAGTGCCAAGGGGGGACATGGCAGGCAGGACCTCCCACTTCCAGCCATTTCACACATGACAGCTCTCCCTGGGGTCCTCTCCTTCAATCTGCTACTTGGGAGACCCTCTCTGGTCCACTGCTCGGTCTGTAGACTTCAAAAAGAAATGCTTAAAACTTCCCAGGCTCATAAATCTGCCAACTTTTGCACGCTCCCTAAATTTCCCTGATTGACTTCTTGGACTGTTAATTTCCTAAGAGCTGGGAGTTCTTTTCTAGGGACCAAGTTATAAGGATACAGGAAGGGACTGCAAACCATGAGGTGCTGATTGCCAGACGTGACCCACTGCTCACACTGGCTCCTTCTGCTCTGCCCCACAGCCACGTTTCCAAGTGCCAATCTTACAATTTTTGGCTGCTGCAAGGGCAGTCAGATGGTGCAGTGATAGAAACAGCTTTGAAATCAAGCTAATGGGCTGTTTGTGTTCATCTTTTATTAATTGCAGGCTGCTGAGCTTGAGGGAGATCTAGATTAACAGTGGCATATGTGTTACTGATCTTGCTGGCCCTCATCTGCTCACCATGGCCAGTGTGGGTGGAGGGAAACCCTTCAGCCCTGCTTTTTCCAGGCACTTACACGTCTCCAGTCGCTCCTCAAGGAAAGAGATCTGCTCGCTCAGGGAGTCAATTCTGTCCAGCTGCTGGAGGGAGTGGGACAGGCGGCTGATGGGGTCCGTGCCGACGTCCTCTGGCGCCGATGGCATGAGGTTGTGGAAGGGGGCCAGCACCAGCTGGAGTTTCTGCAGGGAGAAGGACAGCCATGAGTGTGTCCCCCCAGGTCAGGGTGAAGGCAGCACCCACCAGGGTGGGCTCATGGGGCTTTGGTGGTTGGTCAAAGGGCTGTCGGGCTGGAAACACCGCGGCGTGGACACTGCTGGCAGTGTGGAACACAGCTGGGATTGCTGCTGGGATCACTGCTGGGAATGCTGCTGGGATCACTGCTGGGAATGCTGCTGGGATCACTGCTGGGAATGCTGCTGGGAATGTTGCTGTGATTGCTGCTGGGAATGCTGCTGGGGTTGCTGCTGGGATCACTGCTGGGATTGCTGCTGGGAATATTGCTCGGATTGCTGCTGGGAATGCTGCTGGGGTTGCTGCTGGGATCACTGCTGGGATTGCTGCTGGGAATATTGCTGGGATTGCTGCTGGGAATATTGCTGGGGTTGCTGCTGGGAATATTGCTGGGATCGCTGCTGGGATCGCTGCTGGGATCGCTGGCGAGGCCAGCACCATGTTAAAAATAGAGCCGGGGCAGAGGGAAGCACTGGCTGTGAACAACCCAGGGTAGGGGTTGGCTCAGCACAGCCTTGAGCAGCAACAGGGCAGGGCAGAGGAGTGTGCTGGAACTCACCTGCTCCAGCGCTTCCACTCTGCTCTTCAGGTCATTCATTTCTTCCTTCATTTCACTGGAGGGACCTAAAAAAGGGACCAGGGGAAGGCCAGTGAGTAAAAACCCATTGCCCGAGGTGATGGGTGAGAAAGAAATCGCTGCAGGGCTCAGGCTGAGCTCTGCTGTTTCCTGCTCCCCTCCCAGTGAGCCCTCAGAGTGTGCCCTGTTGGGACCAATCCCCAGAGCATCATGTGGATCCAACTCCTGCTGCAAGCACTGGTGTCTAGTCCAGCTGTTAATGGCTCGGGCTTCTCCTGCTGCTGGAGCACCTGCAACAAAATGGGGGGTTCTTCAGGTAGTGGGGTGATGCTTGAAGGACAAGGTGTCTGGTGAAGCCTTGTTGTCAGAGAGCACCCGGGTCTGCCTTGTCCTGTGGTGGGCACAAGGGGTCGTTCCTGCTGAGGTCTCAGGATGGGGATAAAGGCAGGTGTGGCCCGTGCAGGCGGTGCCCTGCTCTCCCAGATGTTTGCTGCGTGACGCCCGTGCTGGCCACAGCGCATTATTACTCACGGTACGAGTTTGAAGTGTCACAGCGCGTACCAAAAGTAATAATGGGCCGTCAACAGCGCCGCTCCTCGTGGCTCCAGACCTGCCCTGTGGGAATGACCGTGGTGATGGAGAGAACAGACACATCCCGGACACCTCAAGCCACAGGCAGGCTCTGTCACCCTCGCAGATGGATTTGTGCACAGGGCACATTGTTCGGGAATGGAAGGGACTCCTGAGCCCCGAGAATGAAGCTGAGGGGTTCGGGCTGTCAGCCCCTCTCCTGTCTCAGTCTGTGATGCTGAGGGTTAACCCCAGCTCTCTAAAGGTCCAGAGCAGCAACGGGGGGACGGGTTACCTGCTTGGCTGAAGGTGTCCGTGTCGGGCACTGGCAGCAGGGGCTGGCACTCCTTGTTGTCAGCAGCGAGGGTGAAGCCATCCTGGCAGGTGCAGTGGTAGCTCCCGGCCGTGTTGATGCAGAGCTGGCTGCAGCCATGGCTCTGGCCAGCACATTCATCCACATCTGAAACACAGCAATGGCTCAGTGAGGGCAGGGTGGTGAGCAGGGGGATGGCCTGAGGGGCACAGGTGGCTCAGGGGCTGCAGTGGAACCCCAGCAAGTGCCCCCTGAGTGAGCTGGTGTTTGTGCTGGGCACAGCTCTGGGTGTCTCAGCATCACCAGCACCTGGGACAGCCCAGCTGGATAAACCCTCTAAGCCCGAGGGGGATCTGGCCTCCTCCCCTCTGCCCACTCCCCCCACACCAGAGCCAGAAGCAAAAGCTGTGGTCAGAAACATCCCAGCTCTGACCAGGCAGTGCTCAGCTCTCATCCCGGATTTACGGCCGGGGTTTTGGTTCCAGCCAGCTGTGGTGAGCAGCTATCAGCCTTTCAAGTGTGTACAAAACCCAGTAACCCCTCCTCACACGGGGGAGTTATTAAAGCTGTTCCCACAAAGCGAAATGAGCTGAACCGCTTCCCACGCCCGAGCGCTTGTTTCAGGCAGTGGGAAAATCCTTTCCCCCTGGCCTGGAGTGGGAGCTGTCAGCCACGGGCTCAGCCCTGCCTGGCCCAGTGTGGGTCAATGCCACACTCTCCTCCTCTGCCTCAAAGGAGGCTGGAAAGCTGGGAAAAGCTGGGAAATGCCGTGGCAGGGGTTTGCACCACCCTGCCTGATTTCCCTGTGCTGTGAGGAGCATAGGAGTCTGTGCTGGAGAGGAGTCTGGCGCCTGGAGATTGCCAGGCTTCCCTTCCAGCCCAGGATATTTTAGGGTTTAGGATTCAGTCTCTGCAGTAAATGGGCATGTTAGTTTACAGCAAGAGTTTACAAAGCCTGGGAGAGGGAAGGTCACAAATGCATGATCTCAGGATGGCCCCACAAGGTCTCTGTGCTGCAGAAAGGCTTTTGCTGGCATGCTCACAGCTCTGCCCACACTCACCAGCAACAAATAGAAAATGTGGATGCCAGGGCTGCATATGAGGGCTTGGGAGCACTGAGGCAGCCAAGAGGAGGTCAGAACTCCCCTGGGAGCCACGCTTCCCATCCTGGCCAGACCATCAGGCATCAGTGCCACGGAGTGACACATGTAGATGTGCCATGCGTATGCACAGGGGTAGCACACCAGTGCTCCTCTATGATCTAAGTAGCACCAGGCACATCCCAAGGTCTGGTGAGGAGCCACAATGCTGGTCCCTGTCCCCACTGAGTGTATGGGCAAAGGACATCCAGAGCCCTGTGGGTGCTCTGATGCTCTCCAGGGCAAGCTGTGCCAGCAGCAGTGGGGGCAGGCAGCACAGAGAGCATGGAGAGGAGTGAACATGGCCAGTACCTGTCTGGCAGGCTCGCCCCGTCCAGCCTGGTGGGCAGACACATCTGTCAGGGAAGGTGCAGCTCCCACCGTTCTGGCACGGCACCCAGCAGAGAGCTGTGAGAGGAAACACCAGCACAGCATCACCCAGCAGCTCTGGGGGTGCTCAGCTCTCCCCCTCCCACCCTGGGTGCAACGCACACACTGTACACCCCAAAACACACACCAGCACCAGCCCGAGGGCAGGATGGGGTTGAGCTGTCTGGGGTGGATATGGCAAAGGATGGGTGGGATGAACTGGACCTTGGGTTGGCAGTCTGGAAAGAGGCTGAGGTGCCCACAGGCAGCAAAGACAGAAGGGAGGAGGGTGATGGACAGCAGCAGGCCCTGGGAAGGCCTGGGTGCCACACTGAGCTTGTCAGGGGATGGACTGATGGCTGCTGTGGTTTGCATTTGTTGCCTCCTGACAGCATTTCTCTTCCGTTACTACTGATTTATGTGGAAAGGAATTACTCACTCTATTTATCCTCTGTTAACTATAAAGGTAATGAATGATCCCAAAGGAAAAAGGCCCAAGAGGCAGCATAGAAAGGCTGGGAATTAATCATATATTGAACCACATTTGGTTGTGATGCTTAAAATTTAAATGCTTTCTTAGAGGGAGAATCCACCTGACAGAGTGTTGGTAAATGAGAGAGCTGGTCCTGGGGCCTCTTCCAGGACACAAGAGATGGGCACTGGCACTGAGGTGGCCCAGCAGACTCTTACCTCTGTTACAGCTGAGTGCATGGCTGCTCGCTCTGCTCCAGCCAGGACAGCAGGAGGCTGCAGGCTCAGGCAGCTGCCTGTACCTCTGCCGATAGGCAACCCTGTAGATGGTCCTGCAATGCAAGGAAGGGGCTGAGCCGGGTGCCAGAGCACCTTCCCCAACCCCCATCCCATTCCCTGCGCTGGCACCCACTGCCCAGGCACAGGGAGGGTCATCCCTGGGGATCACAGCAGAATTGCCCCCCTGCGGCCCCCCCGTTGCTGCCACGCTGGGAGCAGGTTGGTGGCACAGGCAGGTGCCCTCACCTGTAGGTGCTGCAGAGGCGGTGGCCCTGGCAGGTGGTGAGGTAGGGCTGGTAGACGGGCTGCACGTGGGACTCGGTGTAGGTGCCCACCCGGCTCTGCGGTGCCACGGCACAGACCCTGCGGCTGAGCAGAGGGCACAGGGTCACATCTCACCAAGCCCAGGACGACGCCTGGCACTCGCTCTCCTCAGAGGGTGAGTGAAATGGCAGAGGCTAATTGCCCCAGTGCCCTGAGAGGGCACTGTTTTGGGGCAGCGACACGAATCTGGAGCACTGTGGGTTGTGCAGGCTCTTCCTGCCCCCCCCGCCCCTGTGCCAAGGCACTGACGCCTCCTTGAGCACTCACCCGGCACAGTCCCTGTCCCAGGGGAGCACTCAGGACTCACATTTAGGGAGGATTTACTCATTCCATTCATTGTCTCCCTTCCCCTAAAATCACTCACTTTCTGGGTGGATTTTTCCCTTCTGAGACTTTTGCATTCCTGAAACGGATGTCCCTGTGGTCACCAAGAAATTAATGATTTCACAGGAAGGCTCAGACTCACCACGAAAAAAATAGAGGTTAGATGAAAGGGGCCCTCCAGCCCTCCTAAGACAGCTGTTATCCAGCCAAAAACTTTCCCAAGGTTAACAGCCAAAGTGGTCTTGGTTAAATAACCTCTTTTTCAACATTTTCCAGCCCAAGCAGGTCAGTCCCAGTGAGGAACTCATCTCCTCATTTCAGCCTCCCAGCTCAATTAGAAACTAAAATAAAAAGCCTGGGAATTAGCATGGACATCAGATGGCTTCCATTAACTCCAGAAAACTCCTCTCAGCCTCGTGATTAATGTTATAGAGGATGCCATTTTTAAATGGCAATTGTTTGCTTTGCAGAGTTTAGAATAAAGCTCTGGTTGCAGCCTGTGCGTGCGAGTGAGGAATTCAGCTGTGGTTTTGGTCCTGACCAGAATGCAAAAGGTTTGACGCTGGAGGAGCATTTCAGTGTGAAAACAAACTTTGTAGAAAATTTGAGCTGTATCAGGGGGTGGGGGTCGAGATCCAGCTCATCTTGGCTGGGAGAGAAACTGGGGCACAGAGCTCTGGGCCTCCTGAGACCCAGCGGGAGCTGAGCTGTGCCTGCCCAGGCTGTGCTGGGATCCAGGGTGCCCTGGCAGACCCATCTCCTGGAAAGGGAAGGGGAATTGCTGGAGCTGCCACTCCTGGGCTTGCAGGACCATCCTGGGGAGCACAGGGCACAGCAGGCACCAGCACACCAGAGCATTCCACACCTCTGTCCCCCTGGATGGTGTGTCCATCAGAGCTGGGAGCTGCGTCCTCCTCTGAGGCATGCTCCTTTGACAGCTTGCTCACAAGGCTCAATCCATGATTTCACACACATTTTTATGAAGGATGTGCTTGAAAGAGACAATAATAATTCCTGAGCAGCTCAGGGCCTGATCACCTTTTGACTCTTACGGACAAAAAGCCCAGAGTGTCTTTCTGTCCCTTCACGGAGCTAAATGGGCATTTTCTCTGAGACTTTTTTAGCTTCAGTGACAAAGCACACAACCAGCAAAGGGCTGCCAGAGCCCTTTCCCACCTCCTGGCCAGTCCTGGAGCTGCCCGTGTCCACGCTGGCCAAACAGGGCTCTTCACCTGGAGAGGATGTGCCTCCCCGTGACATGCAGATGGGCACACCTGAGAGGGGCAAACAAAACGGGGCCTTACCCTGCCCGGGCAAAGCCATGGGTGCTGGTGGTGCTGAGGATGAGGAGGAGCCCTGGGAGGAGGCAGTGGAGGTGGCACATGTCCTGTCCCTGCCACGGCACCCCGGGCTGTGTGGCACGACCGGGTCTCGCTCTTCGGTGGGGTGTGCTGGCTCCTACCACATGTCCTGTCCTTCAGCGAGGAAACCTGCAACCAGGAGAAGAACCCTGTGAGCATGTGGGGTCCCTCCCCAGCTGGTGACATCTGATGGAACCGTGGGGACAAATCCCTGGCGAGGTGGGAGCTGCTCCAGGCACACACTCACTTTTCCTGACTTGTCTCTATATTGTGGTAGGGATTTACCCCAGGGGATGCCCCAGGAGACGCTCTCACAGCACCAGAGTCCACACAGACTTGTGTCAGGAGTCAGGGAAGGGACCTGTGTCGCCTGAAACACGCTGCCAATTGCAGGCAGCAAGGGCAAAACAATGGCCTCTAATTTCTTAATCCAGACAGCATTGTAAAGCTCTGTTTTCCCACCACATAACACACTGAAATCTGATCTTCTTCTCTTTAAAATACAAGTTCGTGCCAGAGAAAAGGGCTGCAAGGGCCATATGTACTGTCTGCAGAGTCAGATCTGAGGCACAAATACAGAGGTTTTGATTTTCTAGCAGAGGAAAAATATGAAACGAGGCTGAAGAAGGTCAGTAACAATATCTAATTTAAACAGTATTGCATTTAAACAAAGCAGCTGACCTCTGGATGGCAGCAGCTGAAGGAGGAAGAAACAAAGAAACCCACCTTAAACATACACCAAGTAAAGAAAGAACCAGCTGTCCTTATTAAACCTTGAGAAAGTGGAGGCAACACAACAACAAACGTCCTTCTAAGGCTGCAGATATGATGACTGCAAACCAACTTTCTAAAATCCACAGGTGCTGTGGGTGGGATTTGGAAAGTCGCAGGTGGGTCTCCAAACTCCATTAGGATAATTCCTAACTCTGAGACAGGTTGTTAGGAATAATCACATATCTGTAGACCCTACATGTCTCAAAGCTCTCCTCCAAGGCACTCAGGATTGTCCTTTCCTTTGTGCAGGTGGAGAAACTGAGGCATGGAAAGATGGAGGTTCACATGTGAAGAGAAACCAATCTGGTGCCTTCCTGCCCCTTAAATATCAAACAAACATCATATTTCCCTGCAAGCCCAGTTTCAAGGATGTAAGGAAGATTTTGGTGCTGTAAAGCCTGTAGTCCTCCATTTCCCTCCAAACATGGCAATAAATTTCATCTCCTAATGACTGATTTATGGTATCCCCACCATGAGGAAAGCAAATCTCGCTTGGCCTGCAGGAAAGTTTTTAGAAATAGCAAAGAAGGTTCCTTTCTCCCCAGACCCACTGGAGACATCCCAAGGATGCTGATGCACACTAACTCTTCTTAACCCACCAGCCAGCTTTTCCCAGGGCTATACTGGGACACATATTTCCCCTACAACCCCGGATCCCCAGGCCAGCACTGCTTCTTCTGAAGTCTGTAAATCAAACACTGCCAACCATCTCCATCCTCCCACAGGATTCCTGTGACTGCCATTGTAGCTTTCCCTGTGGGGATGGCAAGAAACAGAGGGCAGCCTAAAATACAGATGGTTTGTTTTTTCACTTTGAAATGGAGCAGCACTGCCCTACCTGGAGTGGTCAGAGGATCCCTCTGGGTCATAAAATTATGGTTGCTTCACACAAAAAAAAATCTGCAAAAGTGGAAAACGTGATAGTCTATACTTGTCTTTTTTATGAGTTTATGAAAATCAGCCTCTTTAAAGACACTGAAAGTCTTTGAACTTGTTGCCACTATCTATTCTTATACTGCTTTTTTAAAGAACATAAGGAAAATCTTTTTATGCTTAAGAAAAAAAGTAGGGTTTTGTCACTGCCTTTCTAGTCTCTCAAATGAAGAGGTGAAGCCCCATGGTCTGGGAAGTGAAATTACGTGGGTGCCTCTGAGTTTTTGCTGTTTCAGGGGTCGGCAAAGCCTCCTTGGCTGGTCATGTGCTCTTGTGGGTCTGGTGGTCCTTCTCCCGCCAGCCAGAAACATTCCCATAACTCTCCTAAGTCTGCTCTTGCCTCACCTGCCACAGCAACCAACAGGAAACATGACTTTGCCCAAGGAACCAAGACTAAAGCTCCAGCTGACGGCAGCAGGAGGAATCAGGCTCTGTCTGCAAAGGGATGCAAGAGGATCCAGCCCCTCGGGAGGATGCAATAAACCTCACAGGCTGCACTTTCCCGGACAGCCTGGCCTGGTTCTGCTGCTGAAACCGCGGCTCCAAACCGTGCACTTGCTCCGGTCTGTGCCCTTAGAGCCAAACTCTCCTGGAGAGGGGTCAGCACCAGCCGCAGGAGGATGGATTCTCCCTTACAGACACCTCCGGCTGCTCCCTGCGCCGGTCGGGATGCGGCACCGCGGGGCACGGCACGGAGCGGGGCACGGGGACGCGGGCACTGCGGAGCGGGGCACGGGGATGCGGGAACCGTGGAGTGGGAAGAGGGAAGTGGAACACGGCGGAGAGGGCTTCAGGGGGACGGCACAGCGCGGAGCGGGGCACAGGGACACGGTACTGCGGGGATTGCAGGGACGCGGGTGTCACGGGAGGCTGCAGGGACCCGGCTATCCCGGGGGGTTCTGCAGGAACCGCAGGGATACGGGTATCCCGGGGGGCTGCAGGGACACAGGGACACGGGTATCCCGGGGGGTTCTGCAGGAACCGCAGGGACACGGGTATCCCGAGGGGCTGCAAGGACCCGGGAATCACGGAGAGGGCTGCAGGAACCGCAGACACAGAGGTATCCTGGGGGGCTCTGCAGGAACCACAGGGGCACGAGTATCCCTGAGGGGCTGCAGACACACGGGTATCCCATGGAGCTGCAGGAACCGTAGGGACACGGGTATCCCGGGGGGATCTGCAGGAACCA
>VXAU01003810.1:1218036-1270071 GCA_013399695.1 Formicarius rufipectus
CCGCCCCGTCGGCCCCCGCCGGCCGCCACCTGCCCCCCGGCGCCCCCGGGGACGTGTAGGGACAGGGCAGGACCGCCGGAGAAATCAGTTCTGGGGGCTGGGGGGAGTCATGCAGGGACAGGGCAAGACCCCCAGAGAAGAGCACCCCCCCAAGGAGCCCAGCCCGGGGTGGGGGGACACGCTGGTGTTGTGCCCTCTGTGTTTTCGCTGCCCAGCTGATGGAGACAGGATTGCAGGGGACGCCTGCCCTGGATTGATCTCGAACCTTACCTGGTGACCCCAATCAGGCTGAGCCCCCCAGCCCCGTCCCGCGTGCCCCACACTGCGAGGACACGAGGCCCCTGAAACCCCCTAAAGCCCAGGACGCCTGGGTGGGCAGGGGATTAATAGCAAGCGGGAGAAATCCCAGCGCAGCGCCCGGCCGCTTGGACAGGGGTGTTTAGCCTCGCAGGGGAAATGGTCCGTCACCAGTGCAGTGTCCAGGGCAAATTTATTTCTCTTTGCTATAAAATACTGTGGCTGGTTCCGTGCTGTCCACAAGCACATATAATTTTAAGAGGAGACATCATCATTCCCGAGGTTAGAGACCTGGTCCACAACCTCCCGCCGTGCCCCGTTAATCCCCCTGAGCTCATTACAACAGCAAAGTCCTGCAGAAGCCAGAGATGAACTGTCAGGACAGGGAGGCTGGGTTCCAGCGAGCCCTAAAGGGTGATTACAGGATTCTTTGGAGGTCCCTCCAGCTGCGGAGCAATGTGAGGATCGACCCCGAGAGACTCCCAAGGGTGACACACTGGGCTCAGCTCCGGCTGCCCAACACCTGCCCCGGGACAGCTCAGGCAGCCCCATCCCAGCTGCCTACAGGCTTCTCCTCTTAAATGCCCAGTTATTTATCAAAGCAGTTCGGTTTGTGCCAAATTGCCACTTGTTTTGTCTACATTTTTGTCTGGAAAATTAGAGCACAGAGGCTTATTGTTTTTCAAATGACTTAGGCGCCTGCCCATGCACAGAGCCATTCTTAAAGATAGCAGGGATCTGATGTGCAAATGAATGGCAGGATACAGCCCCCTGGGAATATTTGTTCCCATTAAGTTTTGTGATTTTTTTTGAAAGCATGTAAGCATTTAAAGGAAATATTTTTCCAGTTAAACAATAATGGCGCCAAAAGAGCAACTGAGATCGCTGGCCCATCCCCTCTGTTTCCTCAGGGATACGCTGAGGCTGCTGATGGAACTGGAGCTGTCTCGGGTCGGGCTGCACCCTCTGGGGAAGGGGAAGGGTGCTGGTGTTCTGCAGTGGGGCTCTCAGGTGGACCTGTGTAAAAGAGCTTTGGTGGGATCCTCCCTAAGGAAGGGAACAGAGGGGAATCCTCTCTGGGATGTGCTGGTGGGGATGGGGTTCCATGACACGGGAGAGAGGATCCCTCCCAGCAGCTAAGGAAAGGCTTGCTGGTGCTGGTGGAAGCACATGTTACACAGCATCTCATACAGCACACACAGGGCTGCTCCCCCTTGTGAATCCATCCATCCATCCATCCATCCATCCATCCATCCATCCACCCATCCTATCTCCTGGGAACTATTTCAGCTCACTTAACCTCATAAGCACAAAGCAGAGACAACTTTTCCCAAGAGCCTTGAAGGGACAGTAATTATCTTGTTATGCAGAGAGTGTTACTGTTTTTACTGGTGTACGGGGGAGATGAACAGAGCCTGGATTATTGTCTGATAATTGCAAAATGTGTTTGGAAGCCAATGGAAATCTTCTCTGTCTGGCCATACTGAAAGCACAGGACCTCATTCTGCATCCAAGACACTCACCTTATCCACGGTGCTCTGTCATGTGTCCAGGGCAGCGATCCTTTCCTTAAGGAGCATCTTGGTTTCTTACTGTCAGGACAGAAAAAGCCCAGTGTTATACTCCCCTTTGTCAGGCAGTCACACACCAGTGACCCAGCCCTTGCCCACAGTGGACCTGGTGTGGAATGCCCTGGACACTCCCAAAGGTGTGGAGCTGTGGAGGATGAGACATTCATGGAGTGGAGGATGGAAGCAGGATCGTGGGCCCACAGTCCCCGTGGCATTGGCACTGAGCTCACACCACTGGTGTGCCAGAGAGGCACAGACACTGTGACACCGTGCAGGGCACAGGGAGGCTCATCCCCACCCTATGGTGGATATTTTAGGAGCATCCTATGGCTCTGATCTTCTGTCACCTTGCTGTGATCCCAGTGGAAAAGACCAGGCAGACCCACAAAAAGGTGTCTTTGCACCTTTTAGGGCTGAGCAAGCCAGGGTACAAACAGAAGCTGAGCAGAGCAGAAGCCCTGGTTCCACCTAACACAGCACCAGCGCTTTGCTGAACTGGATCTATTCCCTCCAGCAGCTTTACCAGTGCCCAAGAATGGGATTTCCCAAGAAAGGAGTGCCCCATTCCTGTTGCCACAATCCCAGGAATATTCAGGTTCCCTTACACTGATTTGTGATCCCATCTGCTGCTCCCCAACACTCTATTTTACCATCATCAGTAGACACACACTCTAATTTAAGGACAAACATCCCTAACTCCCCAGGAAACCTTTTTCTGAGTCCCTGGGATCCCAAATGTAAATTTGATGGTGAGGAAGTAGATGGATTCATCCCTCAGTTCCTTGCAGGACACCACCACCCAGCACAGGACCCAGCACAGACTGCCTTCCATTGGACCTTCTCAGCCATTAGGCAATTGTTCCCTAAGTGCACCAAGCACTTTAAAATTCTGCCAGTATTTTAATTGCAAAATGTTTGCTTTCAGTTTCATTTACTGGGTCAAATCTTTGCTCATGTCAGCTGCTAAAGAACTGCATACAGCCCATTAAAAGAGCATTTAATCCTCCACTCTTAGGGAGGGTTCTGTGTCTTATGTGCTAATGTTCATTATGCTGGGAGGAAATCCCCCAGGACACTGCCTGGCAAAGTTCCCTAGGAAGCAGAGGAGTAATGCCAGTTCAGGTGGGGGAAGATCAGATCTGTTGGCACTGTTAATGTCGGTGTGATGAGCTTCTGACAAAGGCAGCAAGGGATTTTGGCTCCTGCCTACAAGGCTGTCTGAATTTGAAGTCCTCCCTTGACCAGTGCTGTACATTTTTCCCCCACAGCTTTCTCCCTTGCACACCAGAAGTGTACTCCCACGACATCTAATATTAATGCTTGTCTCCAGGCCAAGAAAGAAATGTTCCTTCCCAACCTCCCTCTTAGATTTAGCAATGTCAAAACCTCCTTGTCTCCCGCTGCTTTTACCACCAGTGTGAGCTGTGAAGGACACCGAGTGCTGGCCCAGAGCAGGTCTCAGGCTGAGCACTGCACTGGCTGTGAAAGTGAGATTTTCACCCAACCTCCCTGTTTCCTAAAGACTGTCCCATGGACCTGCCAAGCTCACTGCACCTGCCCAGGCATCCAACAGCCCCCTGAGGGCATCCATGGTGGATGGAGAGGTGGACTGTGACAGGAAGCAGTAGGAGAACTTGGAAGGGTGTGAGGTATCTGGGGCTGGGGGGACTCAACTTTGCCCTGGCTCTGTAGGCACGAAAAAGGAATTATAACAGAGGAGAATTCATAGGAGATCAGCACTAAAGTCCCATATCAGGAGCCCTCTCTTAAGAGGTTCACAGAAAGTGGGACGTGCCCAGGGACACGAGCACTTCCCCAGACTGGGGCCAGAGGTGCTGCAGTGGCAGATGGATGAGGAGACAGGCAGGAGAGTGACACACATACAGATGCAAAACTTTTCAGCTGCTACAAGCCCTGGCTGACCCCATACCTGCTGCACACAATGGGCCCTCGCTGGCCTCTGTGGGGGTCTGGCACAGGACTGGAAGCACTAGCTAAAGCAATAGGAATTTTTGGTGCTTCTCAAAAAAAAAAAAAAAANGGGAGAATGGCTTTTCCTGTTCCAGGACAAATTCTTCTTCTCAGGTTCTTCATAAGGCTGTTTGTAAACTTTACATTCTGATTTAGGCTTTGGAGCAGCCCCAGTTCTGCAGAGCTGTGTGAGGAAAACGACCTCCCACTATTCTATTATGCCCTATATTGTTCTCAGCTGCGTCAGCTGCAGACCAGTTATCTCAGTGGAAATCTAGATGAGTCCACTGATGGCAGTGAGATAAAAACAGGTCAAACCAAGAAAAGTACTTGGCCTGTAGCTCTCAGTCTGTTATCACCAGTTGCCCAGGGCTCTGTGTATTACAACCAAGATCTGAGCCTCACGAAGTGATTTTTTTGTGCCTGAGTAAGGACTTCAAAAGCATTAAGTGTCTCAGGACC
This sequence comes from Formicarius rufipectus, assembly GCA_013399695.1. NCBI lineage: Eukaryota > Metazoa > Chordata > Aves > Passeriformes > Formicariidae > Formicarius > Formicarius rufipectus. The sequence continues at coordinate 1,222,338 of VXAU01003810.1, forward strand.
AGTGGGCTATAACTTAAGGTGACCATGGGGACAACCAGCAGCTGAGCTGTAGCTATGCAAAAACAAATGTAGGAACAGGATAACATCCCACGGCCAGGTTTATTTTCCTTTGCATGAACACTTGAGCTCTTATTTCTATTTAGAGGAGGCAGCAATGGCTGCAGTGTACTGGGAAATGATTCATTCCACCCAGGAACAAACTGAATTTTGCAGCTTTCTGTGAAATTTCCCTGGCAAAATACGATATTAGTCAGCAGGGAATGGTCTCCCACCCCACTTTCCCAGTGAATCACTCCAGAAAAGCGCATGGGAAGCGTGGTGGGATAGCTGCAGGACAGCTCGGTCCCTGCACTGTGGCCATCCCAGAGAGCAGCTCAGCAGAGAGCATTTCACTCAAAAAATGCTCTGATTTTTTGCTCTGGTTATCCTTCTCTTCCAGGAGAAAGTCTCCAGCTCCAGGAGAAAGTCTCCAGCTCCAGGAGAAAGTCCTTAGCTCCAGGAACCAGCACTAAGCAGAGCTCCTCTCTGCCGGCACCTCCCAGGCTTTGAGGAGGATGGGGATCCAAGACCCCACTTGGGGAAAGAGGACAGGGAGTGAAAAAAAACCATTTCTGATCACGCCCTGCTCTTTGCAGAGATACTTTTCTTTCCCTGTCTGGTCTGAGACCTCTCCTGTCATGTTTTTCCATGCCCCCCTGCTGCTGGTGGGACTAAGGGAGGTTCGTTTACCCTAATTTGTTGCAGTTTGTAAATCTGCCTCCCCCGAGCCAGCCCCATCTGCAGCAGCAGACCCTGGGAAATGGCTCAAGTGAGCCTCCAGAGCAGATTCAATTTCTCTTCCTTACCTCCAGGGAAACTTGTGAGAGTCGGTAGTGCAACAGCAGAGAGGGGGGAGTAACTCCGTCGGCAGATCACAGGGAAGAACGCTGAGAATCTGCCGGGGCAGCGCCAGTGTTTTCCACTGCTGCCCAGAGATGAGGTGGATTTTTGAGGATGCTCGGGCTCCAGCCACCACATCTGGACTTCTGCCTTGCGCAGCTTCCCAACACGGTCTTAAATTAATTTTATCACTGACAAAGTCTTTTTGTTTCTTCTTATTTTTTATTCTCTGTCCAGTGAATGGATATTATTATACTATTCCATGAGTATTAGACCCTTGGATAAAGTATGATGAGTTATTTCTACTGAGAGCCATTCACTGGTGTGGTTCTGCTCCATATCCCCACACAGCCAGTCAGTGCCTGGGTATCCCAGCTGCTCCTTTATCCCAAAATACCCTGGATGCCTCACTGAAAACCTCCTGCCAGCACTATGTAATGCCACAGATTAAGACACCAGGATCCACAGGTAGCTGAAGACAGACAGCATGAAAATCAGCTGGCTCCGTGGTTATAAATTTGGGAGACTTTGCTGAGCTCCTGGAATACACAGCCAGCGCACTCCAGGCTCGGCTGTCAGGCAGGACAAGCCTCGGACCTGTGAGAGCCAGGACAGTCCCTACCCACGTCCCTGTCCTGCCCCTAATCCCGCCCGGGGCTGAATTGGGCAGCGCAGCGAGGGGAGCGGCAGGCAGAGAGCACAGGGGGAAGGATGGACAGCGTGGGGGTGTATCAGAGGTGCTCAGAGAGCAGGCAAAAGAGAAAGGGAAAGAGCAACGGGAAGTAAAGAGATTTGCTAAGAATTTCCAGCTATCTCACAGGAATTTGTGCAAGTGTTTGCAGCCTCTACACGCACAGGAGGTAAAAATTACCGGAGTTCTCTGCTCCTGGAAAACATCCCGAATGCCAGTGGGGGGAATTAAAAATAACAGTGCTGAAAGTTGAGCTCCACTCTGAGCAAAGCAGACCCAACCTCACCAGGAGCAGGTGGAGGATGCTCGACACACCTCTTTGCTCCAAAGGATGCTTTACACACCCCTGTGCTCCAAAGGATTCTTTACACCTCTGTTTGCTCCACACTGCTCCATCCCCGGGCTTCCTGACATCGTGTCTGCCTGAGCAAGGGCAAAACCACCCAGAGCCTGCAGGGCTTGACATGCTCCTGCTGCCCACAGTGCCAGCTCTGCATCCCGTCTCATCCCATCCCGTCCCATCCCATCCCATCGCATCGCATCGCATCCCACCCCATCCCATCCTATCTCATCCCACCCCATCCCAACCCACCCACGCCATTCCCACTGTGGCTCCACGGTACCTGTGGCACCCCACTGTCCCCCGCCGTGCTGGGAACAGCCCCATGGCCGTGCTCCCAGCTGGCTCCCCATGGCCATCCCCGCCCGGGTGCGGCGAGCCCGGGCACCCGCCCGGTGGCCCCGGCATGGTCGGTCGCTGGCCGTGCACAGGCAGGAGGTGACTATCGAGGTGGAAGGGCGGCTTTTTATGCTTTTCTTCCTGTATAAATCAGGCCGGGGATGGACAATCCCAGACAGGACTTCCTGTGTGTGTTGTGAGCTGATAACGGGCGCCGCGAGCAGAACAAACACGGCCGCCCCGCACCCCGACGGGAGAGGGGCCGTGGGGCGGCACCCCCACCCCGTGCCCACCGGGGAGGACACGGGGGCTGCAATGGAGAGGAGGGACACACGAGTTCCCCGGGGGACACAGGGAGGCTGCCCAGGCTCCCTCCTCCCCTCACATCAAGACTGAGAATGGCTCCTGTCCCCCGGCCTCCCGCCCCGCTGGGGCACATTTTGGCATCCCCCACCACAGCCAACTCTCATTGCCCCTCAGAGGGGGAGGATGGGGGGATAGTGGGGACCCCCATAGCGCCATGACCTCCCTCACAGCCTGTGCTAAGCATGGTGGGGCTTGGAGACATCTTCTCAAGAGGGGCCACGTTGGTGTTATGTCCTTGGGGTATTTGAACCCTGAAATTTGGGTTGCAGAACAGATAAATTCCATCAGTTTGATGGCTCATCACCCCTGTCCCACTGTGCCTGTGCTGGGAAAGAGTGAGGCAGTTCAGGTGACAAAACCTGCAGGACATCACCCAGCAAAGACGGCACCTTCAGGGCCAGGCAGCCCAGGAGCATGAAAACAATGGCCCTGATGCCCTAATTTTGAAGCCTGTTCTGGTGCAAAACTGTTTGTGATTTCAAATTTAATACAGGTGTATGTGTGACCTCGGTTCTGGGAGACCAGAGGAGGAACAATACAGTTTTCAATTGGATTTTGGAACTTTGGTCCAGACCATACTAAAAGAGGAGACATTTTTGAGCATGAGGGGTGGCAATTATTTCTCAACCCTGAAGACCCCCAGAGCAGCCTGCAGGTTCTGCTCCTGTCCTGGCAGAGCACATGGTGTGTGTTTAGGGACACATGTGTCATCTGGGGCTCCCCTGGAGCAGAGCTGTGTCCTCGGCTCGTGCCGCACGTGCCGGGGTCCTCCCGACTCTGCGCAGGCTCACGGTGAGCACAGAATTACTCCCACCCTGATTCAGCAAAACAGTGCTCTGGGCAAGTCCCCTGGGAGCTGCAAAATATTCCTGTGTTTATTTATATAAATGCATGGCTAAAGAAAGCCCCCTCTTGTTTTTCTTGGCAGGCAGGGTTTTCAAGGCTGCTTTCTGCTGCCCATCATCCTCTCCAGCAATAGGTGATCGTATCCATCGTGTGCTGCTGGCAGCAAGCAATCCCAGCTGATGGACTCTGTGGGAGCACACCTGTCCAGGGGAGTCTCCTCGAGGCAAAAGACTCTGTGTGTGCTCAGTTGTGCATGAAACATTGTGTGCACACATTAACCTGTAGGGAGGGGCTGTCTCCCTGTGGTTTTCTATCTGGTGATGAGTTTTAAGCAGCAGGTCCCTATGGAAAGGTACAGAGTTCACACGGGTGGCATGTGCCACCTGTGAGATGAGTCACTGACCACCGTCTGAATGGATGGTGCTCCATTCAGATCAGAAATGCTGAACACAGGGAGCTCAGGGCCAGAGCTGAGAGCTTTCTCCACCATCAGCAGACACACAGGCTCAACCCCGTGATGTGCAGAGCCTTCACTGTAGTTCCAAAACACTACATTCAAATTCTATTATCTGAAACAACCTTTGCTTGGTCCTGTGCCATCTCTCCCGTGCCCTCTGCCCGGGGATCAGGGCAGGTCACAGGCCACAACAGGGCCACCATCCACCCACACCTCCACGTGCACGCAGAGCCAGGCACAGAGAGGGATGCTCTGGCCTCAGCAGAGGAGCTGCAGGAGTGGAACGGGATGTGTGGAAAACGTTTCCTGTTTACTCAGTCTTTGGAGTCCTCAGTAGTAGCTGTTGGAGTGGGAAGTGGTCAGCAGGGGCCACATGAATGGGTGTTTTTTTAATTTGAAATGGTGACACTTCATCTTGCAGAGCCACCACTGTCCCCCTCCTCGGGGGGAAACCTGGGTGTCAGCCAAGGCTCAGCTGTGGTGTGAGAGAAGGAAGGAGGGATGGAGGGAGGAAGCCAGAGGGTGATGGTGCTGCACACCCAGCCATGCTGGCCATGCCCACAGCCCTGCCTGCACCTCCCATTGTCCCCCAATCTCCTGCTGGCACCTCCACTGAGGCTCCAGCTCCCTGGCAGCCCATCCTGAGGTGACCTTCGGGGCAGCCCACGGTGGCAGGTGGCAGTGGGACCCACCAGAGCAGAGCACACAGATGGACAGGCAGCCCCAAGCCAGGACACGTGCTTTTCCAAAGGCTTTTCCCGAGGCTGGGAGCCCCCTCTGCCACTGACCTGCTCTGCAGCATTCAGGGGCTGTCAGGCACGCATTGAGTAGGGGGATGGAGGGGGCTTGAGCCCCTCATTAGCACAGCCCAATTAGTGTGGCATGCTGCTCTCCTGTCAGCTGATGTGGCTGCTGTTGAATACATCCTGCCCACGCTGATCCCTTAAGGCTGAGGCTGTGTTTGGTTTTTCACAAGGTTTTGCTGCAGAAACTTTTACATGGTCTTTCCCCCCCCCCTCTTCTGAGCCTCAGCTGCTCCTGAGAATCCAGGTTTGTTTTATCAGCCTTTATCAGCTGCTCTGTGCCAGCACATGCTGCTGACTGTGATGCTGCAGAGAGTCAGGGTTTGAGGGACACCAGGACCAGGACAAAATCCCCAGCAGCCACATTTCAGTATGTTTTTTTACATTCCTTGTGCCCCCCACCAACCCCTGGATGAGCTGCACCCCGGTCAACTCATCCCCTGGCTGCTGTTTCTTGTGAGGCATCTGGTCTGGCATGCCCAGCTCACAGGGGCTCCTGGGCACTTGTGGCACCTCCAAACCTGCTTGGCCACTCTCCAGCCTGTCCTTGAGGTGAGGATGAGGAGGAAACAACAGGTAACAGCCCTGGGCAGAGTCCAGCCCAGAGATTCCAATGTGCCTCCTGCACACGGGGCAGGATGGAGGAGTTTTGAGGGTGCCCTGGGAATACCCAGCACTGCAGCCGTAATTAATCAAGTTCAGAGACTGGATTCTTCATTAGTGCTTCTCACTGCACAGGGAGAGCCTTGGGAGTCTGTCAGGCAACCGCAGCCTGGCTGGGAAACACATTTGGCTTCTCCTGGTGAAAATTTTCTACGAAAAGGAATTCCATCCAGGTTTTGAAGAGAATGTTGTAGATTTCAGAGAACTCAGAATTCAGGAAAAAAGTTCCTTGGAACTGTCAAAGTCTCCCAGCTCCAAAGTTGCGTTTTGAACTTTAGAGCCCTGAAATGTGAATGATTAGTTGGAATTGTATTTTTTTTCCCCCTCAGATTCCCCTAAGGGTTCAAAAAAACATTATTGTTAAATAAAACTTCATTAGTGCAGGATCTGGGGAGGCCATGAATCTGGGCACAGGATGGCTGATTTGGGATGGGGCCAGGCTGTGGGGTGATGAGCTGAGAGGACCAACAGGCTTGTGTCTGCAGTCCCATGTCCAGCGAGACCCTCCTCTCAGGCACAAAGAAACAACTGAGGAAGGCTCTTTTGCAGAACTCTTTGGGGAATATTTGTTCCCTCAGCTCTTTGATTATTAGTCTTTTCATTAAAAAAAAAAATAAATAAAAAGAGAAGTTAAGAAAAGGGGTAAAGACGAGATGCTTTGGGATAGTGGCCTCTGCTAAGTCTTCCTCTGTTTCCAACTTGCCCAAGGATCTTTGTGTCTCTAGGTTTTTATCTCACAGTAAATGCTTATTTTATCTCCGACAGTGAGAGTCAGAGACTCCTCGTTTTCAACACTTGGGAAGCACCATGCAACATCCTCCAGGGATGGCTGGATGTGTCTCTGACACTGCCAGGCCCAGGGGCTGCAGATGCTGTTGGACAGTGGCTGAGTCTCTTCCCCAGGGCAAAGACTTTCCTTTTGTGCACGTCTCTCATTCCTCATCAGTGTCTCTACTTTTGCAATAAAGACAGTTTTCAAGGCCTTCTGGCATCCATTAGGCCTTCTCTCCCCACACCCCCCAACCCCCATTGGTACTAGTAGCTGCTCATTAACACCAAAAGCTAATTGCTAACAATTTGTTAATTAGATATTCTTTGCATAAGGCGTTGGGGCTGTGATGACAGAAAGCTGGAGGCTGATTTCTGTGATGCTGTCTTTAAGTAGTGCTTCTTACAGAAGATTGGCAGGTTCTTCCAGGACATCTCCAACATGGAAATAAACCAAAAGCTCCATGTGGGACACAGCCCCTGGCCAGGGAAGTATTTCTGCTGCAAGCAATGCCTGAGCACACACTGAAAGCCCTGCCCGTGCTCCTGTGCTGTGTCAGAGGTGTGGGGGAGTTCCTGCCATGAAGGTCAGCCTGTCCGGGACAATAAATCAACTCCAGCAAAATTAAGACTGGCATCAAAAAATCAGCTGTGAAGCACCTCATACATCTGTGCTCTCCTGAGTCAGAGTCACCCCAAAACACTGCTGGACCACCAGCACTTGTCCCCCCAGCTGTAAGATGGGAGTAAGACCCAGGTGGGCAGCTCCCATGCAGGTGGGCTCAATAACACCCAGCTCTTGCTGGGCTCCATCTGAGCCACCCTGAGGGTTCAGCCTCCCTTCTCACGCTTGACAAAGAGTTCAAGGAAAGCCCGATAAAAGAAGGGGAGAAAGTGAGCGAGACAGGGAGCAGAGACTAAATATTGTGTAATTTGGTGTCTTGCACGCAGGCAGCAAAACCTGGGCTGGGAGACAAACTCCCAAATTCCCTTGCTCTGCAGCAGAGTGGTCTGGGCTACCACGGGGACCCCCAAGGTCAAGGCAGTGGCCGTGCCTTGCTGCTGCTGTGGTGATAACATTGAGGACAGAGCTGGGAAAGAGCCCAGAGCCTCCCTTTTGCTAAGCCAGCGTGCTGAAGGGCTCCTTTATCTGCCCTTTAGTGTGAGATAAGGTTTCGGTGTCCTCCTGCAGGAGCAGCTTGTGTCGCTCACAGATACCTGCCCTTGCTGCAGGAAGGTCTCAGGCACTCAGAAAATATTTGAGCAAGCCTGTATCTTGGAGAAACCTGTGTGCAATGGAAAGACACACAGGATGGAGCAGATCTGCACTGGGGAGGGGGGATTCAGTGCCTCCTGTCCATGCAAGGACAAGGCATGTTTCCTCAGCCAGCAGGACTGCAGGGGCCTCTCTTGTTGCAAATCCCTATGGAGAAGAATTATCACAGACCAAATAGGGACCCAAGTTCCTGGGTTTCTTGCTGGGCTGGGAAACCTACCCATTCCCCCCCAAATTCCCTCAGGTATGAGGGGATGCACTCCCTGCACATCACCAGTGTCTGCCTTGGAATCAGCCTTCAACACCACAGAAAGACAGGAAAACATTTCCCATTGCCAAAGCTTCACTCACTTAATCCAGCTGCCCCTTTCTTGCATCAGGACCATCTCTGCAGATGGAGGCATTTACATCCATTCTTTCATTTTACTATTCTCTGACAGTAGAGTCCAAATCCTAAATGCAGAACTCTGCTTTCAGCAAAGATCCAAAATGCACATTTTGAATTCTCTTCACAAAGTAACAACCAATCATAATCAGGTAAGGACTCCTACAGACCTGCCATTTATCTCATGGAATCACAGGCTGGTTTGGGTTGGAAGGGCCCTTAAAGATGATCCAGCTCCACTTCCTGCCATGGGCAGGGACACCTTCCACCAGCTCAGGTTGCTCTAAGCTCCATCCAACCTGGTCTTGGACATTTCCAGGGATGTGGCAGCCACAGCTTCTCCTTGCAACCTGTGCCAGGGCTGTCCACCCTTATAGGGAAGAATTTCTTCCTATTATCTAATCCAATCCTCTCTTCTGTCATTTTGTAGCCATTCCACCCTGTTCTATCGCTCCATGTCCTTACAAAAGTGACTTCTGGGTTACCCTATCCTCCACCAAAGCCCTGAGGTCTGAGAGCCCTCCTCCTCGTCTCCTTCTCCTCCTCTTCCTCCCAGCCTGCAGCTCACAATCTCTTTCCTAGTAACTCTTACTGGTCATTGCAGACAACAATAATTGACATTTTATATCTGCCCAGTTGCAGAACAAAACACTTAAAACTGATTAAAAGTTATCTACCTCACAAAACTACTTGGTGTATGGAAAAATGCACTCCAAGGGCCAGTTCTGGTCTCATTGTGTGGAACTGAGCCCAGAGCAGGTCTCCATGGAGAAGACCTGAAGAATGGACAGGACATTACACTAATGGTGTTCTACAGAAATGATTAAGACAAATAACCTGAGCTGAATAGAGCTCAGTGTCCTTTTTATAGAATTAATAAGGTGTGTAATTGATAACTGTCTCCCCAGTAGTGGCTCTAATGCTTTGGCTTAAAAGTCCTACCCAGGAAACTTTCAAGGCTTTTCTGCTGACTTCACTGGATTTCAGCAACATAATAGAGAAGTGGAATCCAGCCTAAAAGTCAGACAGCGAATGCAGAAGTCAAGACTTAGGAAAAAGCTACAAAAAAAGAACTGTTGATACGTCTCTTCTCTGACACGTCGCAGTGTATCAAAATGGCCACTGCCTTTATTTTGTTTAATCACTTATCTCCATGGAGGGAAGAGGAAATTCCCAAGAACGCATGATCGTTAAAAATATTAGCCAGGGCCTGGTGATTATTTTTGGTAGCTAAAAACTTCCTGGCTGAGGGGTTTGGGCTCGCAGTGGACTTCAGCAAATGTTTTAGGATAACTTTCATAAATACCCATTATACTCAAACCAGTGGGCAGTTTACAATTCAGCTGGGAAGGGCGGGGATATGTTTCTCTTTCTTTTGTTCTGCCGTGCCGCATGCTAAAGTGCATAGAGCCACACTGAATTAGCAGTTAGCTATTTTCTTGTATCCTTAAATAAAGGACTAGTTCACACAGTCAGAAATCTCTGTTTCCTTTCGGGCAGGAAAAAGGAAGTGAATGCAAGGGGCAGATTTGGAGTTTGCTTGCAAGAACAATTGAACTCCCATCCAGAGGGGAAGGGGATCTGCGTCAAGAGGAATTCACTTTTTTTTTTTCCCCCATTTTTTTTTTTTTTTTTTTTTTTTTTTTTCTGGAAGGGAAGAGAAAATGACCTTTAGTTTAAAAGCCTGAAAGAATAAAGGTCTGAGCCTTTAGAGCTGCCTGCACAAATATAGTCATGAAGGCTTTTTCCTGACCAAGGGCTCCCGTGGCTGCTCTCGCTGTCCTTCAGCGCCGGGGCCCGACTGCGGACGCGGCTCCGGCTGCTCCCCTCTTACTAATCCAAGGTGAAGGGCGGCACCAAAACCTGTCAGCACCTCCTGCCCAGGAGGGACAGTCCCTGGGCATTTTTGAAAAGCATTTACCATTTTGCTTTGTCCCTCCCCAGAGCTGCCAGGCTGGTGGGTCGGATGAGGCTTGGTGGATGGGATTTAGTGGGTCTCCTTGCTTTTCTTGCCCAAAGTCCTCCTTATAGTTGTCCCTACAAGCAGACAGGGCATCAACCTGACCTCTTACGTGGCCAGGACCTCACACTGGCCCCATTTTGGACCTTTGTCAGTAAACCACAAATCTCTTCCAGCTTCTCTGGGAAGAGGATGTGAATGGAGGCCTCAGGGGTTTGACCAAGTGTCAAAACATTATCCATGTGGTCTCATCCAAACCATTTTAGTCCACACCACTACTTTCCATTTTAGTGGGCCTTGAATATCTCCAGAGTACTTTTATCTGTATTTCTTTCTCCCCCCATGCAAGCCAGATTTCTAAGGAATCTCCAGGGCAGGGGAATAGAGGAGTTGAACCTTGCTAGGATGCTTAAGCATCCTGTCTCCAGGGGCATTGAGCACTTTAGGATGTTGAGCCCCAGCACCAGTCAAGGGGAGTGCCCTCCCTGTGGTACCCAGCACTTCACCAAAGAAATCCTGGGAAAAGAGCATTAGCCTATGACCTGCTGCAGCCAAGGGGCTCATCACCCTTCCTTCCTTCTCACACATCATCCAGATCCATGCTGGACCCTCGGGAGAACTTGCATGAGGAGTTCCTGCCCCAAACCCAGAGCCAGGCTAACAGCTCACATCCCACATCCTGCAGTGAGAGCATCACATTCCCAGGCCTGCTTCCCTCCAGGGCTGCAGGTAATAAACAGGGTCCCGAGGGAGCACAGGGGGTCCAGCCACAGTTCAGGTTCCCACATACTCACACAAGTTCCTCGGAGCAGTTTTTCTCCCATCCAAGCAAAATATTTGCTCGGAACGTGGAGCCGCGGCTGGGCAATGTCAGCAGCAAATGTCAGCAAGTGTCAGCAGGAGAGAAACTAATTAGACAAAGTGGGCTAAATTTCTCCTGGGAGGAGCTCCCCTGTGATCACTGCAGTAAAGATGAACGTGGCCTAATGGTTGCACTGATTGTTTTGTGCTCTCTTGTTGCCTCTCTCCTGGTTTTCTCTAGGCAGCCTCACTGCCTGCCCCGGGGCTCACCTGGCTCTGGCGTGGGCAGGGACTGCCCTGACAGCACATCAGGGACACCTCACAGCTGAGCTGGGGTGAAATCACCTCTGAGTGCCGAAGCTGTGCTTCCACAAACACATTGTGGCAGGCTGCCACTTCTCCTCCCCGAAGGTGTCCATCCTCAGTGCGTGCAGCTGGAGGGATGTCCCCAGGCAGCGCTCAGGGGGACAAAGCCAGGGCTGACAGACACCAAGAGGGACAAGCACAATTGGCTCTGAAGGGGTCAGGCATCATTCCTGCTAAGGTCAGGTGTCTGCAGGGGCAGGCACTGGGCAAAGGTGCATCTGGAAACGCCAAGGCTGGGATGACTCAGTGCACGAGGAAACGGTGTCAGCTCCACCATCCCTGTGCAGCAGCTCTGCTCCCTCACTCTGCCACAACGTGCCATTTCACCCTTTACTACCACAGCTTTTGGCCCAAACTCCCCCAGCTGAAGCCTGACTGAGGTTTCAGGTCCTATTTATGGGTTTGTTGGCATCAAGGGAGCCAAGCTGGGGAGCCCAGCTCCATGCCCAGCCAGGATGGGAGCAGAGCAGCAGTGTGACAGGAGTATGGAGAAGGGGAGGATCACGGTGCACCACAAACACGGGAATTTGCCTGCCCCGTGTTTTTTCATTCTTATTTCTGTTCCCCTTGGACTCCCAGCATGGAGCGTGCATGGAGTGCACCTCCCACCTTGGTGCATAAAAAGGTAATTCATTAACCTGCAGGAATGAGGAGGCCTAAACTTCCCCCCAGTCGCTGTGACAGCAGAAGTTTGTGCCGCCTGTGTTGGGGGACAGGCTCCAAAGCTGTGCCAGCCGTGCAGGGGATCTGTACAGAGCTCCTCAGGAATGCACCCTCCAGGCAGGAGCCTGGGGGTGGGAGGGCTGCAGAGGGACAAGGGAAAGGCACAAAGTCCAGGAGAGCCCAGTGGGATGTTTAGGGCTGCATACCAGGAGGTGTTTTGTTCCCCTCCCAGGAAGGATGGGATCAGCAGACTCAGAGCATTGGGTTTGGGAGAACAAGAGCTGTTGTGGTGGGACCAGGTGGAATGCCCAGGTAGGGAGGATTGTGACAGGGTTCAGAGTGCTTGTGCAAGCCCAGGGACAGTGACAGAGCTGGAGGTGCAATGAGTGGAGCCCCGAGGTCCCCATCACCAAGCAGGGCTGCCAAGTCCCCTATGGGGCTCGAGCTCATTCCCTGCCCAGCCCTTGATTTGCCCATCAGAAGCAGCAGAATCAGTCCCAATCAAGGCTGAACAGACATTGGAATTCCCACCCCAGTCCAGGTGCCCAAGTGTCACTCAAATGCCTCAACAAAGAGGATAAACTTGTCTAGCAGAAATGCTGGGAATGACCCAACTTCGCCTGAGCATTTCCCTTCACTCCTGAAGGATCCAGGGCTCCAGGAGGCAGCTGAAGGCTGTGGCAGCCCAGCAGGGAGCTTTATTCATAGAAATCCAACCTGCACACCAGCCCTGGAGCTGCTGCCTCCCTGGCACCAGCCCAGAAGAGGGTCTGTGCTCTGAGCAAAGGAGCAGAGCAGCACAGGCACCACGGCCAAAGTCACAGCGGGAGCGATAACATCGACATCAGCAGAGAGATGGAGTCATTGGAGCAGGACCTTGTCACGTGCCCAGTTCCTCCTGCTGCACAAATGAACAGTTCAGGTTTGTTGGATCATCTTATTTTCCATAAACACACCAGGTTTTTAATCTTGGATGTGCAGGGGAGTGCTGCTGGGACACTGCTTTGAGCTCGAGCGTCAGCCTTAAACCTGAGCTTTACTGTGATTAGTCCCAGGTACAAAGCCAGCAACACCCAGCAGGGTCTGTATGAGCACAAAAATTGGTTGGATCAGGATTCCTGTGGCACAGAGTGAGTGAAATTACTGGTCTGCTACTGCTGAATTTCTTTCCTTGTTCTCTTTTTTCCCCCTTCTGGTTTGATTTTGATTTCTTTTTCTATCATAGGAAGCAGCTCAGAGATTGGTTGTGACATACCCCGAGCTAATTCCGTGGAAAGCCTGTTTGCAAAAGGAAACATTTGCCATCTTACTCCCAGCTTTGATTTGCCTGTCCCTGCTCACTCACCAGGGCTTGTTTTGTGCTGTTAATAAGAAAGCTTCTTTGCACAGAGCCAACCAGAAATTGTGCCCAAGTGATTTTGTTCAAGGAATAAAAAGCACATTCACTTTGTGTTTGAGATGACATTTATGTGATGGGGGAGTTTGAGAGCTCGGTGGGGAACATGGCAGAGAAAAAGCATTCTTGTGAGGAGCTATTTCAAAAGGAAAGAAACAAGAATCCAGGAGAGATAAGAAAACGAGTGTTTGCAGAATCTGGGAAAGCCTTGTGCAGAGGGACGGAGACAAAGTACGAGAATGCACTTTATTTGTGACAGGCTTTCCATCCTGGGCAGCCAAACAGGACATCCTGCTTCAGTTCTCCTTCCTCTCTTTAATTAGAGTTGCGTTCAGGACACTGCCATTAATGTTGTCTCAGCATTTCCATGACAAAGCCCTGTTTTTGTGGGACTTTAGGAACTTGGCCCTAAAAAAATCTGTTATTGGTGTAGGACTGCTCAGTGCAGAGACTGGGGCAGGTTTGCAGGCAGTTGCCGTGACATTTCCATCACAAGGAGCTGAGTGGACCCATCTGGGACAGGGGGGCTGGGGAGGAGACCAAACCCCATCTCCAGGTGTGGTGGGATTAGGGGTGACCCAACCTTTGCCCAAGCAAACATCTCCATTTTGCATCTGAAATGTGGCACCTCTCTGACCTCCATTAAAAATCCCACCGCTCACATTTCCAAATCTGTAAGTCATCGTGGAAACCTCTGTGTTTTCAAATAATTTTTCAAAGAAAAGCAGATTCCCCAGCAAAGCTGTTTTTACTACTTGAAAGCAGGGCCTGGCAACAGCCCCTCTGGTTGAACTTGTCCCATAAATGGGACCCCTAAAATCCCTGTCACACCAGCAGAGCAGGTCCTCATGGCATAGCACACCCTGCCCACCCCAGCCTGGGACGACAGCAAAGCAAACAGGACCCATCACAGTTGTAAGAGCATTAAAAGTGGGCAGCTCTGGCAGAGAACCTGGCTGACAAGTGAGCTATAAAACACCCATGTTTGAAAGAAGCTGAAATGCACCTTAAACACGACGACAGCCTGGGAGAGCTAAACCAGCTCTAGTGATAAACCAAATTCCTGTCGTGCTTGTGATGCTGCATAAACTCCTTCCTTCAGGTCTCCATGGCAGGACCTGGGGTTTGTGCACTGGCTGTGAGCACACAGGCAGGAGAAATTCTCATCCCTGTCCCACGACTGGCACCAAGGGCCTTGTGACACCAGGCCAGGCAGATTCTGTGTGGTTGCAACAAGGGCAGCACAAGGGTAGGAGAAGCCATATCTCAGTCCAGCCAACAGCCCTGGGGGTGGTTTTGGCTTGAGAAGTGCTAAATATTATTAGCAAAACGAAAACATCTTTTTTTTTTCCATGGTGGAAAAACTAGTCCTTCCCACTGAAAACATTAGTATGATTCTTCCACTCCTAAAGGGAGAGAAAACGGATTCCTTTGTTCCTATTGCAGCCCCAGGTGCATCGCTGGCATCCAGAGTGGAGCAGGCTCTGGAAGAAGCTGTAAAGCAACATTTCATCACAGGATACTCCAAAGCAGACAGGGTTAAGCTAAACATCCTTTTACCACTACTCTTTCACTTCCCATTTTAGGGCAGAGGATACAATGGCCCTGCACCCTGTACTAAGGCTGTGCTGGGGGATCCCCTCCCTGTGCAGCCATCCCTGGGTCCCCCCCAGGGCCAGTTTGGCTGCAGGAGTGGGGCTCTGTTTCTCTGCCAGCTTCCTGCAGCTCGGTGGCACGGCCAGGCTGGTGCATCTCCTGTCCCAGGCTCCCTTGCCCACCAGCTGGGGGACCACGTGCAATTCCCTACCTTTTCCCACCCTCGTTTTCCTGAGGAGCCGAGTCAGAGAAATGATCTGATTTAAACAAACTAACAGAGTGAGGAGACAGTGGGAAGCAGCTGGGTTGGGGTTTTCCAAGCTCTCTGGAGCCCTTTCACTGATTTCCCACCTGCTGGAGCAAACTGTTTTGGGTAAAAGGCACTGATCACCCATCGCCACCCCGGCTGATGAGCTGCTACACGTAGGAGAAGCCCACCTGGCTTCTGGACTTTGGCTGAGGAGATTTAGGATGTGCTGGCACAGGGAAGGTGCTGGGCAGCACCAGGAAGGTTGGTGGGCTCTGTCCCCCTTCCCAGAGCCACCGAACCGCAGCTCAGGCGAGGCAGGGCAGGAAGGGAGCCGGCGGAGATGAGTGTTTCCTGACTCTCCGGAGCGAAACAGAAAAGCGCTGTCACTCAGCGGCCCCTGCAAGTGCAGCAGCAAGATAACTCCAGACACAGCCACCATCACTTCCCCCCTTTGTCCCTGGCTTTTTTCAGGCCTTCCTGAGCAGAAACGTCCCATCTCCAAAGGAATGTCATTGCTGCTGGACGCCCACGGAATGCCGAGCGGCCACGCTGCCCACGGCTCGCCGCAGGCTCAGCTGCAGTGGGTGCTCCAGGCACCCTGGTGTGGGAGCAGTTGGCAGCCCCAGGCTGGGAGCTGCCTCAGGAACCTGTGGAGGATGTACAAGGCAACCCGACATGGTGGAATTGAACTGCCAGTTTCCTGGTCTGAGTCATTCCTGAGTGCAGGACATGAAAGGCCGTCGGGAGCTCACGGAAAACAACACCGCTCAGGAACTCAGGGCAACCCCAGAGCCACATCCAGCAGCCCCAGTGTTCTGTCCTACACATTCCTCAGGCTCCTGGGGCAGCACAGTTCCCCTCCAGCCTCAGAAGACGCCGCAGCCCATGCCTGGAGGGTGCTCACAGGACATCTCATGGCTGTGACAGTCTCTGCTACTTGCCTGTTCCTGTCCTGGTACCCACTGAGGCAGCCTGGGGTAACCCCCAGGCACTGCTGTCCCTGGTAGGGGACACACATCCCCTGCAAAAACTTCACAGGAACCCTTTAGATCTGAAAGGAGGGAGCATTCCACCCCTTAAATCAGGATGCATTTTCCCCCAGGCTTCTTCTCCAAGAGGGCTCTGGGTTTGGCTCTTTGGATGCTGTCATCCTACAGCCACCTCTGTGCTCAGTAAAGACCTGAGCCAATGCTTGTGGTTGCAGAGGAGCAGCCTCACAGCAGATGCTCTCACTCCACAGCAGTGTGGAACAGGGTGGGGTCTCAAAGAAACAAGGGGGTGATGGGACACCCCCAGAGGGGGCTCTTGGACAGCACAGCATCAGTGTCCCCAAAGCCAAGGCTGGAACGCAGCGAGGCTGTTTTATTATCTCCTCCTCCGCCTCTCAAGGACAAAATAATCTAACAGTTGTAGAAACACATTTTTCACCAAGGGATTCTTCATTAGTGCTTGTTTCCTCTCCCGGCTCGTTTCCTGGAAGCAGTTTGTGCTGATGGAGGGTGGGCAGGAGCTGCCACGGGATGCAGGGGCTGTGTGTGTGCGTGTGGGTGCACACACATTCCTTCCACGCTCCACGGCCCAGGGTTACAGCCACACTGGACACGCTGCATTACTGCTGACCACCAGTTCTCCACGCCTGGAGACACAGGCAGGCAGTGACAGGGCAAGGGGGAATGATTTTAAACTAAAAGAGGAGAGGATTACGTTAGATATTAGGAAGAAATTCTTCCCTGTGAGGGTGGGCAGCCCTGGCACAGGTTGCAAGGAGAAGCTGTGGCTGCCCCATCCCTGGAAGTGTCCGAGGCCAGGTTGGATGGGGCTCCTGGTCTAGTGGAAGGTGTCCCTGTCCACGGCAGGGGGGAGTCAAACTTTAAGGTCCCTTCCAACCCAAAACATTTCCATGATTCTAAGCAGCTTGCAGACAGGTCCTGGTGTTCACAGCCCAGAGCCCACCTGCTGTTGGAGCAGAGCGTGCACAGGCACAGCGTGGACAGCCAGTGGTTCCCGCTGTAAAACCTTCCTCGGGGGTGTTTACAGGTCAGTCATAAATATTTGCTCCTGGCTGCAGTTTTCCCAGGAAAGGTTCCAGCCCATGAGCAGTACTTCACTGAGCCAGTTCTTCCCTGGTTGTTTACTTCTGGAGTTCCCCAGAGTTAAACACAGCTTTACTTCTAGAGCAACTGGAATGCAATATCTATTATGCCCATTGATTGCAACGAACCAATTACGGCAACCAAACAGCAAAATAAAAAAATGATCCTGGCACTGGTGCCACTGCTCAGGCACTGAAGTGGTGAGTGAGGGTGTCCCTGCAGCCCCCTCTGCCCTCCGTGGCATCCAGCCTGCCCCAGGGAGGGAGGGGGCTGGCAGCGGGGGGAAAAGGATATGGTGCTTTTGGGAGCTGCGGCCGTTTGAAGGCTGCGAAGGGAAACAGGCCAGAGGGTTATCCAATCTCTCGGAGCAGACATTTCCGCCTGGCACGCCCCAGCGGCACAGTCACTCCGCTTCATTAATAAATCACTAATCCCGCCTGCTGCGGCCGCCCCGGGGAGGAAACGGGAGCCGGCGCCGGGAGCGTGTGCCCGTGTGCGCACGGGGAGGGGGGCAGAGCGCAACCGGGAGACCCACTGAGGTCCTGCCGGGAAGGCTCAGCCCTTCCCAGCTCGCCTGGGGCTGGCCACAAGGAAAGGATGCCAAGATGCACCTTGGCCATGGCTCCCTGTGGTCCCGATGACCCAGGACTGCAAACACGTGTGACAACCTGGAGATGGGTAGAAACTTCCCTTCTACCTACTGTCACAAGCTCCGTTCCCCCTTCCCAGCTGCCTCTCTGTATCTGTAGAAAGGCAGAGCTTTCTGAGGGCTCTGAGGTTCTCCAGGACACAATTTCAGCCCCCAAAATACTTCACTATTTCAGTGAGCAGCATTGTTTCCCCGGGAACATAAACAGGGTTTACACAAGGGCCACTTGGCTTTTTGGCAGATGATCAGCGGGCGAAGGGAGGGCTTTTTGGGGCACAGCCCTGGAGAGGACACCCTGCCCGAGTAGCAGGGCCAGTGCTGGGGTACAAGGGGCAGCTCTTTGAGTGGGCACTGCTCCCCCAGACACAGTTTGCCTGGACGGGACAGGCTGGTGCATCCACGAGTAGCAGTTCAGAGCTGGGAACCAGAAATCCAGCCCTGGCACTTCCCTCTGCAGCATCCTGCTGGCAGCAGGGATTTCAGGCACAGGAAGGCATCCTGGATCAAAACCTGCAGCTGTTTAATCCTTGCAGATTAAACACTGGTGAAACAGCACAGATGTTTGAGCACAGATAACACAGGGTGTCCTGCTGGACCTGGCCACATGCTGCTCCTCCTCACAGCACCGTGGCCATGAAAGATCTTCATCCTTCTCCTTTGGCACGCACTGCAGGGAGTCATTCTGCACTGCACAGGTTGCCTGGATCAGTCCCTCACCCCTGTGATGAGCTGGGGCACCCAGGACCCCCTGGCAGATGCAGGGCACAGCAAGGGGCGAGGGCCCACATTGTGCACCCACCCTGAAGTCATCATCAGTGGGACACACTTCCACTGGAGCAGCACACACAGTGGGCACTGCTTTCTGCTTGGATACATCCTAACCCGTTCCCTGGTGCCATCCACAGTGCCCTGGCCCCAGCAGAGTTGGAAGCAGGTGATGGCAGACCCTGTGGCACCCAAATGTCTCACTTGGGGCGTGAGGACTCCCCTCAAAGACACCGTGGCTAAAGCAGGAGCATCAGGGACACCCAGTGTGTGGCTGCTCAGGACGCAGCCTCCGGCAGCGTGATGCAACGAGCCCCACACCTCCCTGGGACATGCAACGCTAAATGAAACCAAATTCCTGCCACCAGCACCGTTTCCTGTTTTCCTACTACAACGGATCACGCTTCCCTGCGGTCCTTGACCCCGGGGACTGTGCTAGAAGGGATGTGACAACCCGTCCCTCCAGCCCGGGGTTGGGCTGGGGCTGCCCCGGGAGCTGAGCCTGTGGCTGCTCTGTCTGTCCATCTGTGCAGACACAATGGGCACACGGTGCCTCCAGAGCCGACACAGCTGCCGTGGCCTCGGGGGAGAGGATCTGATTGCCGAGGGGAAAGCAGAGACACAGAACAAAGCAAAGCTCTTTGATTCAAACCCTTTTTTTCCATCTCCCAGCAAGACAACAGGGTTGTTTTCTCACTTGCACTTCCCCACGACCGCAGGTCCATCTCTTCCTTGGCCCTAGCAAACAGAACCAGCTAGACCAAAGCTCAGGGGTTTTGCTTTCCCTGCATGCCTTTAAGGACATTCTCTGCTGGTGCCCCAGAATCCCTTCCTAGCACATATTCCCCCATGGCACAGGCAAGAAGGCTTCCCAAAGTGTTGAGCAGGGGGAAAGTGGGATTTTGGTGAGAGTGGAGGAAAGCAGATCCCTCCAAACTCCCTGTCCCAGGTTGCACAGACCATCATGGACACACGTTTAAGCAAACAGCCCAGCCAGGGCAGGTTGGTGCCTTTCACCCTCTGTGGAGTGGCACCACCTCTGATCTCTGACAGGAAATGATGCTGCTCTAATTTTTCAACATTTCAAAGTGTAAATGTTGATCAACCCAAAATGATGGGTGTTTTGCTGCCTTTATCTTAGGTTGATGTGGCATTTCAGCTCCACTTTTGTTTCACCTTCCTTCTAGTATGAGAGTGTGAAGAGCCAGAAATCCCTCCACAGACAATTCAAACCCAGGTCTCCCCCAGCAGCCTCACCCCATGCACATATTACTGAAATGAGGACCAGAAATGCGAGCAGGGCTCTGGGGGATGGTGGAAACCCAAGGGCAGGGGGTACCAGTTCAGCCAGTATCAGGCAGACTCAACACTCATGGCCCTTCTTGCAAAGGGGACCTGTGACAACCATTTATTTCAGGGCTAAAGGGCAGCTTTGCAAGCTCCGACCTCCTTTTCCCCCAACAGAGCTCAGCCAGACCACCCAGACTACTGTCCCTCAGAGACATCATCACAAGCTCTGCAAAAGGGCCCAGCTCCTACAAAGCAGATGGGAGGACACGGTGCCACACAAACACTGAGCCATCCACATGGGGCTGAGCCCTTTGCTGAGCACGGGTCTGGGGAGCTCAGCCCTGCTCCCACCGTGCAAACACATCCAGAGAAAAGCCTCCCTCTCCCAGCACCAGGCTCACAGCTCCAGTTACAACACACTTAATCCTGGAGCCAGTTTGACAGTGCGGCTCCGGGCTGATGGCGTGACCCAGTTGTGAGACAGCGAGGCCCCGCTGAGCTCAGAAATGTTAAATACGTTGTAATTGGACCCCCAGTGCCTCCACTTTTCTTCCGATGAAGAGGCCCTGGTAAGTGAATTTTCCAGAGCGTTCCTGTGCCGTGGCCCTGGAGTGCAGCTGATTCCCAACCCACCCCTGACAGAAGATTTGGAAGCTCTTCCCCATCTGCGGGGTGGTCTGGGTTGGTCACATCAATTGCAAAGTGAAGGAAACCAAATCCACCCGTTCCTGGTTTATCCCAGTAGGAAACGGGAGTGGGGCTAGATAAGGAGCCAACTCCCCAGGGAAGGGAGGGGAGTGCTGTGCACTCCTTGTTCCTACTTTTGCTCTTTGCTGTACCTTAAATATCAAATCTTCCCCACAATGCTGGGCCTGGCATTTCCATGGCCATGGGGCAATGCTCCCAGGTGCTATTTTGATATAAAAAGTGGCACTTCCCCCAGCTTTAAAACCCTTTTGCTCTTTGCCACTGCAGGTGAGTGCTTCTCTCGCAGCTGCCATCCTCTCCAGAGGGGGTTTGAAGGCCATTGTCACAAAATCAGCAAACTGGGGCAAAAGACTCTGACAAACACACAGGCAAAGGAAACAGATGCAAAGGCAGCTCTGTGACAGCCTTACTTTGCTACCAAACACTCCCAAATACTGCAAGGACAAACCCAGCAGGAGCATGAAACATCTTCTTCACCTCTTGGGCATTTTTAAAGAAAGCCAGGTTGTTCTCCTGAAGTTTCCAGACTCACAGGTCACAGCCAACAGATCGAGCCCTTCAGAGAAAGTGCCAGACAGAAGCTGCTCGCTGGTGTGTTGGGGCACAGCTGGGGGACACCCAGTCCAGTGGACAATGGGGAGCACCCACGTGGGAAGGAGACAAGCTCCAGACATGTTCCAGCACGGCTGTTTTGGGCTCAGATTTGGTAGCCGCCCATGCAAGAATGGTTTTGATGCCCCTGAAAATCCTGGAGCATCTTCCCTGGGCTGTGAGGCGTGGGGGGTCTGAGCCAGTTCCCAGTCCCTGCACTGACAGGAGAGCTCGTGGCTCCACTGTGGCTGTTCCTCTCCAACCATGGGAGGGTAGGACACGTCCCAGAGCTGGGCTCAGCAGAGAAGGGCTGCCTTGACATGACACCCAAGGCACTTCGGCAAGGGAGATGCTCTCATTGTTTGCCTTCCTTTGAAGTAAAAGCCCTTGAAAAGGAAGGAATGCCAGAGCCTTCTCCAAACACAATTAATCCAACTTGTCACATTAACAACATCAAAACAGGGCAACTGCAGCAGAGTCTGGGCCTCATCTCACACTCATCAAGCCAAGGAGGCTCCACAGAGCTTCTCCCAGAGCTGGGCTGCTTATCTGAGGAACAAAACCTCAGGCAGGATGCAAAGGACACAGGGCCCCAGTTGTGCCTTAATGGCATTTGTACAGCACTGTGGGCAACAGAGCCAGGTCCCCACTAACCACGTGTGGAGCCCCCTGGCAACACAGAGTGTTCTCTGCTGTGCTGCTTCCCCCAGCTGGGAGGTTTGGTCCCCTCTCAGTATATCCATGAACCTGTGTGTGCCCTTTCCCAGGAGGCTGTAAGGGAGCAGTGGAAGGATGCCTGCTGTGGTAGCTGTACCCCCAGGCCACGCTGCTGTCCTGCTGTGCACCCCTGCAGGCAGCAGCCAGGTCAGAGGGGTGTCTCACTCAGTGAGGCTGAGCCCCCTGCCCTGGTGCCCAGGCCCCCAGACCCTCACTGCCTCCCTCCCAGGGGCTGACCCCAGCTGATAACCTTGGAAAGCTCCCTCTGACCTGGAGGAGCTGGAAGAGGGAAAGACATTGACTTTTAACCCCCTGCTGCGCTTCATCCTCCTCCCAGATGAGCTGAACTCCCCCCTGCTGCCTCCTCTCCACCCTGAACCCATCCATCTTCCAGCTGCCAGAGGGGCTGCTGGAGCTGGAGACCTCCAGGTCTTCCCACGATCCCATCTCAGAATGAGGAGGAAAGAGCTTCACTTACACCCACAACCTCAGCTGCACCCCCAGTTCCCTCCTCACCCTTCATGGGTCACCGCAGGGCGATGGGACCCCAGCGGCAGGTCCTTGGTCACTCAAGGGGACCTGGGGGGAGCAGAACAGTTTTGACAGGGCTGCCCAGTGATTAAATCACAGACCAAGTCACCACGTGAGACAGACCCTGACCCCTTCCCCTCACAGCCTGTCTAAAAGGAGCCCCTCACCCAGCCAGGACCTGGAGATAAACTCGGGGCTTTGATGTGGAAGGGAAAGGGAGACATCCCGTGCAGCCTCTTATCTCCCTTTTCTTCTGTGCCTGCTGCGAGTGAGTGGGAAAACACTTTCCCAAAGGCATCCGTGGAAAGGAGGGGCTGGGCAGAGCCTGGATACCCCAAGAGCCACGGGACAGGGGGGCTGTGGCTGCAGCCCAGGGCATGACATGACAGCTGAGAGCCACCCACCCATCACTCCGGGGCAGGCACGTCCCCAGGGCCAAGCAGGAGCTCAGACACAAAGCTGGGGCACACAGGCTGATCAGAGAAGACTCCAAGTGACTCTGTCTTGATCCCCCTGCCTCCTTCTGCCCTCCTCTGGTGTCCGTGGGAGGTTTCCCTTGGATCATTCTCATCGAGGGCTAAAGTCTGTTTGTTCACGTGGAGGCAGAGCTTTAACAAGCCCGCAGCGTGGCAGGGATAATCACCTCGTGCTCCAGGAACTGTCCTCCTTATTTGTTATTGATACTGCACGGGGTGTTCCCTGCCCAAAAGAAATCCCAGCCCTGATCCTGCCAGGCACTCCGTGGGAGTTGTGGAAAAGGATTTGCAGCAGCTGGGACTAAATATAGACTGTGATGCAAGGAGGAGGAGAAGGAGTAGGAGAAGGAAGAGGAAGAAGCAAGGCCAGGAGTCGGGAAGGGGATGGACACGCGTGTGGTTCTTTGGGTGGAGTGGGAGCTGCCTGTACGTGCTGCCTGTGCCTGCCTGTCCTCTCTCCCAGCTTAGGAAGGAGAAGCACACCCCACTGTGGCTGCTCGGGTGGTTGGCATTCCGAGATCTCCCTGATGGAGAGATCATCCCCGCTCCTGATGCCATCCATCAAGGGGTCCCCAGGACCTTCCAGCTGGAAAACCCTGAAGGAAGGGATGAGGGGCTGGGAACTGTGCTTCACGTGGCACTGCTCTCCAAAGGCAGAGGTTGCAGGAGGAAAGGGAGAGATGTTGGTAGAGGGGGTTTCCCTCCTTCCGCCCATCTGCTTTGGAGAGGCAACGATTCTGGAAAGGCTGCTCTGGTGTCAAAAAAAAACAACAGTGTATCCCGTTGCCCCTCCGGACAGTGCAGGCAGGGATGGCTCTGCAGGGAATGTCCTTCTGCCACTGCTGCACAGCTGGATCCCCATCTCGGGGCCACACACCACAACATCTGGGTGCAAGGGGCAGGATGGAGAGTGCTGGGGGTCCAGAGGTTTGGCTCTGCATTGGGTTTTATTGGGGGGGTCGTTTTGTTTTTTTGACATGGTTTTAAACCTCAAAGCATTTCAAGAACCTTTAGAGGAGAAACTGTACAAAGCAAGGAGGAGCAGCATCTCCAGGCGACAGGAAGGTGGAGTGGGAGAGCCGCGCTGGCGGGAGATGAACAGCTTAAGAGCTGAGGTTTCTTTGGCTTTACAAATAAGAGGTTCAAAGTTTGAAAACGTGTGAAGCTGTCTGCTGGCATGGGTCAATCTGAGGCAGCAGCTTCACAGGGAAAGGGGAGGGAGGATGGATGTAATAAAAACATTGAAATACTTTGCGCCAAGGCTTGCCAATAACAAGTTTCATTCTGGAGCTGCTAAATGTTTTGTTTCATCATTCTCAGATATGAAACGTGCTTTTGGTGAGCAGCATTTTCCCTGAGAAATTGGTCCCAGCCTCAAAAGAAAGAGAAAAAGCCTTTAAAGGATATTAAATGGCCCCCAAGAAAGAAAGGAAGGTTTTAATTTCATGTGCAACACAGCATTTGCACAATGAACCAGAAAAGGAAACATGGCACAGATTCTCTCCTTGGGTCTGAGCCTGTCTGACTTTGTCCTTGTGGTTTTTGGTTCAGCTGCAGAGTAGAAACATCCATTTGCCCCCCCTGCCCTCCCCGTTTCTCTCTCTGAGCCCTCAAGTAAGGCCTTGCCACAGACACTGGCATGGGAACTCAGAGCCCGGCAGTGCCCATGGAGCTGCAGTGGGGTGTGATTCCCTCCCTCTGGATGTTGCTGCTTAAGATCCCTCCCCAAATCCCAGCTCTCCGCCGAGGTTATTGCTCTTCCAGGCTCAGCCATGTGTTTCTGTTTACTCGCTGTGTGTGCCAGCAGAGCCTCTGCGTCCACACACACCAAGTTGCAAATTTGAGTTTGATTTGGTGGGCTGGAGCCCCGGGGGCCTCTTGGATGCCTTTGAAATAGTTGCTGGGTCTGAGAGGTCTCTAAAGCATGGGGATGTGTGGTCTAGGAGAGGTGCTGAATGGGGCGGGGGAGTGTGGGAAGAAGACCAGGAGGAAAGAGAAAGGAAAAGAAAAGGAAAAGGATGGGGATAATGGAGAAATTCCAGGGAGGAACAGCACCCAGCACAGTGCAGTGCAGAGCTCATCTCCTGGTGAGGACATGGTCCCACGGGTGGCACAGCCAGTGCCCAGGTCACAGCACACACAGACCCATCTTTCCACATCCTCTCCCAAGGGGTGTACATGGAGCTCAGCATCCCGACAGCAGAGCCCCTCCCTCGAGGCAGCAGAGACAGACCCATCTCTGGCCACCCAAGTCCAGCAGTGACCTCCTGGTCTCGTCCTCCACTGCAGCCTGAAGGCAGCTTTTGCAGATCCCAGCAGCCCATCCCCGTCCCCCCACGCTCCCCCCAAAGCCGCGGGACCGCCGTGCCCTCGCATCCTCCCGTCTGAAACACCCAGCAGGAGGCTGGGAACGTTTGGCTGCTCTCCCAAGGAGATTTGCCTTCATAAAACACGAGGCAGGCGGGGGCTTTTCACATGCAGTGGGCACGGCTGAATCCCTTTTCTCGGCAGCCAGCGGGAGAAAAACGGATCGGGGACAAGAGACGGGACGGCCACTGCCTTTGTTTGGTTCTTGAAGCAGAAAGAGAACGTTCTGGGGGGTTTGAAGATATAATGATGGGCCTGAATGGGGTGGAGGAGCAGTGTGGGGTGGGAGGGCTCCGGGCTGCCAGGGCAGAGGGGGTTTGGTTGGCACTGCTGGCGGCTCTGCTTGGCTCATGCTGGGCATCCGTAGGACTGGGATCTTCCTCTGGGCTTGTCCTGTTTGAAACACAGGGGATGTTCATGGGGAAACAGCCTGCCCAGGGCAGCACTGGAGTCACCATCCCTGGAAGTGCCCAAAAGGAGTGTGGATGTGGCAGCTGGGACATCACTAGGTGAATATGGTGGTGCTGCATTAGTGGTTGGACTCAGTGATCTTTGAAGGCTTTCCCAACCTCAACAAACTTATGATTTAATAAATAAATAAATAGATAAACAAAACAAACACTCTTTTGCTCCTTGGGGTGTCTGCACTGCCTCACCCCAAGAGGGTGAGAAAAGGGGATCCCACTGCTGTTCCCACCCCTGGTTCTGGCTTTGCTCCCCAGTCCTGAGGAGTTGGGGGCCTTGGAGACAAGGACAAGGCCACCACCACCCTGAGGACACATCAGGGAGTGGGTCCAGCCTGTCTCTGTGTCACTAGATGGCGGCTGCACCTCAGGAATGGCCACCAGGACCTGGCGGGGGCCAGCCTGGGGTGTCCTGTCCTCACAGGGTGACCTGGGGGATGTCCCGACCCCACAGGGCAGCTGGAGGGGCACAGCACAGCCCCCCATGTCCCCCTGGCACCCACGTCCTCACAGGCATCAGTGGAGGCTGCCATGGACGTGCAGGAGGAACTTCTTTCCCTGCTCACTGCAGCCTCACCTTCCAGGACAATTCCTGCTGGTCAGGACCTCAAGTTGCACCATGGGGAGGTTTAGGTTGGATATTAAGAAGAATTTCTTCACTGAAAGGGTTGTCAGGCATTGGAACAGGATGCCCAGGGAAGTGGTGGAGTCCCCATCAATTGAAGTGTTCAAAAAAGCTGTAGAGGTGGTGCTTGGAGACTTGGTTTAGTGATGGGCATGGCAGAACTGGGTCAATGGTTGGACTCGATGGTCTTAGAGGGCTTTTCCAACCTTAATGATTCTACATTTCTACAGTTCTATGAATCCAAGATCTCTGCAGCTGTGCTGTCTTCAGGACACCTCCAGCACTCCTCATGTGTTCACACCATCACCTTCCCTCTTGCAAAGCTTCACTTTCTGTCTCTCTTTTCTCCCCTCAAATCTGAGTTTATTGCAGCCCCAAAATGCAACTTTTGCTCCCAGGTTAAAAGAAGCACGAATTCATCATAATCCCAGGGAAATCATCACCCCCAGTTAGAAGCACATGCCACACTCCTCTATCTGCCATCCTTGGAGCTGCCTATTATGTATGTCAAAGTTGTGAGCTAAATATACTCAGCTGGAGAAAGACAGGCACACAGGCTTTGAGGCAGGAGGTGCTGGAAGCATTTTCCTGAGGGGGCCCTGAAACAGAAAGCCAGTATCTTCTGGGTCATGAGCAGACTCACGTGGTAGGATAAAATACCTCCCTCCCCTTGCCAGACTGACATATTTTGTAATTCACTGCATTTTAAACAGGCAAAGTGGAAAGTGAAGTCAGACTGCCTCAGAAAGCCTACATGACATAAACCTGAAGGGTGGTGTGGGTTTGTCCCACAGCTGCCAAGCTGATCCCAGATGAATCAGGGCTAAACCTGTCTCTCCCCTGAGGTCTCCTTCCCATTTTACCAGGTGTTGAGAGAATTCCTGTCCTCGGGTTTTCATGCCTCCTTAAGAAGGTCATTTTGGCACATTTCTGACCTCTGATGCTTTGGGTTCACAGGTTGAGACAACCCCTCCTGCATTCACTCCCCCGAAGAGCAGGCTCTGTGTCACTGAACCAGGATCATTCCTTCCATGAATTTCCCTCTGCACCTCCCACATCTTCTGGAAGCCTTTTTGAGCTGTCTGCTGCAGCACAGCAGAGACAGTGAGACAGCTCAGCCTCCTGGGAGTGGTGTGAGCATGGAAGCCCACCAGCAGGACATTTGCCACGTGTCCTACAACCATCATCCCCTCAAAGCCCCTCCAGGCTTCCCTCTGCACAGCTCCTTCCTGCAGGGCTGCTCCTGAGCCACAGCTCAGCCTGACCATGGCTGAGGTCAAAGAACTGTGTCCCCCTCGTTCCCTCTGAAGGAAAAGCAGATGGAGAGATGGAAAAGATCTGATCTCGTGCCTAGACCAGCCCAGGCTGAAGGGTGTGAACCTCCCACGGTGGTCTGAAACACCCAGCAGCACCACAGAGAAAGCCCCTCACAGCGCTGACCCCCCAAGTCTGGGCAGATGCAGGTGAGGAGTGTGGGTGTGCTCTCCACTGAGGCACAGTCTGGGATCCCCATCCATGGAAAATCAGCAGTGATACCCTGGGAGGTACACAAGCCTCAAAACATGGAAAGCAAACACCTCTCTGAGCAGCACACATCCCCCAGCATGCCCCCCACTCTCAGAGCCATGCCACGGTGTTCATGTTCCCAGTATGGCCAGTTCCTTTCAGCACCTGGGCCCATCACTGGACAGACCTGCAGCTTTAAGGCAGGCCGTGGAGCAGGTTGCTCTTCCCAGCCTCCACTGACCTGCCAGAGTCAACTTAGCTGAGAGTAATTAGTGTGGTTATCAAGGGAAGAGGTGGATTAATGTGGGAAAGTCATTGATGAAGGCAGAGAAGGGCAGATGCTTTCCTGGAGTCCCCAATCAATACAGACCTTGGAGGATGAATGAGGGCTTCAAAGAAAAGCATCAGTGAACAATTGGATGCTTTTAGTTCCCGGGTGGCTGCTCTGCCTGGAGCAACGAGTGAAATATGGCACAAGGCACCCTGCACACTCTGCTAATTATCCCTGGCTTGTGCCTAAGAAAGAAGGAGGCTCTGCCCACCAGGTGCCCATGTAAGGGAGGAGGACATCGGTGGGATGGGATGAAGATGAGCACCAAGGATGTGGAGGTGGCTGTGAATCTTTGAGGTGAAGCCCAAATTCCTGCCCCCTCTCAGCCCTCTGGCTCTGCCCCACACCTTCCCTTCCTGGCAGGGTGAGTGGACACCAGCAACATGAGTGGGGCTCATTCAGGTCTCTCTGGGACAGCCACAGCCCTGAACGTGTCCCACAGAGGGCAGTAAGCAAAAGAAAACCATCGTGGCAACCCCAGGTCCTCTCTCAGAGTCTGAGCAGCATCCAGCACCACCAGCTCTCCTGCCCCATGCCCCTGCCCTGGCCTGCACCACGGAGGGCTGTGCTGCCAGTCACCACACAACGTGCCAGTGGCATTGCCAGTGTCCACGCCCCCAGCTCCATTTGGCTTTTGCTTTATTGTGCAAGGCAAAGATAGAAAAAGTGGGTCAGGAAGAGCTGGTGGGGGCTGCTGGCAGGGAAGGGAAGAAGGAGGGAGCTGTAAGGTCACAGGCTCTGCTGCAGCCCCTCATCCGAGTGGGACAGGGACACCAGGCTGGTGGCCACCATGGCTCCTGTGTGCCACCACTCCAGCCTGCACTGGGTGCAAGATGCACACGGGCATGTCCCTGTGCCCAAAGCTGGTCCCCTTCGAGGCAAAGCTGGTCTCTAAGGTGCAGAGATGTTTTTTTTTCATTGCACTGAAGGGAAAACTGAGGCACAGAGCGAGAAGCAGCTTGCCCAGAGTCAGGAGCCTTGGCTGTACCCGCTGGCACACGGGTGCTGAGCCACACGGGTGGCTCCTGGCACATGGGCTATTTGCCATGGCCCTTAGTGCCCTCATGGCACTAAGTGCCCTCTACCACCCTCTGGGTGGTAGCCGGTGCCAGGAGGGCACAGCCACACGCTGCTGGTGGAGCCGGGTCCCTGTGTCGCTCATCCCGGTCTCGGGGAGCGTGGTTGAAGCGTGGGAGGGCACAGCAGAGCTGCCCTCGACCGCGGTGCCAGCCGGGCAGCGCTGCCCACCCAGGGCTCACCATGTCCCAGCTCCAGCCGTGCCACCCGCCCGCAGCACCCCGCGCCTTTACTCGAAAGCCAAGCGGGGCGGGACAGCTCTGCAGAGAGGGAGCAAACCCAAAACAAATCGGAGCATGGTTTTTTTCCTTTTATTTTTTTTTTTATTTTTTTTTTTTGGTTGCACTCCCGGCCCAGCTTCCCAGCTTCTCCTCTGTCATCCCCTCTGGAATGCGCCTCCAAATTCCTCGCTGGCTCTCTGCGTGCTGCTGCCGGCTTCGCCGCTGATTGTTTGCAGCGATTGCGCTTTTCCCACACTCCAGCTCATGGCTCGGGATCACCGTGGCTCCGTGCCGGCTCCGGATCACCCCCAGCACAAGGAGCGGGCGCAGGCTGGGGCGAGGCGCACTTGCCGGAGCCGGCGGGCGCAGCGGGTGCTACGTGGCTCAGCCCTGAGTCACACCTGAGTCACGGCGGCTCAGCCCCTCCGAGCCCAGTTCCCCCTCTCTGAGCCCAGCTCCACATCTCCGAGCCCAGCTCCACATCTCCGAGCCCAGCTCCACATCTCCGAGCCCAGCTCCACAGCTCTGAGCCCAGTTCCACATCTCTGAGTCCAGTTCCATCCCTCCGAGCCCAGCTCCACATCTCCAAGCCCAGTTCCACATCTCTGAGCCCAGTTCCATCCCTCCGAGCCCAGTTCCACCTCTCTGAGCCCAGTTCCACCTCTCTGAGCCCAGTTCCACCTCTCTGAGCCCAGCTCCACATCTCCGAGCCCAGTTCCATCTCTCTGAGCCCAGTTCCATCTCTCTGAGCCCACTTCCACCTCTCCGAGCCCAGTTCCACCTCTCCGAGCCCAGCCCCACACCTGCAGCCGGCACAAGGTCCGCAGCGCTGCCTCCCACCGCCCCGGGGCTCCCGCAGGCTTTCACCCAGCAGGGTCTGGACAGATTCTGGGTGAGCGGAGCGGGAGGGGGAGCTGTGGCTGCTGCCCTTTCGTGTAATCCCAGTGGAATTATTCCAGTTCGATCTCCGTTTCGCAGACCTGACACAGCACGGTCGCAATTTCAGGCGGTGTGCCTCCCCCCTGGTGTGGGGGGCTGCAAACAGTGGGATTTCTTCACGTTGGGAACACTTTGCCGTCTGAACACCTGGCCTTTGCTCTCTGCAGCCCTTGGAGAGGGAGGTGGGTGGCTGCTGGGACATGTTTGCCTCCCACACTTTGTTTTTCCTGGCTGGGGCCACATCCCCCTGCCTGGGGTCACTTCCCTGCTCCACACACGCAGGGCAGCTGCCATTTCCATGTGTCTGCACACACCCTCATGCTCCAGTGCTGGGACATCACTAGCAGCAGGATGGCCCAAAAAATGGCTGAGACCAGCTGGGGTTCCACAGATCCCTTGTCCATCCCAGCTCTGAACATCTCACACCTCTAATCTTGGATACACCTACTCTCACCATGGCATCAGCTGAGCACCTGGCAGCTGCTTCCAACACCCCAAAACTCCCTTATCTGCATCATAAAGTGGGGAAGAAGTCCTAAGGAGAGGTGTTATCTCCTGCAGACAGGTCAGGAAACACCTGGGATTCAGTGGCCTGGATTGACATGTTGAATCCAGGCTTCCCACAGCCGAGTCAGCCTCCATTCACTCCCATTAATGGACTGCATTTTACAGTGACTCCATAAACTAGTTAATCCTTATCTGCAATTTATTAAAGGATAAACTGCACATGATTAAGACCATATTGGGTAAGGCACCGGCTCCAACAAAACAGCATTGCAGCCTGCAGCTCCTCCAAGGAACCAGCACACGATCCCAGGTCCCCCAAGCCCTCCAGGACCAGAGAACAAGGGCTTTCCAGAGGTCACCCACAGCTCTGAGCACCCTCCAGCCTCCCTTCTCCCAGCCCTGCTCTAATCTCAGGGCTCAGGACTCCGAGCATGAATAAACTCACCTGTTATTTGCAAACAATTCACCCACAAGTACTCGACAAACAAAAACCTGTAATTAAGCAAATAGCACGAACCCTCTCCCTCATTGCACAGCGCTGCAAACTGGCTTCTGTTTGAATTGTTTTATTGCAAAGAGTTTTAAATCACTCTCTTTATTTGAGATGAGGTAAAGGCTAAACACACTAAAAAAAAAATTAGGGGAAGAATAGCTGGATGGTCGCCTGCCAGGACTCTATCACAGCTTTTCTCACAGGAAACCCCCCTAAACCTGTTGAGAACCCACAGCATCGCCTTCTGTTCTGCTCCTATCACAAACCAAACACAGTGGAAGGTGAATGTAAACAGTTTCCTTAGCCCGATCAAATCGCCAGCTGCCAAATTAGCACACTCGGCTAAGCCTCGGCACTAATTGTGCCGCTTGTGTGACGCTGGAGCAGGAGGCGGCTCAGGACATCATCCCCCCCAGCCCCAGCTCTGTGAGCGGGTTCTGCCCCAAAAAAACAGCACTGCACCCTATGGACGAGTGACGGGGCAGGGTCCCACGGGAGAGGAGCCTCCAGAGAGTGAATTCCCACCCTGGCACCCCCAGTTTGGGATCAGAGAAGAGCTGCTGCAGACCTCCCCCTGGAGCAGCTCCCCTGAGTTCTCCAGTCCTGGCTCCTCCGGCGAGGTCTTTTGTCGGGGCACCAGGACTTCTTCAGGGGCACCAGCCAGTCGGGAGCCCCTCTCCTCCAGCCCCAGTCCCTGTCACAGTCCTGCAGGCTCCAACGCTGCTGTCCCAAACCTCTGGAACTCAGCATTCCCCCTCTGCATGTGCTGGCACGCGTGGCTCAAGCCCAGCGTCGGTGTCACCGCCGGGGGCTCTGGCAATCCTTATCACGTTTTCCTAGTCGCTCCCTCCTTCTCCACACAATGAAGGTCAGGGTGCAGAGAGACATTTGGTTTCTTGCCATCAAAACAGCCGGGTTTAGGGTTGTTTTTTTTCCTTCTTCCTGCCCATCAGATCCCAGCAGCTCCCCGTATCCAGCAGCTCCAAGGCGAGGTGGCTGACACGGTGTGTGGATGTTGGATGGGGCAGCCCTGGGCCAGCCCTGCAGTTGCTGCTCCACAGCAAAGCCCTGTGCTCTGCCCTGCACGGATGGGATCCCTTTCACAGACTTCCACTGGGGAGAGCCAGGAAATGACCAAACAGGGGAATTAATGTAGTCAACAAGCGTTTGCAGCTTTGCCTATTTTTTTACTGCTTAGAGTGGGGTTTTTTTTTTAAAGGCTCAGTTTTTTCCAAGTGTTGGAAAGCCTGCCCCAGAGCAAACCTGCTGGGACAGCCAGGCCTTGGGGAGCAAGAAGGTTCTGGTAATTTTGAAATAAAACTATTTCTTCAGTTAGAAAAACAAGCACTAGGCTGGCCAAAGACAAATACTCTTGAGTGTTTGCTTTTAACACTTTCAGCGCCAGCTGGGGCTTTTCATTGAACAGCAGCTTCTCACCTTGCAATGCTCCTGAAATGGAGGGTGCTAGTTTTTTAATTAACTTGAAATCAAACTAAAAAAAAAATGGTTTCACTGGTCCCAACAGAGCACATTTTACTGTTTGGCTTTGTGAAGAGAAGCTTCCTCCGGCCGTGTGGGTTTTGCACAAGCCAAACTAGCTTCTTCCTTCCCCCACACCCCCAGCTCTCAAACCACCCCCACCCCATGCCCAGTGCAGCTCTGTCTCCACAGGACAGTGCAGGGCCAAATCCAGCCTCCTCTGACCCAGGAGTGACAGTCTCAGGGCTGTTTGCTGCTGGGAAATTTCGGGCATGTAGGCAGTGGAATACGAGATGGGAGAGGCACTCTTGGTGTCGCTGCTGGTGTCACCTCGGAGACACTGCGTGGGGAGCTCAGCCCTCTTATTAGACAGCAGAGCACCCACACGTGAGAAACCATCTGAGTGGTAAGTACATAGGAAGCCAGGCAGGTTTCCTGTCTCGGCTCGGCTGCTCCTGGCACTGCCATGAGCCCCAGCTGAGCCCCGGCTCCATCCATGCCACCCCTTGTGCAGTGTGGCACTGAAGTCCCACAGCTCTGCCCGGCTGGAGGGGCATTGCCAGCCACCCCCACCACGGTGCCCATGGCTGTGCAGCTCTGTCAGGAATCACTGCAGTGTCACATAAAGTTTTGCTGAGCTGCTTTTCCCCCATCTTGATAAAAGCTTGTTCTTGGCTAGTGCCCAGGGCCAGGTTCTCCATGAAAAAGGGGTCAGGCAGGGAATGCCTGACCCAAAGCTACCAGGATGGAAGCACAAGCTTCCCTGGGAACTGAGAGATGGGGCATCTCCTTGACTGGGGCATAGTGAGAGGTGTGGAAGGATCAGACTGGTGAAATTTATGATCCTGGTGGCGCAGACCATCATGCTGTCATCTCCACAAACTGCTGGTGGCACAAGGCCCAGCAGGGAACAGCTGTTGGTACCACATGCCTCAGGCTGGCTGTGATGGGACATCCCCCAAGGTGTGTCCCTCCCCAAGGCCACACTGCCCCTTCCCACACCAGAGCTGGCTGGTGCTATGCCATCCCATGCCATCCCGTGATGTGCCATGCTGGTCAAGCCACACCATGCCCTGCTGACCAAGGTCTGGGACAGGCGAAGAGCCCCAAGGCAGCGAGGGACCAGGGCTCTGCGAGGCCAGCACTTGTCAGGACTCAGTGGGGGGATCTCAGGCGTTTGTGTTCGAAGCCATGGGCAGCTGGGGCTGGGAGTGCTGGGGCCAGGAGGGTGCTGAGCAGGGTGTCTGGGTTTTCAAATCCATTGGTTCACGGAGGAGGCAGCAAGGGAGGGGCAAGGAGCAGCCTGTCTCATAATTGCGTTAATTACCCAGGCTCGCTCCGAGCAGGATTCCACGCTGAGCACGCCACCGTGCCATCCACACCAAAGCAGGTGCCTCGTCATCCCCTACCAGGCAGCTGTGCCACCATCCCCTCCTGTCCCCACCATCCCAGCAAGAGCATGCAGCCAGGCCTGGACCATGCTCTCCTCCAAAGGCAGCTCCCAACCAGCCTCCCTGCCCCTGTCAGACATCAAAGGTCACATCTGGGGTCACCCCGGGTGTGCAGCCCTGGACGTGATGACTTTTGGGAGAGATGCAGAGCAGTCCCACCCTGGCTCCTTGCAAGCTGTTGGGAGGGCAAGGCAGGGATCCTGGTGACGTTCAGGGGGGTCATCAGGGTCCCTGACTCGTGTCAATCAGCCAGGACTCTGCTTGGTGCTTTGCAGGACCAGGCAGGGTGGTGTGTGTGGGATCTGGCCCCGGGGCGTTCGCTCAGCCCGTGTCCCAGTGACGCAATGGAAAGCGGCAAGCAGGAGCGTGCCTTGCCCCTACTTGCAGCTCTTCCAGCTCTAGGGCTCGATGGTGGAGATAAACGGCCTTGATGGGACGGCAGGACAAGTTCCAACACTGCTTCCCAGTGTCTTCTGCCAGGTTCAGAGCGTGAGAAAATACCAGGCAGGGAGGGAAGGATCAACATCGCACGGATGTTTAGCGATGATTGATATTTTTATGGTGAAGTTGGGATTTTTGGGTTCCTCCATCCCTCCACGTGGCAGGTTCCTAGGCTTGGGCTTGCACACACGTGTTTGGCACTCTGCTGCCCATAGGCCACTCGGTGACATGCCAAGGGATGGGCTGCACCCCACCTTCTCACCCCTGAACCCACAGCTGGGTGCAGGCACCCACTGAGGCCATGCACAGCTTCACCCATGGCTCAGCAGCCCCATCCCTGTCCCCAGGCAGCACCAGTGCACCTGGCTGAGCCCTCAGGCTGGTTAGGATGGACCCTCATAACTAGTGGCTTTGAAAGTAAATCAAGCAAAACACCAAAATCACAAGTCCTCCACGGGTGTCAATCCACCTCCATGTCCAAAGACACCTCTGGGTGTCTATCATGAGTGTCTATCCATCTGCTTGGACAGGAATCCTGCTGCTGCCTCCCTGCCCACAGTGCAGCTGGCTCTGGGACTGGCCACAGGATAGGGCTGTGGTTAAAGAAGCAGCACAGACAGCTTATTGCTTCTCATACAGGCAATGAAATAACCTTTCCACGCAGCTCCAGGTGACAATGTCATGGGATCAGAGGTCCCAGGGCAGCCCCTCTTCTCCCACTTGCTTTGGCTGTTTGATTTACAGCAGCCCTAACACCAAATGAGAGAGTAAATCCTGGGGGACCAGATTTACTCTGGTCACCTGGGAAGGACCAGACTTTTCCCAAGATGTTTTAGGACATGGCATTCTACTCCTTCCACCAGTGCTCACTTCATACCACCAAGAAGACCTAAGCCAGCCCAGGGAACACAGCTCTTCTTTCCCAGCAGGTTGTGGGACATGTCCGGGCATAAACCACCTCTTGATGCAGACGAAGAGCCACCGTGTGCTCCAGGGATCTGCTTCTGTGCAGAGGATCTGATGTGGAGAGAAGCTCCAGGACAGGTCCCCCGTGGAGCCCTTCTGCATCCCACTGGAAAGGGGAAACTACAGAAAGCAAGGTTAGCTCTCTGGGAAAGCTCCCTGCCTGCTGTGCTGCATCCCTCGAGATTGTCCAGAGGAATTCGGCCTGGTTATCATTAGAATAAAGGCCAAGGGAGCCCATCTCTCCCTGGCTCCTGCTCTCAGATTCCCACCGTGGGTCTGGCTTAGGGACCTGCTCTGGGATGCAGCTGGGAGCTCTGCCTTGTGCAGGAACTTGCTGTGGGGCAGACAGGGCTGCAGTCAGACATCCTTGGCTTGTGTGAAACAGCAGAAGAAGGCCCACAATTCCAAAAATCCCATTTTATCAGCCACACACCTTCTCTCTGTTCCCTGACTGACCACCACCATGTGAAATGCAGGAAAACAGAGATGTGAAAAGACATGCTCCAGAAAAATGCAATCTTGATCATCCTGGAGCATCTTGTCAGTGCTTCCACAGGGACATGGGTCAGGAACAGATGTAGCTGGTTTGGGGGGTGGTCTGATCCTTCCCAGACCTATGGATCTTCCCCAAGTGAGGCTGCAACTGCCTAAAGGGATTTGTTTCCTAAATAAAGATGAGGCTGAGCCACAGACAGCAGGAACTGAACTAAAAAGATAGTCTTCTTCAAAACTGGCGTCCAGAGCAGCTGCCCTGGGCAAGGAGAGCCTTCGGACAGGCACTCCCAACCCAGCAGTGCCTCCAGGCAATCCTTCCACACCACCTGTGGATGCTTCAGAAGAGGGGGAGGTAAATCCACCTGGGTGACTGGGTGTTCTATCAATTAACTTGGATCCTGCACGTGGTTTCTATCATTATTTATGTCTGAGTGTGCAAAAAAAACAACCACCACGCACTTTGGAAGCCGGGCACACGCTTTTCGCCCCGGGCGCTCCCAGTAAATGCGCATTTCCGACGGCTCCCGGGGCTTTGCTCCTGCCTCCTTATCGGAGCCGGGACGCGTGTGGTTTTTTGATCCGGAATTGTGGCCCCGGGCGCTCCACCTGCCAAGCTCCTCTCCGCCACTCCCCGCGGAGGAGGAGGCTCCGCACCGTGGGATTTTCATCCTGTCGAGCAGCGAGGGATCGGCTGTGTCCGGGCACGTCCCCGCAGCAGGCAGTGTCGGCTCCCCCGGGCACTGCAGCTCCGTGGCCAGGAGCTCACCCCGGCCACTGATCCCAAATGAGTCTTTTCCTCTTGTTCTCCTCAAGCTGGGACATTGAGGGGTTGAGGTGCTGCCTGGAGGTGGTGGAGAGAAGCCCAAATGGGGGGGTTCTGCCCCAAGGTGGGACTCAGAGCGTGGGCAGGCCAGTCGAACAGCTGCAGAGCCGTGCTCTAACCCTGCACTGGTCCCTCTCCATCCCTTGGGCTGTTTCCTTGCGGGCCCAGAAGGTTTCCATGAGGGACATGACCCTACAAACACCTGCCACCGGGCTGGAGCAGAGGAAATATTTATACCCAGCTGTTAAAGCAACGATTTTCAGAGAATTGATCTGCAGGTCCCTGAGTGCAGCAGCCTGTCCACATCCCTGTGAGTCAGTGGTGCCAGCAGTGCCCAGCCCTACAGCTGGAGACTTTGGCAGGTCTCCCCTGTCCCTGCCACTGCTGTGCTGGCCCAGGGCAAGGGTGCCCATCATGCAGCACTTGACATGGGTACACTTGGAAAACCCCAGCCAGCCTTGTCAGGACAAGCAGAGGGGACATTGAGAGTTTCCTTCATGGACTCACCCCTGCTCTGCTCCATGAAAGGGCTCAGTGCCACCCTGGATGAAATGGAGAGCAGTGTGGGGCTGGGCCTGGGGTGTCCAAGCCAGGGCAATATCTCGGAACAAAAGGTTGGGAGTTTAATATTACGCCAGGAAAACAACTCTTTGGAAACCTACCAACGTTCATAAATAAATATGGGACGAGCCCTGACAAGTCCAGCTCACAGCTCCAATGATACAACTCTTGCTCCCCCAGCCCTTTAAAAAGCTGGGGTATTTACAGAGAGCATCCTCCAGAGAGCATCTCCGGGATCAGGGATTGTGCCAGGCTGCAGTGGCCAGGGAGAGTGGCTTTGTCCTGGTGACTGGCTGTGGCTCATCCTGGCAAAGCCCCAATACTTGTGGCCTGACTCCTTGGCACAGCCCCTTTGCCCAGCCCTCATTCCCCTGGGCTGGGCACTAAGCACATCACTGCAAGGTGAGAAGTGGTACCCTGAGAGGTGTGAGGTGACCCTTCTCTGGGGAATATCTGTGCTAACACCACCAGGGAAGCTCAGGGCAGGAGGAAATCCAGGCTCCAGAGCATGCTTAGCCCCCGTGAGTGGTGACTGAGAGCTGTCAATCAAAAAATGACATAGAGGGGGCTGGGAATGGCACTTTGGGTGCATCTGGCCTCCGATGGGGGCCTGGGCCAAACATCTGCCTGCCAGGCTCCTGCTAAAAAATGGTGTTTTCATAAAACTGAGATTTGGGGGGAGGGTGTGTGGGGGGAGACATTTCCAACAAAACTCTTCCCTAGTCCTGGAACAGCAATCATTTTTATCACTTTTTGGCAGCCACCCAGATTTACAATGGCCTTTCACTGAAGCAACAGAGCTTCTGTTTGTTTTCAGGACATCCACATTCCCAGGGTTTGACAGAAATTACTATTTCCCCCCCCCCCTCTTTTCTTCCAAATGTTGACACGGGAGTGAAACACCGCCTTTGCTGCCAGGTCACTGGCCAAGTTGGGAAAGGGAAATGTGCTTTGCTGGAGGAGAGTCCAGGACATGCCCCTGGGGTGCTCCACCCACCCAGGATTGCTCTGAGCTTGGAGCAACAGCTCTGGCCCTGCTGCACCAGCACCACATCCCAAATAGTCCCAGGGGGATTTGCAGGGATCCTCATTGTGCTCACAGATTTGGACTGGACTTTGCTGAGACCTCTCAGCCACCTCAGTCTCCATGTCCCGAGGTACCACCACCGCCCACCCTGG
Source organism: Formicarius rufipectus (assembly GCA_013399695.1). Taxonomy (NCBI): domain Eukaryota; kingdom Metazoa; phylum Chordata; class Aves; order Passeriformes; family Formicariidae; genus Formicarius; species Formicarius rufipectus. The sequence continues at coordinate 1,260,928 of VXAU01003810.1, forward strand.
CACAAGGCACAGATCCCCTGGGAAAAGGGGTTCCTGGTAGGACAGGAGATGAGGAAGGCATGGCCCAGGACCCCAGGGGTTTGAGGAGCCCAAGCACTAAGCCATGCCCACACTTTTCTGTGCCCTAGAACCAACCTCAGTAATACTCAGGGGTGAAAGACTCAGGTCTGGGTTTTAATGCATCCACTTTAGGCAGGGAAACCCAGTTTCCCCCCCAAACTCTGCTCACTTCTCCAGCTCTGTAGCAGCCTTTCCAGGGAGCCTTTGGGGCTGCTCATGGCCCTGACCCTCCCATCTTCTGAGAGCAGGAGCCTGTCCCTTGCTGGCAGTGGCCCAGCCAGGAGCTGTGCTGGGTGATGGGAAAGCAGAGGTGTGTGCACCTGCCCCTGGTCCCGAGGAGGTGAGTGAAGACATGGGGAAAGGCAGGGATGGACTGGGAAAGCAGCATCCTCTGGCTGGGAGGGAGGAGGCTGGAAAAGGGAAAGCTGGAGGATGTGTTGTGAACTCATGTCTTGGTCCTTAGGTGAGGGCATGAGGAGGAGGAGCCACTGGATGCTCATCTGACACCCTCCCTGCACTGAGGCTGAATCCAGATGTGAGACAGGTGCCAGGGGGAGGCTGTGGGCCACCCCAGCGTGTCCCTGCACATCTGCCCGTGTCTGTGTCTCCTTCTGCAAGAAACCAGGAGCAGCACCAGCCTCTCCACCCAACAGCTGGGTGCTTGCATCCCCAGGAATGGGGGGAGAACATCCCACTGCCCACCAGCTGGCCACGAGCAGCAGTTCGCTCGTGCCAGTGCTGTGTGCAGAGGTGCCAGACCCATGCAAGGATCAGTCTGCAGCCTTGGGGTGCAGGACTGGTGGCTGGTCCCCACTGGGGCTGTGGGTTTGCACCTCGACTCTTGGGGCTGGTAGTTGCAGACCCAGGCCAGAGCACCAGGGAGCTCCCAGAACTCTGCCCACCATGGCAAAGCCCCGGTGCTTGGGAAGCTGGAAGCACCCTTCCTCTGGGAAACACCAGTGCCAGATTCCCAGGGAACTTGAAACAAAGCAAATCCAGTCCAAGACACGCATCTCCAAGCTCTGTAGCTGGAGGGCACCGGGGGGAGCTCAGGGGGGAACAAGATGTGGGGAATCAAAACCCTTCTTTGCAGCCAAGTGAGCGTTTTCGCAAATCCTTTGCGGCGGTTGCATCAGAGGCTGTAATTACCCAGACTTGCCCTCTCTGTCTGCACGAGGCCGCCGTGCTGGATGCTGCCCCACACTTTGAAGTCATTCTTTGCAGCAGGGTGAAGGTTCATTAACTCTTTTGGGATGAGCAGAGAGACCTCCATCATCTCCTGGATGGCGAGCAGTGGGAGCACCCGCAGCACTGTGCCCAGAGCTCAGCCCCCATCGCTGTGGCCACGAGTTGATGTCCCGCACATCGATGCCAAACCCCTAGTCCTCCCACAGTTGTGCCTCCATAGGACCATCCTACCATGCTCCTGTCCTGCTGACAGCCAGGGAGAAGTTATCCCAGTGAGGGCAGCAGCTGACATCCCACTGCCTTTGGAAATGGTGGCCAGAGGCATGGCCGGGTCCAGCACAGCATGCCCGGACGTGTCAGCAGATGGCAATGTTTCTGTGCTCTGCATATCTCTGCTGGTGGCTCCTCTTCAGCCCACAACCCGCTACCAAGCCCTGGCAGTAGCAGCAGGACCCTCCCATGGAGTCCAACCAGCACCCAACCCCGAAAGCCCGGAGCACCAAGGCTCAGTGATGGTAACATGCCCAAACACCTCCAGCACCCTGCTGGCAGGATCTCCCAGCCTTTCTCCTCCATCCATGCCCAGGACACAGTTGTCTCACCCCCTCCGTTGTGGCGTTGCTGTTTCTGGTCTCAGCCCTGGCCAGGAAGGGGAGAGGCAATGGCAAAAATAGCCAACAAACTGTTCAGTGAAGCTTTTGCAGGCGCTTGGGTGTGGTGTGACTTTTGGGCAAGAGATCAGGGGTTGGCTTTTTCCATCCGGCACTGCTCCCCTGCACTGGCTTGGTTTGGCCCAGCTCAGCCCAGCTTGGCTGCTCCAGGAGTTTGGGAGCAATAAAACAAGTAAGCATAGGCTGGGAACAGAGGAGGAGGTGGAAGAAGGCTGTTCCGGTGGTGGCCTTAGTTAAATGTCAGCCAAAACATCCCAGTGGGGAGTTCTGCAATGCCAGGTGTGAAGGGCAGCAGGTCAGGGCTCGGAGCTTTCCGTCCTTCTCACCCTCCCCCGGTCAAAGCCAGCCCTGCGGAGCCGCCGCAGCCCAGCCCAGCCCAGCCCGCCTCGCTCGCAGCAGCGCATTTCGATTTCCCAGACTTCCCCTTTCGGGTGAGATTTATGAAGGTCTGATCACAGCAATTAGGAACCGGGAATGACCCAGCGAGGCTGCCCCGGGGGGTAAAAATAGCCGTGGATGGTGACTCATCGGCTGTGGTGAGCAGCGCTGAGGCTGCGGACACGCTCCAGGCTGGGGATGCTGCCACACAGCCCGGTGTCACACGCACTGCACCACCCCGTCCTGCAGATGTGCCAGGAACCTGCTCCCTCCCACCAGGTTGGCTCTGTGGGAAGGTGATGGGGGCATCAAGCCGTGCCCAGACGGGGCAATTGGCATGTTGGGGTGTTCCAGTTGTGCCCCAGCTCCCTGGAGCAGGTGCCCCATTGGAGGTCTGCACGTGTCCTGCAGAGCTGAGCCCTGAGCGTGGTCACATCTCTGCACTCACCTTTTGACAGCACGTGGCAGACGCTGCCCAGGGGTGCCCGTGGATGGGGGCTGCTTTCCAAGGAGCCTCACACCCTGCTAGGGGAAAGCACCTGGAAGGAGCCAGGTTAGATGCTGGGAACGTTTAGGGATTATGTTTTACCTCCTGATGTAAATGCCTGCACCCCAGCAGCCCTGTCCCTCCCTGCCCTCAGGCTGGGACTGGAGGGGGGCCAGACCCTTCGTGTTGGTACTGCACGTCCCTGCCACGTCTCTGTGCTGTTCCCTTTCCCTGTCTGATCCCATCAGGCACCGACCTTCTCTGATGGGAAGCCCCGAGCGGTCGGGCACACTCGACTAAGTTGTGTGTCAACTCAGCCGAGCAGAAGTGTCTGTGGAGGGTGGGTGTTACCTTAGGGTAATGTGTGCTTCCTCCAGGCAAGCTAAAAATAGATGGCAGAGCTCGAAGAGCAAGGTGCTGGGTGCACCTCTGCAGTGCAGGGCACGGGGAAGGAGGATCTGCATAGATATTGCAAGAACGGCTTAATTCAATGCACCCTGCGCTCCAGTTTCGGGACTCCCTTTTGTTTTCACAAGAGATTTGCACTTGAAAAGCCACTGTCAAATTTGCATGCACAAACATGTAGCCAGGCCAGGAACAAGAATGGTGCCCTCTGCTTTCTAGAGCCATCCCACGGCCTGTTGCACACCCGGCTTGCACACCCACAGAGCAGCACCAGGGTCCCAGGCTGGCCCAGAGCTCTTGGTGAAGGCAATGTGGCACATCCACTGTGAGCACTGAGTGCTGAACCCACATCCCATCACGGAGCACACGGCACTGCCCTGCCTGGTGATTAATGACCCTCTGCTGAGATTTCCCAGAAGGAAAGAAGCATCTTTCCATTGGAAGGGGCTCCTTTCTAGTGGCACAACCCTGACAGCTCACGCCATCCATCGCAAAAGGGGCTTTGACCATGACCTCCCACTCTAGAGGCTGACTTTGCATTCCTGATTTAGGAAAAGCAGTGGTGCCAGTCCCTCCAGCCGCCAGCCCTGTGGTGTCCTGGGCCCACCATGGAACTGGGAGCAGCTCAGTGCACAGCACCCTGGAGCAGAACAGAGCTGATCCCTGGCTCAGCCTTCCCCTCCTTTGACAGCAGCAGCCCTCCCGCACGGCGCTGTTCCCTCGCGTGGCTACACGTCCCCAGCTGAGGCACCGAGCACACGAAGCAGCAGCAGCAGCAGCGTCGGTGCCAACTTGTGTTTAAAGCTGAATCCTCGGCGGCTTAAGGGACCTGTGTGGTCTGAGCATCACTCCAATCCAGCACACGAGGCTGCACAGGGAGAGTGGTGCCGTGCCAGAGCCCATGGGAGCGGTGCAGGGTGGGCTGGAGGTGCTGGAAGGAACAAACTTTAGGGCCCTTTGCCTGGCCAGGGTCTCCCCCCACACACACGGTTTGAAGTCCTGCAGCGTGGAGCTGGTTTTGCATCATCTGCCATGTCAGAGCGGAAATAGGGGAAACCACAACCCTGGCTGTCCTCAAACCATCCCACTGTCTCGGCTGCCACCCATCGGGTCAGTCACATCCAGCCTCATGCACAGGGAACATTTGCTCCAAGTCCTTTTGGTCAAGCACAGAAAGCTGACCAAAGCTGGGGAGGATTCATGCCAGGAGCTGATCCTCTTCCAGTCCCTGCTGGAAGGGTTATCAGGACAGGAGTGAAATCTGGAGCAGAGCCGAGGTGGGAGAGGTGTGGGAACGCAGACAAGGCAGGGTTATTTCCCCTGCGCCACGGAGAAGCGAGGCAGGAAAGACACACAAATAGACATAATTGAGGCTAAATGTCTTAGGTTTTTGAATCAACATGCACCACTGAGAGCACAATCAAAGGCTCTTTAGTAATTTATTGACTTACCCTGAAGTAAAATTATCTCCGTGTATTTATCACACCCACACCCACACCCACCCCTTCCTATTAGGTAACTGAGTCCTTCCAGACTGCTCAGCTCCCCAGTGCTGTGTGCTGGTGGGAGGATGGGATGTGGAACAGGGAGCTTCATGCAGGAATGAGCCTCTCACCAGGCAGAGGCACATCAGCACCCATGAGAGTGCTTGTTTGCTGCCTGCCCACTGCTTCAGGTCAGTGGACATGGTCGGATCCTCCTGATCCTAATTCAGATCAGATCCAAACACAGCTCCAGAGACATTCCCAGATGGGTTGGTGGTTCTGCAAGAGCCATGAGAATGGGGGACAGGGAGATTCCTGGCTCTGGCTTGGATGGATCAGCAGCACCATCACATCCATACCCAGCCCAGGAGTGCAGAGGTTCCTGCAGAGCAAAGGCAGATGGTACAAAGCACTGGGGTTTTGCATTCACCACCCCATGATGTCCTGGCTCCCTGTCATGGTGCTCTAGGGGGTTTTGTTTCCCCTCCTTGCCCAAGCTCAGCTGAGCCCAAGGAAACTCAGTGCCAGGGTGACTCTTCCCACTGCCAGGCAAGCCCAAATGACATCCAAGTGACATCGCAGCCTTGTCTTTCCAGGATGAAAGGGGAAGGCAGTGACAAGAGGCACAGTCACCAAGCCCCGAGGTCAGGCTCAGTTTCCAAAGGCACGTGCAGGTTTTGTGTGCTTGCAAAACTTCCCCATCCCTCTTACGAAAGACCCTCTGCTTGCAAAACAGTGAGGCTTTGGGAGCACGTGACAAAACAAATGGTAAAGGAAAACCCCACTTAAGGTATCAGGATTGCAATGGAGGTGAGTGCTGGGCTCTGAATTCCCCAGCCTTCATCAGTGAGGGCAGCTCATGCCTCAGTTTCCCCCTCAGCCGGTGCCACAAGGCTCAGGCTCCGGCTGTGCTCCCACTCCCATACTGGCATCCAGCCCTGGCCTGGGGGCTCAGATAAACCCTCCCTCCCCACCCCACGCTGCAGCTTCAAAACACTCATTTTTATTACTGACAAATGAGGCAGCAGGTTGTAGGAGGCCAATCCTGACCCTGCATCCCTGGAAAGCATCAATTGTAGCTGTGGGCAGCTGGGAGCTTCCTTGGGATGCAGGGGAGCCCACCACTGAGGCTCTGCTCTGTGGGTACATCCCAAACTGCTGCAGGTGGGCAGACATGCCTTTACCTGGCACAGCCACAGTCCTGCTCTCAGAGGATCTCCAGAAATACAGGAAAAGCCCTGCTGAGGTCTTGGCCAACTCAGCCAAAACCAGCAGAGCCTGTGAGGAGCAGGAAAAACACAAGAAGACATCCAAAGCCATAACCAAACAGGAACATACGCTTGCAAAATGGGTCCAGCTCCCGCACGAGGGAAGATGAATCATCAGGAGATGAATCTTCTCCAGTGGGAAACCCCAGGGCTGGGCACAGTCCTGTGAAGTGGGGCTTCACCACATCCCAGGGTATTTATGGGGTGGGCAAAAGCAGTTTTACAGCCCAACGACTCACCCCTGTGCACCAAGGACAAAAAGTGAGGTAATGCGAAGCCAGAGGGGTGTTCCAAAGGAGCACAGAAGCCATGCAGCCCCTGGCTGCTCCTGAGCATGGAGAGAGGTGCAGGGCCCAGCCTGACACATAAACACGGAGTGACCTCACACACACAAAACCCCCAGGCTGGGAATTGGGGTGTTTTCCCCCTGCTTTGCCCCAGCCCTATCGCTCAGAGCCAGCATGGGAAACTGTGAGTGCAAGGGAGAAAGATAGTGCCCAGGGGGAGATATCGGCTGCACTTCCTGAGCACTGCACAGAGCCCTCCACCCCGGCCAGCAAGGGGAAACTGTGGCTCGTGGGCCCCTGAGCTCCCAGCTCATCTTCCCAGGCACCACTTAGCCTCATTTAGCACCAGAATTTCATGTAGTGATAGAACTGGGGAGTCCCAGCCAGCTTGGAGCAAAGTCTGGTCTGTGCGTGGGCATGGAGATGCTTCTCCCAGGCTGGTGTTCACCCCAAAGAGGAGGAGTGTTGGTGGCCCCATTTCATTTTGGCTTCAGGCAAACATTGAGGTTGGTCCTGAGTGAAGAGTGTCGTTCAGCCAGTGCTGTGGCACAGCTGGGAGTCAGGGCAGCCTCAGGGCTTCCTTCCAAACCATGTTTGGATGCGCCCATAACCACTCTGCTCATGTGACCGCAAAGCCAAGTAGTCCAGGAGCCACCAAACCTCTGCCAGACATTGTAATCATCTGGTGCAGATGCCTCACATCCCACAGGAGCAAGAGTTTGGCCCCAAAATCCCCAGAATGGTCACATTTTGAGCAAAGCAATGCCTGAATCCCTCTGTTGTGCCAAGGAGAGAGAAGAGCAGTGTTGTGGGTGTGTGTGTGGGCGCAGGTGAGTGTGCAAGGATGGGTGAGTGTGCAAGCACGGGTGAGTGTGCACACCTCAGGACATTGCTGGCAGCAGGCAGGAGGTCAGTGCCTGGCTTGAGCCCTGCCTTGTGCAGGATGTGAGGCTGAGGAGCCAGGAAGGGGCAGGGGACGGACGCTGGCGTCGTCCCCAGTGACAAACCCAACTCTGGGAACAATCCTCAGCCACTCAGGTCAGGCTGCCATGAATTATGGACACCTCCTGTGGCTGACGCAGTGGCAGAAGGCACTGCTTGGGTTCAGCCCCCTCAGCTGCCTCCCCAGGGCTCCCCAGGGATGGCCAGCCCTGGGAACCTGCACTTCACAGGGGGAGCACAGCCATCCCGGGATGGGACCCACAGGCTCTGCTGTGCCCTGGCAGCCCCGCTGCCATGGCCTGTGGTGAAGCACAGCACCCACACTGGACTGCAGAGCCATCCCGGAGCTGCTCCTGCTCCCACTGGAGCCCACAGGAGTCCTGCAGCTGAGAAAAGGCAATCAGCCCCATAAATCTGTCACCTTTTTACTGGGAGAACATCTGGAAAGGAGATGTCACTATTAAAGCCACTGGGGTGCTGGGCTCAGCTAGGGGCATGAGTGGGGCAAGATGACAACGGAGCCGCACGAGGCCTCCCAAAACTCTGACAGCAGAACAGCACAGTCCCATACCTGCATGCAGGATTCCTCCCTATTGTGCAGGATTCATCCCCATCCCAGCGCCAGGGCGTCCCACAGGTCTCAGCGTGGATGTTCCCGTGCTGGCTTACAGCAGGATAAATCCTGGAGCAGTGGAGAGCCCTGCTCAAGGCAGCTGGCGACAATCCCTGGGTGAGGAAGGTGTGTGGGGGAAGGAAAACACAAGGCAGGGAAATGTGGCAGCACTGGGAAAAGTCAGTTCTTTTTTTCTTTTTTTTTTTATGATTGTTGGGGGTTTTGTTCCTTTTTTTTTTTTTTGAAAGGTGCCTGGGAAAGGAAGCGATTGTTTGGAGCAGATCTTGATGGCTCCAGGCCCCTCATTGGGGAGATAACCAGGCGCAGCCCCTCCGTGGTGACGAGCCCCAGCCCGACCCCGGTGGGAAATGTCCCACTGNNCGGGGGGGCTGGAGGGGCTCCAGCCCCAAAACCCACCCTTCCACCTCCCTCTGAGCCAGAGTGACTCAGGGAGAGGGTGTGAAGGGGCAGTGGGGGCCCCCAGCAATGCCACCCCCACAGCTGCTGGCCCTGGAGTGTCTCCAGGCCATGTCCCCACCTCAGCCCTGTCTGCCTGGGGCTATTTTGGGGGTAAGCAGGAATTAGGCAGCTTTAGCTCCTTTCTGATGTTGTTGCCAAAAATCTTGGCTAAGCATATGTAATTAGGGGCTCCGTCATCTTTGGAGCTGTTACCCCCCTGCCTGGCGCTGATTTGCAATATCCATGTCTTAAACACCACCGGCCTGGACCTCTCCTCTGCTTCCCACCATCTCTCACGGCTTGAGCTGGAGATTAGGAAACAAGAGAGGGGTTTTGGGGCCTCGCTGTCAGCCGGGAGATAGGGCCGGGTTTGCTCTGAGGAGGGAATTATTCTGGGTATGAATTATGTCATTTTCCTCTCCGGAAGCAGCGCATGCTCCCGGGTGTCACAGCTGGCGGGGTGGAAGGGGAGGCTCCCTGCCCGGCACGTCCCAGCTCCCCGACTTCTCCGGGTCCCCACGCCACGAGGCGAACAACGGGAGCGGCCAGAGGAGGAAGGAAACCGAGCAGTGGCCTCTCCTCCCTCTCCCCTCTCCTCCCCATCCCAGCTGCTTGCCGCCCGGCAAGGATGCGGCCGCAGTTGTGCTGGGATCGTGTGGGCTCAGCTGTGCATGGGGCACGGGAGATGTGGGGCGGATCAAAGGCACCCGAGCCCCTCTCCCAGCCCCTTGGGGAGTGCTCGCCGGGGTCTGGGCTCTGAGGCACGTGGAGCATCCCAGGAATCAGAGCAAATGGTGGGGGGCTGCGTCCCCCTGCCCTTGGTGGGGCAGCTAAAGATAGAAATGGGGAGAAAGCTCTCGGATGGGATGGGATGGGATGGGATGGGATGGGATGGGATGGGA
>VXAU01003810.1:1270100-1293315 GCA_013399695.1 Formicarius rufipectus
ACCCCACACCCTCACCGGCACCCTGCAAACCCCACTGAGGAGCAAGCAGCAGCCCCCCAGCCCCGCAGCTCCTGCCAGCCCCTGGTGCTGCTGTGAAAGGGAGCATTTAGGGCCGCGCTGCCGGAGCCGGCGGCGCGGGTTGCGGGGCAGGTGGACGGCTGGCTCGGCCGCCTCGCTCCCCACAAAGGCGCCCCTTTCTCCGGGCAGAATCGGGTCTGAATGAATCCGCCTGATTTATTTGGCGTTGTTTCCTCGAACGGTTTCCCCCTCGCCGCCCCCGCCGCGAGCGTGTCCGTGCTGCCGCTCCCCCTCCTGCTCGTGGAGTGGCAGGGGCTGAGCGTCGCTCCGGAGCACGTGGCTCGGTGGGATGCCCGCTGCAGATGCCTGGGGATGGGAGACGCCTAAGTGTTTTCGGGGAGAGGCCAAGTGCAAGGGCAAATGGTTTGCGGGTGCCCAGGGAAGACGCTGGGCACAGTGAGTGTGCAAGGAGTGGACTGTTTGTGGGACTTGCTCCCGAGGGTCGGGTTTACCCCAAAGTGCTTCAAAAACTTGCTGTGACTTCCCCAACATCCTCCCTGTGTGCCATGCCGAGTGCTGGGCGTGCAGAGAGCGAAGCACAGCAAAGCCCCACTCCATCCCTGTGGGATCACATCCTGCCCACACAGCACCCTGACGCCGGCAGCACCCAGGGGCCTCAGGGTCTGCAGGAGGGCTTGGGCTCAGAAATGTAAAGGGCTCTACTCCTTCCCTTCCTGGTGCTATCCCAGCACAATATAAATTAAAACCTTCTCTGCTTAAAGATGCAAAAGCTGCCTGGCATGCAGATGCAGACCGAGGGAGTCTCCCCGTCTCTCTCAGTGAGGGCCCAGATCTGCTCATTTCACTATCTCACCCCGTCGGAAACCTTAATTAAATTCTACCTTTGATTTGGGTGTGCTCCTGCACCCTGCACAGCTCCTGCAGCGGTGTGCAAGCCTCCCCCCGCACCCACTCTCTCCTCCTGCTTGGGGGAGCACCCCATACCTACAGATCATGGGGGTGGTGGTAGGAGAAACCCCACCGGGTCAGTGGGTCCCCGTGGCCACGTGAAAAATGTGCCAGTCTTTGTGAGCTGTTGAGGGCTGGGGACTGGTGGGGGTCTGGTGGATGTGCCTTTTCTTTCACGGGTTTTCCACTTGGGTTGGCATCCACCAGCTGCATGTGACTTCCTGTCCATGCTTATAAATTTTAAAAAAGCGAGAAATAATCAGCCCCCAGAAGTTGCCTGGGCTTGCTGCTGCTGTTTGCACAGCCTGATGACAGATGAAAACCCACCCACACTTATCGGAGACCCTTTCCCCCGCACCAGCGTCCCCCCAAGCCCGGCTGACTTTTGCCAGGACAGCCCCCCCTGCTCGAGGCACGCTGCCTGCAGAGCAGTTTCCAGCCCCTCAGGAAAAGCAGCCGGAGGGAGAAGCGGAGCGAGTGCCTGACAGCTCACAGATGGGGCACAGCAGCAAAGTAGGACAGCTTGGGGAGGCAGCTCTGCCTCTCTCCGGCCCCATTGTCCCCTTTTCTCCGCGGAGCCCCAGCGCGGGAGGACGCGCGGTGCTCAGCATCACGCCGGCGGGTTTCCATGGCATTTCCCTGCCAACCCCAGCCGGAGCCTGCCCCGCTCCCGGCCCCTCCGTGCCTGCTGCTGCCTGAGCACCACACGCTCGGCACGGCCGAGCCTCCCTCCCTCCCTCCAGCCTTTCCTCTGAGCTGGAGGATGAGCAGCCGCTGGGGAAGGAAGCGGCCGGGAGGAATTCATTGACCTGGAGTCAGCTGCTCCAAGGATGTTTCACCTGCCCGGTGCAATCTGGGACTTTCCTTACCTGGCTAACTTGGACCAAGCACAGGATCAGCTCGTTTGCTGCTAATTTGCTATTTTGTTCCTGCTGCTATGGCAAATATTTGTGTGTGGTATGTGTGGAGAAGTTCCTCCTTTGTTCCGCAGCCTCTCCCCTTTGCCAGTCCCTGCAGCAAAGGCAGTCTGGGCTGACTGTTGATGCAAAGTGGTTTGGCAAGGAAGATCCCGTCTCTCCCCAAAATCTCTGTCAGTGATGGGTTCAGGATGGCACAAGGCTCCACTTCCCACCTCTTCCCCTCTGTGCAAGCCAAGGGAAGAGGCTGAGCAGGGAAATGAAAAGTCTGCTCTGTAGGAATTTACAGCCAAGTTTGCAAAAGATTTCAGGCATGCATTTCTGCAGACTCCACTGTAGCAGAGCCAGAGGAGCTCCTGCTTCCCAAGGCATGGGAACAAATAGTTCAAAGACTCTGCACTGGAAGCCTTGATGACCTGAGAAACCCCCAAGTCTGAGCTCAGCACACCTGGGCTTGCTGGAGACACTGCCCTGTCCCAAGGACTTGTCCCTCTTGCAGCCAGTGTGCTGGAAGCAAAGACTTCGTGGAAAATCAGAGGCTTTTAGTGGATGTTGAGCCACCCCACAGCTCCTGGGGTCACCCCCAGCCACAGGCAGTGCCTGCTGTGGTGCAGGGAGGGGTTTCACACCCTAGTCCACCCTGTGCTCCTCACACAGCTCCAAAATGAGGGCAAGCACCATGCCAAATCCAGCCCTGGAGACAGAAACCGAAATTCATTTGCTTTGTTAATTACCTAATTACACACGAGATAAACAACAGAGAGCATCTCCAGGGCCTTTCAGTGTGTTGGAAGTCAGATACCTCCAACCCGAAGCCCACCCGTGCCACAGCAGATCTATTTTGGGGGTCCTTGTGCAAGGGGCACTGCTGCTGAGCTGGCCAGCCCTCCAGCTCAGCTTCCAACCAGCTCCCACCCACCAGAGCCAGGAAAGGAATTTGGCCTCCAGGGCCTCCGATTCCCGCCACTGCAACCAAGTTCCCTTCATGGAACTGAGGCTGAGAGCTTTGCAAACACCCACCTCCCCAGAATGGGGACATGTGGGTCCAAGGAGTCTGGGATGCACCACCCCAGTGCCACAGGTGCTTCCACATCCACCTGCCGCCCCATCCCGGGCACAGAGGCACAGCAAAGGGAGGCTTCTTCCCCGCACCCTCCCGCTGCCGGGATGTGCCCGGGCGTATCCCCATCGCCTAAATGCAGCCACCCAAAACCCGTTCTCCTGGAGTTCAAATGTGCAGAGATGTCCTGGGGCGCACGGCGAGGGGATTGTGCTGCCTGTGCAGACACGTCGCCCGTGCGTGGGGTCCTTGTGCCTCCATCGGGAGCACTAGAAACCCTCGTGAGTTGGAAAGGAAGGATCCCAGCTGGGCTGATCTCAGACAACCCCCCCAAGCACGGCCACACCTCCCCATCCTGCCAAAAGCACCCCATGCTGCCCACAAAGGTGTGTGGGCAGGGGGTGTTTGGTGCTGGAGGTCCCCAAGCCGGGCTGAGCACCACATTTCCGCAGACAGGCTGGTTTCATGGTGTGGGCAGGATTCCAGCTGGGGCCCAGCCAAAACCAACCCATTCGTTACAGTCCGGATCTCAGACTGGGCTTTCCAGCACCCGCAGTCCCAGAGGAGAGGGGTGGGTGCCCAGGCCTGGCTGACCCACATCTCCTGCCCTCCCCAGCCATGCATGGCCTGTGTCCCTCTGGACCCAACTCTGCCAACAGTGCTGCAGCTCTGGTGGGAGAACAGAGGGTGGAGTTGCACTGATTTAGCCACGGGAGACAATTCCCTGCTCCTAACAGCCAGGCTGTTCCCAGGAAAGCTTCATGGTGGAGGCACAGCAGGTGCTCCTGCTCCCATGTGGACCCTCAGGAGTCAAACCCCAGCCCAACGTGGTGGCGGCTGGGAGAGAGCAGAAAAGGTTCAGGCGGGAATTGGGGGGGATGAGGAGTAGGGAAAGACATCTCAAACCTTCCCTCCACTGGGATCCTTATGGTTAACACTAAACATCTTTGGCAGAAACGCGCCTGTTGCTCAAGCGACTCCCCAGCCCTGTGGAGGCTCCAGGGGGCCGGCGGCGAGCCGGGGGCGTGCAGGAAGGCAGCTTCAATTACCCCAACGCCCTCTCCATAGCCAGGACTTTGGAAAGACTCCCCGGAGCCTGGGAAGGGTCTCTGCCAGGTTTGACCTCACGTCAGTGCCACTCTGGAGTGCAGACGCCCTCCGTTTTGAGGTTCCCGCAGAAGCCCCGGGGCCGCCGGCGCGGTGCGGAACGAGGATGCGGTGATGGGGAGCAGCAGCGCCGGCGGCTGCGGAGGCACGAGCAGCTCCAGGCTCGCTGCCCCGGCGCTGGGATGGCTCCAGCTGGAGCGTGAGCAGCTCGGCTCCCCGTGGCCACGCCGGCGTGCAGGCAGCCGGCCCCGGCGAGGGAGCGCTCCGGCCGGGAGGGGGGAGAATTGCGGCACAGCTGGACACAGCGGTGACACTGGGGATGGAGGAACCAGCACCCCAGCTGCTGTCCCATAGAGCAGGGCTGCTGGAGCGGCTCGGATCCCCCACTTTTCCTCGCTGCAGTTTCGGATTCTGTGTGTGGAAAGGCAAGGAGCGGCCCCCGAAAGTTTGATTTCCTCCGTGTCCTCCTGCCCCCACCACCCCGCGCCTTCTCTCAGCAGCGCGAGTTGAATTTAATGTTGTTAGTCAGGCAGTGCCTGGCTGGCTGTGCCGCTCTGCAAGTTGATGGGGAAACCAATTGAGGGCAAAATTGCTGCAAACAATTGTCCTTTTGTCCCTTTCCCTGGGGTCTGTCTGCCAAGGTTAGTGGAGCTGAATAAAACTCACTTGAGCTGCAACTCACACAACATACCAAGGGCTCCTTTCGGGGCTCGGTGGGGCGAGAGGAGGGGGAGTGTGGAGGAAGGGAGGATGGGGAGCAGGAGGGGATGGAGAGGGGAGGACACCAGGAGGCACTGGGATGTGGAGGTGGGACAGGGAGAATCCTCCTGGCCCCAGCAGTCCATGGCCAACCACCAGCAGTGACTGAGATGCTGGGATTGTGGCTGCACCAGTGCCCAGCCATGACTCTGCTCAGCCTCTCAGCACCCCAAAATGGGCATTGCTGCCTGACTGGAGAGACTGGTGGGGCTGTGGCTCTTCTCCCATCAACCTCTGATCGGTGCCAATCCAAAAGCTGTTTGTCCAGTCCCTCCTTTGCGCTATGGAATTATCCCTCCAGGTCTATGGGCAAAACCCTGTAAAACACACAGAAACCGATGCCTCCTCTGAATAAATAATAGCACACTTGTTTGATTTCCTGAGCACAATAATTAAAAGCCTGAGGGCAGGAGGCATTGTCTGAGCACCCCTGGGACCCAGCTCCCTCAGCTGACTCTTTACATTCCCCCAGTTATTCTTTGCGTCCTTTTTTTAGCTTGTCCGTTGGCGAATGAAAAATAAAAGCACTTTTTTTCCATCAATCTGGCTTTGTTACTGGAAGCTGATGCCTGAAAAGAACTTCTGTGGGGTTTTTTTTCATGAGTAATGAGCACCTCTGTTCTCGCTGCCCGAACATGTATGTGTTTTCCCATGGGGATGCCTCTCGCTTCCTCTCCCCCCACTCCTGCAAGTTTGTCCCAGGAGATTTCTTCTGCTATCTGTGTGATGTGTCAGGGCACAGCTGGAGCCACTTTTTCCTTTCACTGCCATGTCACTTGTCTTTAAGTATTTCCTCACCTGGCAGGTGGTGCAGCATGACCCTGGTGGGAAGGTACCATCAGTCTTGAGGCTCAGCTGATGGGCTGCTGGACTTCTGGGCTAGTGGATCTGTCCCAGCCCCATGGGATACATCCAGGAAAAAATGTGGCATCTCAGGAGGGCAGGAGCAGAGGCTGAACCTCACCAGCACCTGACCCATCTCTTGGTGCTCCTCTGCAATGGGGAGCTCTGATGTGGAGACCCTTCAGAAGGGTCATGGGTGACACAGCCACTCTGGGCTGTGGTGGGAAGCTGAAACGTGCAAGAATAGTAAAGCAAAATGACACCAAAGCAGGGCTGGCTGCTTCCCTATTATCATTCCTGGGTTTGTTTGCAAAGCTGCACTGGGCAAAATCCAATTTCTGGGACCGTCTGGGAGCTGGTTTTCTAGGAACCAGCTGTGGGAAGGACGAGGGACAGGCAGGCTGGTGGCGGCTGTGCTGCTCCGATGGGAGTGTTGCCCTGCCAACAAGGAGAAGGTTTCAGTTCCTCCTGGGATCGGCTGCTCCAAGCAGAGTGGGGCTATTCTCCACCCATCTGTGCTGGCAGACACAGGAATGGCGCATTCCCACACCTGGGATGGGGTCCCATGTGGAGAAAGGGCTGGGTTGAGAGGGGAGCAGGGATGCTCCAGCTCCCAGGATGAGCATTCTCACAGGGAACACCACTCTGGGTATTTTTATTCCCCCCTGGGGGCCCTGATTTGTGAATAGGTGTGAAATCTCTCCCCTGCCTGTGAAGAACAGCTGGGATGGCCATCCCCCACTCTGTCTCTCTGGTGCCTCAGCATCCACATCCATGTGGTTACCAGCATTGGCCTGACTACCCTTGGGACACCCATGAGCCAGAGGAGACCAAGTCCTCATGCCAGAACTTTTCTCAGAGCCCAGTCATCGCCTCAAGTCATCCCCTCAGAGCCCTGTGGCATCCCCAGGACACGCTGCTAAGAAAAGGCAACATCAGGCCAGGAGCACCGGGAGGGGTCAGGATGTCCCATCACCTGGTCACAACCTCAGAGAGGTTTTGCCTTTCCATTTTTAGCTTTGCTGATGAGGAAAACCAACAAACAGCCCCAAAGGAGCTGTGGGGAGGGGAAAATGATTCAGCCAAACCCAGACACCGCAGTTTGCAGCCCATAGTGCTGGGAAGAGCTCAGCGTGCGCTGCCCCATCAGCTCCAACCTGGCAATGAGGTGCATCTGCCAGGAAAACACCCCCAAAACAGCAGCTGGGGGATGGTTAACCAGGTACAGGGTTTGGTGCTTGGTTTGGTAAGGTGGAAACCAGAGCAGCCTGTGGCAACCAAGAGCAGAACAATACCAAGGCAGACGTTTGCCAGAGCTGCCCAACTTGGCCACAGAGCTGTGCTCCCATCAGCCCAGATGAGATTCTGATCCAGAGTGGTTTTAGTTTACAGTTGTGAAAAGAAAAAAAAATCCAAACGATTTTCTTTTTATATCCCTTTTTGGCAAGTTTTGTTCTGCAAAACCTCCTAGTGCTGTAGTATTGTTGTCTCTTTCCAATCCAAAGGCTGCCTGGTGATTCGAGCCATCAATGAAAGCTGCCGCCCCGGCCACAGCAAAATGAGGCGCTTTCAGCAGCCTGAACGTGTTGTTGGGAAGTTGCCATCAAACGCTGGTTAAAAAAACACAGCAGAAAAAAACCCAAAAACAACAAAACAAAAGCAGGAGTAGAAACAGACCGAGCTTGGGATCAGACCGAAGGCGAAAGAAAAAAGGGGAGTTATGAACTATATTTACTCTGCCCAAGATCCTTCACTGCCTTCGCTTCTGTGTGTGGTTATTTATTCACCAAGGGCCCAATCGCAGGAAGCGCTGGGAGCCGGCAGCTCCCGGCAAGTCACCGGAGCCGCCGCAGCTGCCGCGGCGATCCTGCCTCCTGCATCCCCCCGGGACCTGCTCCCGGCACCGGCACCGTGACCGGAGAGCGCGGCGCTCCCGGCGGCTGCAGCCCCGCAAAGCCCACGGCTCTTCCCCCACCCCCAAGTGATGCTCCCCAGCTTTTTCCAGGTGGTTTTTGAGCTTCGAAGCTGCCACCACCCAGCACCATTTCGGCAGAGCAAACTGGGTGTTGGATGATTGGAAACAGCTCCATCACAATACCCTGCACCCAAATTTCACGCGTCCAGCCACAGGAGGTGGAGAGAGGTTAGCTGGGCACGCAAAACTGAGTGCAGCCCACTCGAATTTTGCAAGGCTAGTGTAGAGGAGCTCAGCCCCCTGCTCAAACAGCATGACCAGGCTACTCCCAGAAGCAAGATGAGAGAAAAGGCTCATTGGTTGCCTCCACATTACTTTTATTTTTATTTTTAGTATTTTATTTTCATGCTGAAATGCCTCCTGCCCAGGCATGGGGATTTCCTAGGGAGCCCCGGGTGGGTCCCTGACCGTGGTTTCACCCCGTTCAGGGACAGCAGGTGGGGAATGACTTCAAATGCAAAATCTCCCTTGTTTTCAGATGCTTTTTATACCTCAGTCAGGCCAGCAGTGAAAGCGTGGGCAGCCCTGCCGAGCACTTCACACCCAGGTGTGCAGCCCTCTGTCACCACCACCAGTATCACCACCAGCAGCACCACCAGCAGCCCTGCAAAGCCCCAGAGCCGGGCAGTGACACTGGCCAGAGGCTGTGGGAAGGTTCCCCTTTGACTCTCTGCTGTTTTCCAGGAGGATCAGCCTCAGTGAGGGGTTTCTGCTGGAGAGGAGCCCCATGGCCATCAGGGCTCAGCACTCGTGCCTTCTCACAGGGTTATTTTTCTAACATTTCTCTTTTTTTTTTTTTTTTTTTCCACTCATCCGGTATGGTTGTTGTGACACTGCAGTCAGCAAATATCATTGAACAGTAGGAAATGTGAGGTTTTACTGCTTCAGTGAGATTTGGCTGATTAAAAGAGGAAGAGAGAAACCCTCTTTGAGAGAGTGTGAGGTCCTGGTGTGCCCCACACCCCTCAACTACCTGGACCCTTAGATCCGGGTCTAGCCCAGCTGCAGCCACACTTGGGATGGGAAGAACTCACAGATATCCTGGGCTGTCAGTGCCCTCCTCTCATCCCAGCCCTGGGATGGAAGGCGGGATGGGATCCCCTCGGTGCCAGCAGGACCTGGGTTGGGTGCTGCACTTGGGACCCCCAAAATCTGGGTAAACCCCATGGGCTTTCTCTCCCTGGTGCTGGTGGCCATCGCCAGCAGAGCCCAGAGAGCCCTTTGGTGCTCCTTTATCTGATGGGACATCTTGAGGGAACAATGCCCCCCACGGCAGAGCCGGGGTGAACAATGGGCGCGGGGCGGCTCGGCGGCCGGGCTGCGGGACCCCGGGCGCCCTGGCCCGCAGGAAATCCTTTTATTTTTCACTTGTGCACTGAAACAAACACAAGCTCCTGTTTATTTCCTGGTCGATTGTATTTTGGAGGATGGAGGTGGCTTCCCCACGCCGGCGGCTTAACTCCTCCCGCGCCAGCTGTGACTGTCCCCGCTCTTCAAGCAAGGTTGCCCCTCGTGAGGTGGTCGCCACGCAGTGGGACACTCCCCACATCCCCCCATTCCCTTGTCTCTGCTTATTTCTGTATAATTTGAAAACCTGGGGGTCATAAATAAGTGTGAGAAGTCTGGGAAGCTGGAAGCCAGCCCGTCCCCTCCTATGTCCGAGGCTGGGGAGTCTGGAGGAATGTCAGGAGGGGACGGGGATGGAGCTGCTGCTGGAGGAGTGGTGCAATATCCCTGAGGCTGCTCCACACTGAGAGCCCAAAGCGGCCACTGCCATGATCCCATGGGGTGTCCCGCCCTGGAGCAGGAGGGAAACAGAGCCCTGATGTGGTGCTGGCGCAGCACAGAGCTGCTGGGCATCATTTATCCCTCCTCTGTCCATCCCTCTCTACACCCGTGCCACCCCCCAGCCCAGCCCACCACCATCCCTCAGGTCAGGGGCTCGAATTGCCCCTCGTCCTCGGCTGCCAAGTCCTCTCCTGCGAGGGAGAGGCTCCCACGGTGAGCCGAAGGTTTGCCGACCTCAGGCTTTTCTCACAGCTTCCCCATCACATCCTCTCCCGCTCCCACGTCTGCCGTTCACAGGCGCTGCTCTCTTGGCTCCCGGCCCCGAGGCCTGTGCCTGGGTGGAAACAGCATCCAGATGGAGCTATTTTTTCACATTTTTGGGGGGGGAGGGGAAGAAGGTTTGGGAAAAAGCTGCCGGGACCAGGAAAGCAGAGGGAAGGAGCAGATTTGCTGGTTAGCACGGCCCCGTTTCTGTGGGGTGCGCCTGGGAATGGAGGGCTTGGCGGGGGAAATGAGGCATTGAGCATCTCACCAGGGCAGTGTCCTGCCTGACAGTGAAATCCAGCTCCTGCCCCGGGATTGAAATCCCTTAATTCCTGCCCTGGATGCCATTAGGGGGAGAGCACAGCCCAGATCACACCTCCATCAACAGGAGCAGCTGCGGGGACAGAGAGTTCAGTGCCACAGGCAGAGCCCAAACTCATCCCTCACTCATCCAGAGCCTGGAGGGGGAGGAAAAGTTCCCCTCCACCCCCCACCCCTCCAGCCTTAAACCGCATCCATAGAAAACTTTTGAAACCCCACCATTGTGCGAGAGGATAAACATTTATTGAATATTTCCTGTTTGGCACAAATTCTCTGTGAGTCCTCTACAGTCTTTTTTTTCTTCTTCTTTTTTTTTTTTTTTTTCCTTCTCGTGTCTTTAAATGAGAATTATTTGAGTTGAATGTAAAGGAAAAGTCTCCCCCGAGCGTGGAGCCCCTGGGAGCAGGGAGAGAAGGAAAGCCCACGTGTGTGCCATGCCTGCTTGCTGTTAGCTATTAATTTCTGTCTCCCGAGGTCTGACATGAGCAATGCATTATGCAAAGGTTGTGGGAATATTTCAGACGCTGCATCCCGGGAGAACTACAATTTCAGTTTTACAGGGTTTAGTGTATTTTTTTTTCCCCCCTGTTTCTTTCAAATATGTTATTTCAGTGAGATGTAGCAGTGGTTATTACTTACACAGAAGAGGGAAGGAGGAGTTGGGTCTGGTTGGGGTGGTCAAGGCATCACTGCCTGGCCCCTTGTGTCTCCAGAGCACTCTAAGGTGGGAACTCATCAGATGGAGGAGCAGTGGTCAGACCCCACTTGCAGTGGGTATGGGAAAAACATGTGGGGCTGGAGAGGTGTGAAAAGTGGGGCTGCAGAGGGTCTGAAAGTGGGGCTGTGAGCCATGTGCTGAGGCAGAGGCTGGGGTGGGAAGCTGGTGGTGCATCAGGGCTGGCAATGCCAGGGGACACAGTGGGTTTTGGGCCAACATCCCACATACCCTGGGATGGGGAAAGCCTTTCAAAAACACAAGTCTTTCCAGGAGATAAGTCTTGCAAGAGGCACCAGCTGCTGGGACTCTTCTGCTCACCACTGCTCCCTGGTATGTGTCACCACAGCACCTCTGAGGATGCAGCTGGAAAGGGTGGGGGGTACGTGGTGGCACCATATCCTGTGTCACTGGGAACCCAGAGGGAGAGAAGGGGCTCAGGCTGGCATGAGGCTGAACAGGGCTTGCCCTGGAGGCAGTCTAATTCTGGCCTAGGCACAATCCAAAGGGATTTATTTTTAGGCTCTGGGCTATCGCTGCTTTGGGGAATTGAATGGAAAATGTATATTTAGCTTCTTTGGTGATATGCTTAGAAAAATAAGCTCCTGTCACTGCTGTGGGTGGTGATTTGTGCCAGCCCTGCCCTCGCCAGCACCGCCAGGCCCCAGGGCAGCCAAGCAAAGCCAGGAGGCATCGCCCACCTCATGGATGGTGCCCGTGACCCTGGATTGCCTGGACTGCACAGAGATACAAGACGGTTTGTGGGCTTCCTTCCCTTTTGTTTCTCAAAATCTTCTTGTCATCCATCCCACAGACTTTGCCCTCACTGTGCAAAGGCAGGTGTTGGAGGGTAGCACTGGGCAAACTTTGTATCTCCCATGTCTGTTGTGCTCATGGGGAATCCCACCCAGGGATGGACATCCCTGCAGGGTGGACACAGTCACGTAGGTCCTGCTGATGGGACCTGCTTTGTGTTGTGCCTGTGGGAAGTGCTGAGGCCTCTCTGGTGTGAAAGACACACGACCATATGGGAGGAGATGGTATTTCCTCCCTGAAATGCAGGTGAGAGCCAGAAGGGCAGCACATTATGGAGCCTTTCACACTATAAATACACAAGATACACAGGAACCAGGGGTCTGTGGCTATTTTTGCCTGCAGGAAGCAGGGATGAGAAGCAGAGCATCCCTCTCTCCCCAGCACGTTGCTGGCAGTGGGACGTGCCCAGGGCCAGGGCTGCTGAGCTGGAGCTCTAGAAGAGGTTCCATGGTCCCTCTAGCAGGCTGCTGCAAGTATCTCACCTTCAGGGGGTGGGAATGGCTGGAATGGACCCCACAATGGCTCATGCTCCCTCAATCTAGTTTGGGGTCTAATGGAATAGACATCTTGCCTTCTCCAGGACTGAAATCAGCTCTGTATCCCCAGGGGATCTCTGCTGACTGATGCCCCACTCCCCTTGTACACAGGGAACAGCATGAGCTTTCCTGGCACTAGACAAGTCCATGAAACACAGCCAGTGTGCGAGGCAGCACTGGGGCTGCCTTCTCCTCTGGTGGGTTGTCACACAGCTCTCTCCATCCACATTCATCTGTCCTGACTGCCTCCTTGCTCGGCTGCCTCTTGGCTGGTATCACTTCCCTGGAAGAAGCCAAAAGCAAAAATTGCACGAAACCAGCGATGGCAAATCCCCAGCAGCAGCATCACTAATTGCACAGATGTTATCACCCCCTCAGCAGTGCCTGTCTGTCTCTGCAACTTCTCACCTCTAGCAAATGGGACCCAGAAACACTTCTTGATCCAAAAAAACTCGAGGCAGAGTCCTGTCTCTGCCAGATACTCGCTTGGTGCCTCCATGTGTGTGTGTTGCACGTCTGTGCCTGTGGGTTTGAGTGTGTTTGTGTGCATGTGCCCTTGAAGAAAGCACATTTTGCAACACACAAACAGGAATGAAATATTTCAAGAATGCCTCTTAAATCAAGTAATCTTGGGGAATTTGACAACCAAGGTCACCAATAACGTTTAGTTCTTGTTTGCTCAGTGTGGGGCCGGGGCTGGGCTCTGTCTGGGCAGGATCCTATGGCTGAGGAGGGTGCCTGGTCCCCAGTGCCCTGAGGAAAGCTGTGTGTCCTGGGATCTATGTCCAAGAGCAGAAGTAGCTTCAGGACATGTCTGGAACCCAGAGCTCCCACCTCAGGAGGAGCCCTGCTTGGGGAGCACCTCTCCCCTGAGTCCTGGCATGACCTGCCAGGGCACGCTCCAGCATTCACCAAAAGAAAAGAAGCAGGAAGAAAAAAAAAGTCAGCTCCTCGTGATGCGGCCCCATAATTACCTGTTATTCTCATATCGAGGTAATTAACAATTAGGCAGCTGTCTGAATCACATGCAGAGGAACAATTATTTCGTTATTAATGGATTCTATTTAACAGGTCCTATTTTCCCAGATGTTTTGGGGTTTTGTTTGGGGTTTTTTGATTGTTTGGTTTTTTTTTTTCCTCCTTGTGCTCTCATGAATTATCCTCACAATTAAACCTGCACCAGAAAGAGGGAGGAGCAGTCCTAATATTTACTGAACCTTGCAAAGCATCACATTTCTCAGCTTATGAACCTGTCACAAGTCATCGGGGGGCTCTGGCAGTGATGGGGAGCCCGTAACCCGACACGCTGTGCTGTCACCTGTGCAGACCCGCTGGCTCTGCCCTTCTGCTGCCGGGAGCTTATTCATTTCACGGGCACCACAGCAGATAAAAGCCATTATTTACAGTCAGTTACATATTTCCGTTGGCAAACCTCCTCCCTCAAGAGCAGGTTTGAAAACATCCCGCTCAGCAAACCGAAGCCACACAGAATAAAACCAACGCGTTCCTGTGTGGGGGAGGGTCCCCCTCGTGCCCACCCCTTGCCCCAGCGGGGCTGTGCTGGGTCTCATTGCAGTTTGGGGCGTGGGGACAGCCCAACTGGGCCCTTCATCTTCACGTTCCATAAAGGCACTTTGCAAGAGACACTCTGTGCTCTCTGGGGTGGGATGAGCTCCCCTTCCCCAGGAACCACGTGTTGATCCCACAACACCACGCCTGTGCAGAAAGACACGTTAATATCCCCTGAACACTTCGGACAGCCCAGGTCCAACCTTTGAGTCATCTCCCATGGGTGCAGAGGTGGTTTTGGCTGCACTGGTCAGGACTGTACAAGGACAGGGACCTGCTGGGCTGCCTGGGGCACCCTGGGTGGGCAGCAGGGGTCAGGATGGAGGGCAGCAGGCACATGGGGTTAATCACTCTCCAAGGAAAATTTAATTCTTATTTTCCCACCTTTTGAGTTTGGATCATGCTCTAAAGCAGGAGAGTTTGACTCTCCCCCAAACCCCTGAGTCTAGGGTTTTTTGGAGAGGGGAGAGTTTTTTGAATTGTTTCCTCAGTTCATGAGTATGAACCAGCCTGACTCTGGAGCCTGTGTTTCCAACAGACAGCCAAGGCTGAGCCCTCTCAGCCACCCTGCACAGGGCCAGGCACCTGCTCCGCAACCATTTGTGTTTTTTTCCAGGCATGGCATTAGGGATTTCACTGAAAAACAGGAACTTTGCTGGACAGCAGCTGCTCCGAGGCGGTGAATCAGCTCGTCCCGCTGACGCCCAGCGGAGCTGTGCCAGCGCCACGCTCCCATGCCCAGCACCCACATGTTGGGGGTCCCGACGTGGCAGCAGTGCCCCCAGCTCAGTGGGCAGCCCCCACAGCACAGGGGCTGGGCCGGTGGCTGCGACCACCCATGTGGCAGCAGCGAGGGGTCTGTGGCTGGTGCCTCGGCCCCGCCACCTGCGCAGAGGTCAGCGGCCACGACCAGGCACGGACAGCTAATGCCTTTTGTCCCAGCCTGACTTTTCCCCTCCCAGCAGGATTAGGATGGGATGACCGAGAAAGGAGGCCCCTAATCCCATTACAGATCCTGGCGCAGCCCCGTCGGGCAGCCCTGGGAACTGGCCTCGGCACCGGGAAGGCAGAGGGTGAGGAAGCAGCCTGTGCTGCCACCATCCCACTCAGCCCCATCTCCAGCAGTTTTCCCAAAATCACTCCGCTCTGTGCTTGCAGAGCACGGAACACAATGCCCTGGAATGCACAAGCAGCAGGAGACACATGGGCACCCCTGACCCCTGCAGCCCCCGTCAGCAGGGCTCAGCCCTCACACCCACACACCAGCAGCTTTTGGAGCAGGTGGTCCCAAGTCCTTTTGGCCCATTTGGCCCATTTGGCTCATTTCTCCACGGGGTTGCAGCTGAGCAGGCAGCAAACCTTCTCCCGCCTGGAGAGAGAGTTGTTTTTCTCCCCCGACAGTTGCGAGGAGCCGTGTTTGTCTTTCTGTCCCTTCCTGTTTACTCGCTGCCGTCAGGACGCGCTTTGATGTGTTTATGCTGCTGGACGTCCGTGGGAGCATCGCCCCGCGGGCTCCCACAGCTCCCTGTTCCTTGGGGCAGGACCACGGCTCCATCCACGGAGTCCTGGCAGAGCCCAGGTGCCACAGGGGCACGGCTGGGCCAGGTGCCACAGCAGGTGGAGCAAGCACACCACCACCACCACCACCTTCGGTGGCTCCTACGCTCCAAAGTCCAAGCGACAGCACCAGCCCAGCCCGGCCACGCCAGGAGCTGCTTCGACAGGCAGAGGCTCCTGCCAGGAGTGGGGAGCTGGTGGTGGCACGGGGGTGCCCCCAGGCAGCTTTACCGTGTGTTGGGTCAGGGGGTCAACCCCATCCATCCAGCAGGTCCAGGTGTGCAGGGATGCCCCCCTTGCACTCCCCGCTTCCTCCCCGATTGGGAGTCTCCCCGCCCGGTTGCAGGAGCCGCTGCATTTGAAAGGTCACCGGGCTTTGAAGTCCCCGGCTCGGGGCGGCGGAGGAGGGATCACACCTTGCTGGCATCTCCTCCTGGCCGGGCCGGTTCCCAGCTCGCCACCCGTGCCACGGGGAGAGGTGCTGCCGGGGGGAGGTACGGCACACGGTCCGGCCCGTGCCACCAGCCCTGTGCCACCGTCCCCGTGCGAGGGGATGCGGCACCAGCCGGGACCCCCGGAGCCCCCGTCCTGCTGAGAGAGGCGGTGGGCAGCAGCCCTCGCCGAGCAGGAGTGACCTCTCCTCGTGAAGGGAACCCCACAGGGGGCTGAAGGATTATGGCATCACAGGGTTTTGTTTATTAATTTATGTATTTATCAGCCTAAATGTAAAGGGGGAAAAAAAAAAAAGGTTGATCTCGGAAAGCCAGCAGATGCAATCCTTTTGGATGTCAGCAAAGCTTTTGATAGTCATTCACAATATCCTGTGTAGGGCCAGGAGTTGGACTCAATGATGGTTCCCTTCCAGCTTAGCATATTCCATGGTTCTATGGTTGTATGAAAACCCACAATGATTTTCCAGGAAATAAATCACTCACCTATACAGCTGCCCACAGGCAGAGTGTGAGGAACGGGCTCTGGGGCTCCTCCAAACCCTTTGGCACTGGCTGGTGCACCACCAAAGCCCCCCAGAGCAGCCGGTGTGGTGGGAGCCACCACAAGGCAGGGCGGGGGGTCCCCAGTGCCCTGGCATAAGGGGTGCACTGGGCATGATGGGGACTTTCCTGGGGCTCCTGGGTGCTTAAGGGAGTCCCACCTCTCTCCCTTCCTCTCTCCCAGGCACAGAACTCTCTGATGAGGCACCCCGCGATAACTCAGGCAGCTCCAGGAGGCAGCCCATGCCCTCCAGCCTCTCCTCTCCAAGTGGAAACAGCATCTCTGAGCTGATTTCTCCTGATTCTCTTCTTCATGTGCCTGGCTTTGATTCACAGCCGAGCCCTGTGATAATGTGGCTGCCTGGGAAGGAAGGGAGTAGAAGGAACTGGCTATTATGTTTGGCCCCTCTCCAGGAGGTGTTTTTGCTGGGAGGCACCAAGGTCAGAGCTGGGTGGGAAGCATTCCCCAACAGCAGCCCTCACACATGTGCCCAGCCATGGAGGGGGGCACGAAGGAGACCCCCAAAGCACAGGGCTGCCACCCCAGGCACCCACAGCCCAACACACCTTGCACCAGCACAGGAGGTGCGTGGTCCCCTCTGCATGTTTTTCAGGGGTAGGTAAAGGACTGCTTTGAAGCCACTCTGGAAAGTGAAACATCTCCAAATCTTCCTGTTTCCATGTGGAAGGAAAGAGGGGGCGGTGGGTGGGAGCACCCGTGAATGGAGCAACAGCCAAGGCTGGGGTGCAGAAAGTACTTTTTTACCCTCTTTTTGTAATCACTTAAGAATTCCAGCTGGCTTCATCCCGGCGCAGGAGCTCCCAAGTCCCGAATCCCACAGCTGTGAGAACAGAGCTGGCACTGAACTGCCCCTGAAACTACCTGCTGGTGTTGGTGGCACCCCAGGACCCTGCAAGCTGGGCCCCCAGGGCAATGCTACGAGAAGGGACATGCCTGGGTGTCTCCAGGAAGGATGTCTCCCAGAAAACCTGCCCGAAACCCGCACGGAGCGAGTGTCCACATGGCATGACGTCTTTCTTGAGTGTGTGCCCTGGGAGAGGCAAATCCCAGCCGTGTGGAGCAGGGTGAAACTGCAGGGATGCCAGCGTGACTTGGATGAGCTTGGCATTGCGTGGCGGTCCAGAAATCCAGTATCAGGTTCATGCCCGGGCTTGTGCACAGAGATTCACGCTTGGGTTTTCACTGCTGTGAGCGATGATTTTCGATTATTTAATGGAGATATCAGAAGAGGTTTCATCTTGGCCCCTTCACACACTCCGGTGAGCAATTTCTTTAGTGAGATGATGCAAACTGCCTCAGGAGGAAGAGAAGGAATGGAATAAAAAGCAGAGAAATGGAGGGTTTTGAAAGAAGATTCACATGAAACGAAGGGTGCAAACGTCCTGCATGTCCTCAGGGCTCGGGCAAGGCTGGGCTGGGGTCTGCACTTGGAGGGAGTTGGGGTCACCACCTGCATCTCCCACGTGGGCAAGAGCTGGTGGGTGCAGAGCTACTCCCTGAGCTGAGCTGAGTGTCTGTGATGCCCTGAGGAATCACCTTGGTGAGGGACAGGACACAGGGTCTGCAGCATCCAGGTGCAAGCCAGGACAAGAACAGCATGGAGGGAACAGGGACATGCACCAATGGAGAGGGGAACTGCGTCTCCAGCAGCCCATGCAGGACAGGCTGGGCCTGGGGACAAGCACATCGTCACTCACAGCCCCATAAACCCCATGAACCTCTGTTTACACAACAGAGAATGTTTCAGTTGTTTTATGGAGGTGGATATTACAAGCACAGGAGCTGGGAAGGCCAGGGACGGGCTGAGCGACGCCTGCCCAGCACCTGCTCTCCCCTCACAGCCCATAAAGTTATTTTATTTTAAATTAGACACAGATTTTACAGTGCAATAGAGCAGCAGCACCTTTCACCCAGGTACAAACCGTGCATCCTGTAAATCTGCTCCTCCGGGACGTCTCCCCGCCCGTGGCTAATCCCTGGGTGAGACTCCCTGAGCTGACTCTACACACCGAGAAACGATGGCCAGGAGCAACCCTGCAATTAAAACCAGTTTCAGCAGCCTGAGAGGAGGAAAACCCCGTGGGTGCCAAGCCTGGTGCGGCAGCTGTGCCAAGGCAGGGACACGCATGGCACCCACTTCCACCCCCAGCAGTGAGGGCTGACTGTCCTCTGTCCCATCCCAATCACGGACACTCTGATGGGACCAAATTCCACTGCACTGTCAGGAGGAAAGTCGTTCTCCATGGGCATGTACTGCCAGAGGCACTGCCATCACCCTGCCAGAGGGATGGCACAGTCGGTGTGATTTATCTTATGGCCATCCAGGCACAGTTCTCCACTCAGCTATGTAAGAAAAATAAGATTTAAAAAAAAAGAAAAAATAAAACAAATCAGGACCATTCTTGCAAATCTAGCCTAATTTCCCAGGTGCCCCAGGGAATTCAGTTTTAATCCCATTATGGAGCACCTTTGGGATAGTTTTACCTCGCAGGCTCCAGGACTGGTGCATTTTTATCTGCTCAGACTTTCCAGGTTGGTCTATTCACTTTGATTTGTGCTTAATTACTAAAAATTAGGGTTTTTCAGAGCATGAGGGAGGGTGGGGGTGCATGTAGCAGCGTGAGGAGGGCTAACCCCCCATGCTGCTCCAAAATCCAGGCAGCAGAGCAATGCCAAACCAAGCATGGCGGGGAAAGCAGGAGAGATCCAGTTTGATGTCTGCCTTATCAGTCTTATTTTTATTGCACTGAAGGTATAAGAGCAAAATATTGATTGTGATGATAAAGAGATGAAAGTGTCAAGAAGGAATAGGCACACAAGTTACTCAGGCGATTGGAAGCCGTGTTGGTTGTATTTAACAGGCATTTGCCATTAAAAAAAACGCCTGTTTTTATTTAAATAGCCTCGGGCAAATTTCTCACTAAACCAACTTTCCCACGCCAGCCCAGTGCTCTAACTCTGGTTTTTGGCAAATTTTTTCCTGAGCTGTCAAGGCAAAATATATATAAGAATGCTGGTCTCACTTAGGTTTTTTTCCAGCCCCTGGAGACATGAAAATAATTTACAGATGTGCATTACCTGTTTATATTTGTATTAAGTTTTGCTTAACGGACATAATTTTCTTAGCTTGCAGTAACAAAAAAATATTCCCAGAGTTTCACTCATTTAATTTTAACTTATTAAAACTTTTAAACATGTGTGGAGGTTTCATGTTTTTAAATCACTAATCACATGGACAGTTGCCAAGGTTTCTATTAAAGCCTTTTACAAACGCTATTTTTAAAAGGACCTAAAATCCCATTATTTTTAACCCCTGAAGACCAGTCAGAATAAGAAGTTTCTTTGGATTTATGTCTTATCCACCTCTTATTGCAAAAAGATTTATGCTGAGCTCTGACTTCTGCTTTCCTCCCTTTTTTACTTTGCTTGGTAGGAGTCTCTGGAGGAGGCGTCTGGGAGAAGGGAACTTGAGGAGTTTCCCTGCAAGGATTTTGCTCCAGATCATCCGGTACCAGGAGAAGGATGGAACCAGATTAAAGTGGGATATCTCACAGCAGTGCCTGGCTGGAGGAGTCATGCTAGTGCTGAGACACTCATGGGGAAACACAGTGGACCCTTTTACCTCCCCCATGGCAAAACCTTTCCCCGAGCAGAGCCCCAGCGCTGCGGGGTCACAGAGCCCCCGGGTGATGGCAATAAATAGATGTATTTGACCTTCTGTGCTCAGGGGATGAGGCCACGGGGCTGTGTGGCTGTGCTCCCGGCTCTGGCTGTGTTTATCCACAACTGTGTCCCTGGAGACACAGACCCTCTCAGCCATGGAGGAAAACCAGGGCTCATTCAGGGCTTACCCATGAGCCCCAGGCCTGTGGGTGTCCAGCACCCCACGAGCAGCTGGTGTCTGGGACACACAAATATCCAGCATCACCTCCAGTGGGTCCTGCCACTGCATCCCACCACGCTGTGTGTCCGCTGGCATCACCACCTCTCCAACCCCAGATGACACAGGCATGGCAGGGTGCCCGACAGCCCCACGTCCCCGGGCATGCCCATGTTATTCCAGGGAGGCAGGGGAATCTCTCCTCAGTTTCAGGGATCAAGCCCAGATCACAGCTGAACTGCACATGTGGTGCTTTCTGCACACGGGGAACAAGCCCGGGCAAAGCTACGGACGGTATTTCCAGGCAGGTAGAGCTGGGATGCTCCCTGTTCCCTGGGCTCTGATGGGGACGGAGAATGGGTGAAGGTGGACAAAGACAGTAAAGTCTCCATCTCCAAGGATGCCCCAGGGGTGGAAACTTCACGTTGTCCTCACAGCTGCATCGCCACCAGGTGAGGCTGAAAATGGTGGAATGGTCGTGGTGGCACATCCAAGGTGGAGGCAGGGGCCACATCCCACCGCCCAGCTGCTGACACCCTGCTCGTGTCTGCAGGGAGGATAAAACAGTGGGACATGTACTTCTGGAAATGTCCAAGGCTATGTTGAATGAGGCCTGGAGCAACCTTGTCTGCCCCATGGCAGGGGGTGGAACTGGATGATCTTTAAGGTCCCTTCCAACCCAAACTGTTCCATTATTCTATTATTCCCTGACAAGGGTAAAAAATGACAGCAGAAGAAGAGGAATTACAGCCCCATGTCTTTTGGCATATTTTAATTGTTCTTGAAACATGCCAATGGCCCAGCCTTGCCCCTTCTCCACCACAAGAGAGTGAGCCAAATTACATGTCTGGAGGGAGACAAGTGGCAT
Source organism: Formicarius rufipectus (assembly GCA_013399695.1). Lineage (NCBI taxonomy): Eukaryota > Metazoa > Chordata > Aves > Passeriformes > Formicariidae > Formicarius > Formicarius rufipectus. Next base: position 1,291,077 of record VXAU01003810.1, read on the forward strand.
CTCCCTGGGACAATTTCAGGTTTCAAATGGGCCTGGAGCTCCCAGTTGCACCTGAACCCCGAGTGGCACCGTGCTCCAGAGAGAACTTCTGCTTCCCAGTCTGGACCAGGGCACTGCTTTAGAGCAAGGTGGGGATTGCAGGAGGAGCAGGGAAAGAGGGAGCTGCAGGAGTGAGGTACTGCTGCAGGGCTCATGCCTTTGATCTGGTGAACAGACTCTGCCCTTCAGTTTGTTTAATTGTTTCACACTTGCTCTGGAAATACTTTACAACAGGAAGCAATGGGGGCACTGGCATGGGATGGGATGAGCCTGGGGGGCTGACAGAGAGGTGCCCTGTGATGAGAGACACAGATGACCATCGTGTCACCTCCTTGCCATTAACCCATTGCTGACTCTCCTTCCTCTTCCTCTTTCCCAAGCTTTCAGCCAAAGGCTGGCAGCCATCCCTCCATGTCTCCATGTTTGGAAGTTGTAGAAGATCCATCTGATGGCCTCCAACAGTTCAGGGGGAGACCCAGGAGTACAGTGGGATTTAGGTACCTCTGTCCCTGGGATAGCTGCTACCCTAAATTCTCCACTCCCCAAGTTTTTGCTCCCCGCCTTTGCAGGCACCGTGGCCTTGCTGAACAGGGTTGGCTCTCACAACCCTGTGAGGAAGCACTGCTCACACAGGGTGTTTGCGTCGGTGGTGATCTGTGGGTACAGCCCTGAGCACCCTCCCGCAGCCACAGCTTGCAGGTGACACCCACAAACACTGGGTTAAGGGCTTCAACCTGTCCTAGGCTCAGGGTCTGGTTGGATTTCAGGTGGGATATTCCCATGCTCCAGGAGAGCTTGGTTTGCCATCTCAACCGTGGCACAGTGACAGCTGGGGCAGGAACAGGGCTCTGGGGACATGGGGATGATGGCACGTGGACCCACCCCAGCACTTCTGCAAGGTTGGGATGCTTGCACACATCTGGGGGCTGTGGGACTGCTTCTGGGTTTGGCTTCCGTGCTTCTCCCAGTGTGTTTGTTTATTTGTGGATGTGGTGCATGGGGCTGGCCAGGCTCTGCCTGCGAGTTCATGAGTTCACAGCACAAAACAAACAACATCCGACCCAGCTCCGTGTGATGCCTGCACGTATGGGAAAGGTGGGTGGGAAAGGGCTCAGTGTACCTACATGCACCTGCGTCCTGGGGTGGGTCAGAAGGTGAATCCCACCCTCTGTTTCCCAGTACACCCTGTGACTCCCAGGGGATGCTCAGCCCAAGCCCCGGTTCCCCAGTACAACCATCCCATTCCCGTGTGTCCCATGGTTTGTGTGCCCAGAGCCCCTGCATGGACACGCTGTGGGAATTTGGGGTGTTCCTGGGGTCACTGAATGAGCCCCAGGGGCTGTGTAGGGACTGGGGCTCTATACTTGGTAGGGGGTTTTGCATTGGCTTCACCGGGGCCATGGGGGAGCTGCTCTGGGTTTATGGCGATGGCTGCAGCAGGGCTGGTGTGGGTGCTGTACTGGAGCTGTGCAAGGGCCACGCTGGGGATGTCCAGGGGCTGCACTGCGACTGTGTGGGAGCTGCTTGGAGAGGGCTGCACGGAGGTGCCCGGGGCTGCGCTGGGGCTCTGCAGTGGTTTCGCGGGAGAACTGCACTGGGAATGGGGCGGCTGCACTGCGGGATTGAGGGGATTACAGGGGGGTTGCACCGTGGGTGCCCAGAACTGCCCAGCGTGGGGGCTGCACCGGGGGTGTCTGGTGGCCGTATCGGGGGTGTCTGGTGTGGCCGCATATTGGGGCTGCACTGGAGGTGTCCGGCGATTGCATGGACGGAAGGGGCTACTCTGGGGCTGCCCGTGGGCGCTCCGCGGACCTCTCAGCCCCACACCCGTCCCTCTGAGGGATCCTCCGTGGCGGGGAGGGATGTCCCAGCGGCAGCCCCTCCGGCTGGGCAGGGAGGAGCGTCTCGCCCGTCCCGTCCCATCCCCTCCCGTCCCGCCTCGCCCGTCCCCCCCCGCACCGTCCCGTCCCGCCCCTCGCCTCCCGGGCCGGCCCGCCGGGGCTGAGCAGCAGCGGGAGGCGCCGTGTTCGGACTCACTGCGCTCAGGCGCGCTGTGTTTGGGGCTCCCGGCGGGGCGGTGCGGACCCGCACCGGCACCGGCACCGGCACCGGCTCGGCTCGGCTTGGCTTGGCTCGGCTCGGCTCGGCCGAGACCCCGCGGATCTATGCGGCTGTGAGCGGCGGGAGCAGAGCGGGATGG
>VXAU01003810.1:1293528-1341827 GCA_013399695.1 Formicarius rufipectus
CGAGACCCGGGGGGGGCGGAGGGACCGGGGAGGGAGAGCGGGGCTGAGAGCCGCGGGGGTGGCTGGAGCTCGGCGGAGCCGGAGGAAGCGCGGCCGGAACCGTGGCGGGGAGCGGGGCTGAGCCTCGCGGCGGCGGCCGGGACTCAGTGCCCTCGAAGGAGGCGCTCGGGGCCGCCGAGAGCCGGAGCTCCGCGCCGGGGCTGCCGTCGTGGGGAGCGGAGCTCGGTACCGGGGGGCGCCGGGGAACCGGGGCTCGGCCCGGCGGAGCGGCGCGCGGGGTTGGGGCGCTCCCGTTGTTGTTCTGCGAGAGCTTTTCGACCGTTTTGCAAATTTTTCTCAGTTTCCTGTTTCTTGAAAAGTCAGTCGAGGCCCCCGGGCACCCCCCCGCCTGGAGCTCCCCCCTCCCGGGGCGGGACCGGGAGCTTCGCCGCAAAGCGCTGCGAGACCGTCGGGGTCGGCGGGTTGGGGCCTGGGAAAAGAGCCCCAAAAGCGGACGGGGGTCCGGGGCAGCCCGTCCCGGGGGGCTGGAGCCCTGCGGTGGTCCCCGCCTCTCGGGGCCGAACTAGCAACCTACTCCGGAGAGCCATAGGAGGGTTTGGAGAAGCGAAGGCAGTGGGGCTGCCCTCACCCCGCAGAGGCGCTGGGAGCCCTCGGAGCCAAAGTTTGCAGAAAGTTGTGCCTGGCCGGAGTGGTCCCCAGCACCTCACTGGAGTGGTCCCCAATATCCCGGTCTGCCCCCCGAGAGACACGTGGGGTTGGGGTCGGAGCCCCAGCGGGGTGTTCCCGGAGTGCGTGGGCTCGGCACCCATTCAGGGCAGGATTTTGGTTGCGGTGGTGACAGTGCGAAGCTGAAATGGCTCAATGTGAAACTGCCCCGACTGCACACGCGTGTCACAGAACTGGTTACCGTGAAGAGCAAGCAGGGTAGAGGAGGGGAAGAGCGAGCTGGGGTGGAAATCGGAAGCGATTCTGGTACTTTCAGCGAGTTGCTGTGGTAACTTTACAGAATTTGTCTCTGAGGGCCAGACAATGAAACCTGTCCTCACAGCAAGTTGTGACGGGCAACTCATTTCGTTACTGAGTTCATGGTAACTCATGGGCCCTGGGGCAGATGGTTTTTCCCAAATGGCATTTGTCACTCAAGGGCCTGATCTGGGGTTTCTCTCTGTCAGTCCTCCTGCTGGAGGAGCAGGCACAGCACTGAAGCCCACCCTGAGTTTATTTTTAGGCAAGCCTCTCGGAGTTGGGGCCGCGCAGTCCCTGCCTGCCTCCGTCACCCTGCGGGTGGGGGCTGCATCCCCGCCTCACACCAGGCTGCACAGGTGCAGGGGACTCTGGGGGTCTCAGTGAGCCTGTCCCCAGTCTGGGTGACACCAGGGGATGCAGCCCCCCCTGCTGCCACCCGGGACCTGTGCTGTGGCTGACGCTGTCCCTCTGTTTGCAGGTTTAAAGTGCACGCAGCTTGCCGAATCCTGCCTCAACGGGGGCAAGTGTGAAACTTTTCCCAACGGGACGGAGGTGTGCCAGTAAGTATGGAGGAGCCAGAGGATTTTCATCTCCCCCGACCAAAGTATTGACATGCATGTTGACTTTACTTTGAAGGCTCTGGATTTAATAGGGCAAGATGCTTTTTCTTTCCTTGAGTGGCAAGAATAACCTGCTTGTGTAGGAGTCACCGCGAGTTTGGCAGGATCGGGCTTTGTTCCTAGCTGGGTGGAAAAACATGGGCAAAGGGCCATGTTTTGCTGGTGTTAACCTATGCAGACTGCCCTGCTGATGGAGCAGGAGGTAGGGCCAGCCTGCAGCACTTGTTGGACCGTCAGGTCTGGAGGGAGGCTGTCTGTCTGTCTGTCTTCTAGCTACTCCCTCCTGGCCCTGAAGCATTGCCTTTCAGTCCCTTGCACCCTTGCAGTTCGTGGGGTGACCAATAAACACTCATGAGAGGTTTCATGGAGTGGCTCTGGCTGCTGGAGCGGACCCAGTGATGTCCATGGGTCTGCAGGGCATCGCCAGGAGAGCGGGGCCACCTCCTCCTGCAGCACTGCCAATGCTAGTGCCAAGCTGTGGTCTAGCCTGGTGTTCCTGGCAGGACCTGGCACCCAGGCTGTGGCTTTCTCCAAGCTGATTGTGGGGAAACGGATGTGTAAAGAGTTGGGACTCTTTGAAGGACCAACCGACCCACCGCAGCGATGGCCGATTCACTCCAGGCTCCCAGGGAACAATAACCAAGAGAAATGAATAAGACTCCAGCTCCCTTTTTAAAACTATTCCATAAAAGAAATGTGAATGGGCAAGGCTCTGTTTTCCGGCCAGATTTCCCCTCTGCCTGTTGAACGTGGTCTGAGCTGCGAGCAGGCAGGGAAACGTTCCCACCCACCCCAAATTTCCAAATAGGAAGTCCTCGGCGGAGGAACCTGAAGGCATTTCCAATCCCAACCTGTTGAATGGCAGTTTCCCTTGACAATGTGTGTTGCTTTTTTGCAAATCTTCCTGGGTGCCGTTACTCTGCCCAGTAGCCGGGCACCTCCCACCCCCTTCTCCAAGCTGAGCCCCCCAACCCTTTGGTGCAAATAAATCAGCAAATCAATCAGGCACATGAGCAATTTAATGGACAAAGGCTGGGTCCCTTTGTGAGCCACTAATGAATGCACGCCACTTTTTTTTGCACAGAAGCCCTTACCAACGCTTGACGCTCTAAATCTTGTTTTCTTTCATTCAAAGAGCGACAGCTGGGATTCGGTCGAAATTCGGCAGCTATTGTTAAGGGAGGCAGATTAATGCTGTGTGACTAATCATGTATGGCTTCCCAGAATGCCCAACCCTCCACCCCCTCCCCAACCTTACACCCCTCCTTTTCCTTGTGGTCATTCTTTCCTTTTTTTCTTAAGTCTCTGCAACTCCTGATTTACATTTCATGTGCAGATGGTGATGGAATCTAATTAGATCTGATGTGTGCAAGCTCTATTTGGAGAAGCCTCCAAAGTAGGCTTGGGATGGGGTTTTTTTAAGAGAAAAAGTTGACTTTATAGAACTTCTTGGTTGCTAGCTGTGAAAAGTACCTCTCTCTTGGCTGCAGACACCACCATGGCTTCACGGGGGTGTGCGAGTTATTTTTGCAGGAGCCCAAGGTGTGTGTGCTCAGTGTGTTAAAGCTCTTGTCCCATGGGGGCAGATATTAGAGGTACAACCAGGCTGAAGGAGGTGCAACTTCCCTAATTATCAGATAGCAGCTCACAAACCCCTGTTTTTTCACTTCTTTGAATATCTCTTTATGAGGAGCTTTGCTTCCAAGCTTCTTAAACAAAGCAGAGCCAAGAGCACAGATACCAGACGCAGGAAAGCTTGGCACTGCCCTTTGGCGCCTGCGTGAAATGCACCATTTTGGCTGCTGGCCACATCTCTGCTCGGCCTGGCACTTAACAAAGTTTGGCCATAAAGCCCCATTGTGCTGCCCCCACAAATCCAATTAGAAAGTGGAGTGAAATAAATAGCGTATGAGGGAGACGCTACTCCAGAGGACGAGTGTCCCGGTGTTTGTGGCGGGACAGAGCTCGTTGGGTTACGTGAAGACGACTCTGATAACTCCAAACTCGAGTTATCAACCCTGTTACGGAAAGGGAATCGTTGGTGCGAGACAAGGAGCTTTCTCGGCCTTTATTATTTTACAAGGATGGTTTATAAAGCTCCAGGTGCCTTATCTTGCTTGTCCCTTTGCCAGGCAGTGTGGGGCACACAGGGCTTTGAGTGAATGGAGGGGACTGAGCATTGGATCTGCTGGAGGGCTCACGACTGAAGCACCCTAATTAAGCTCCTTTGGAGCTGCTTTCCATCTTGGCAGGGTTATCCGGGTCCTTGAGTGCTGGAAGAGCAGCAGCAGAGTCTCATGTGTTTTGCATAGACCCCAGCTGAAGGCATGGGGTGGTTCTGTCCCAGGGGCTGGAGTTTTAAAAGGTCCAGTCTGGAGTTGGTGGCTGCAGGGTTTGGCATGAGGTTTCATGGCACTGGAGAGCTGTGGCATTCCAGAAAAGGCACTTGCCTTTGGCTAAGGCATTTTCCCAGACAAAATGAGATTTTCCCAAGAGGTCATTTTGACTTCTAGTGATAGCTTCTAATTAGACTGTTGGATAACTCTAGTTTTGACTGGCATCCCTGCAAATGAGTTGGGCTGATTTTAGCTCGCTGTGCCATGTGACGTTTATTCCCAGGACCTCCCTTGCTCTGCTAGTTAAAAGCAGATGGCATGAAAGAGGCCTGAGTTTCCAGCCCCGCTCCACCGGCCTCTCACCATTAAAGTCAGAGGAGCTGTGCCTGGTTTGTCATCCTCTTGCCCAGAGAAGCAAATGAGACTGCAAAGAGAAAGAATAAGTTAAATTAATCACTAGGCTTGTGCTGAAAAGGGGGGAAAAGTCGGTTTGCTAAAGTACTTCCTCTGTTTATGAATCAGCACAGCGTTGTAGTTCAGCCAAGGCAATGGCTCCTGAGCTGGTGCCCAATGTCACCACCAGCTTCCATGGGCAGTGGGCCAGAAACACGGGAAGAAATATTCCGAGAGGGGACTGTAGTGGGAAGAGATGATTATTTTAGCTCAAAACTCTTTCAGGAGACAACCAGGAAGGCAGAGGAGTGATGTGAGCCCCACAAGTCTCTGTGCCCTTCAAGTTATTCAACTGCTCAGTCATTGTTATCTCATTGTAAAGGGCGGAAGTTTCCTTCTGGTTTGGTTTTTCTCATGTGCTCTAACCCAACGTTATTTCCATGAAATAATAACAAAGAAAAAATGCAGTCTCGGTGCTGGAGAGGAAGAGGGTGGAGTGTTGAACAATCAGGCAGAGGAAGCTCTTAAAGAACTAGACGAGCAGTGATTCAGCCATGTTGAGAACTCTTGATGGCTCTTTGAGGTCTGATCTCATTCTCGGAAAGAACAAGGTGGAAATGGGTAAGAGGGGAGATTAAAAACACAAAAGTGTCACCTGTTGTGAATTCCAGTGGAAGAGAAACTTAGCTGAGAAGCCCAGCTGGTGAGGTCATTGAGACAGCAGCAGGGGTTTTAGGTCTTTTCTAAAAGAATCTTTTTACATCTCCCCTCTTCAAGGTGTCTCAATGGTTGTCAGTTGTCTCAGATGGTCCTGTTCACTTGCCTTGGAATTTCCTTGCTTGAGCTGAGTTTTTTTGCTTTATTTTTCTTGTGGCTTGAATGCCTGTGATGGCCAGAGGGTTGTACTGTGTGGCCAGCATGGGTCACATTCGAGGAGATGTCTCAGTAGGTCCCTCAGCAGTACCTGCAGCATGGAGATGAGCAGGAGGGATGGGGTGATGCCTGCTGAGATGAATTTGCTCAGGGGCTCCTCAGGATGCAGAGGGGATTGCCATCATCACCTGAGATCAGAGGGACTATTTCCTGCTGTTTACTCACAACTGGTACATGTGTGACCACACAGTGGCTTGGGTTAGAAGGCACCTTTATAGGTTACCTAGTCCAGCCCCCCTGCAATGAGCAGGGGCATCTTTCATCTTCATGATCTCACAGTGTGATGCCATGCACAGGGTTCTGCTCCATGGGCACTCTGGAGGTCTCTCTCTTTTGCAATGGGCTATGTTTTAATCCAACACAATCTGTCCCATCTGAACTCACTGTTGTCCTCCCTGCTGACAGCCACAACATGTCCATTTGTTCCATCTGATTCTGCATACCTGGTCTCACCTCCAAGGCTGTTATGGTTTATTGGATGTAGCACGAGGGTGACACGTATAAGTCACTGCAAGAGCAGGCCATTCACCAATTAAAGACGTGAACAACATAATCAAGAGGCAGTTAGCAAGTTTTAAAATAACATTGTTTGGGAATTAACCTGCTTTTTCCAAGCCTGGAGGTGTGGTGACCCTCATTTTGCTCGTGTTGGTAGGTGTCCCAAGTGGTAACAGCGTGTGTACATGAGTGGAATGTGAAATTTATAGAGCATCAGTGTGTTTAACGAGGGAGTAGCCTCAGGGTGAAGTTAGGGAGAGCTGGTAAGCTCTGGATCTGGATGGGGACTTCTCTGTGGTTAACTTAGAGCTGCCAAACTCCAGGTGAAGGTTTTAGACCATGTATTGGGGCTATGGAGTGGAAGAGCCTCTGGGATGCAGTTTAACTTCCCCTTGGAAAGCAGACCTGCAGTGGGGTCTCATTTCTCCATCCCAGCAGCCAAAAAGGTGTTCAGAGTCCACCTGCTCCACTCAGGCTGTGTCCAGTCATCCCTGAGGACTGCTGCCGCCTGGGGTGAGGCAGCACCATGGGGGCTTGGGCTGCTCACTCACTGCTCCCCAAGCTGGTCCTGGGCTGTTCCTGCAGCTCTTTGCTTTGGGATCCAGGGTTAGAAAGACCAGCAGGCCAGAGAGGTGATGGTTTGGGGTGATTCCAGATGCTTCCTGAACGGTGTTTTCATCTCATTACGTGCCCTTGGCACACGCTGCTGAGCCCCAGTGCCTGAAGGATGGTGCTGCAGCCACCCAGCCCAGCAGCTGTGCCCACATCCCATCAGTTCCTGAAGCTGTCTTGCTTCATGGTGCTCTCATAAGCCCGGCTTTGCTGTAGGAATGAGGCATCCCAAAACTCCAGACCATCTGTCTGTGGATGGCTTCCATCCTGTGGTGCTGGGCTCCTTGGGGCTGGCCTGGAGAGGTACTGGCAGCAGCAGATTGGTGTTATTCCCATCTCAGAGACTGTTGGCCATGTGGTTGTGTTGGGTGTTCACCAGCCGAGGGCTGTGCTCACATTTCAGTGTGAGGTAAAACTGCAGCTACTGGAATCAGCCAGAGGTCTGGAATAAACACGGAAATGCTGCATTCTGGATTCCTGAATGTGGAGGCACCCAGGAGCAGAAAGGTGTGAGGGTCAGGCTCTGCCTTGGCACCCTTGGCACCTGCAGGGTCCAACTGTGGTCTCAGAGCTGGGGGCTGAAGGACTGGGGAAGGCACAGTTGGATTTCACAGCACAGCTCTCTTTGCATGTCTGTAGTGTGAGATGTTGGGAGGTCTTGGCAACACCCTGCTGAGTCTCAGTGACACCAGACCCTGGCACCTCCCATCTGCCTGCCTGGACAGCCCCAGGACAGTTAGAGATGCTCAGCAGGGAGCACCCCAGTATTTTAACATCTGGATCTTGCTGGTAGAGCAGCTCAGTGCTGCTTCCAGCTGACCATCTGGCCAGGTGTGATGGTGCCTGTTCACACCTGCACACCCGTGAGCGGACTCTGCCTTCCTCAGAGTGTGGCAGCATCTCTCTCTACAGCTCTGATGCTTGTCCTGTGAGTCAGGTCCTCTCCTCTCACCCCTCATGCTGGCAGGTACCCTATGGGCAGGGATGTGCTGTATGGGATGGTTTTGGTGTTTCCACTCAAGCAAGGTTTGCTTAATGCCTCAGTTTCCCTCCATTTGCAGTTGTTTACCTGAAAATCAAAACCTGTCTTGGTGCAAGAAGGAGCAGCACAGCCTGCCAAGCTGCATCCTGGTTCAGGGAGGTGAATTAGGTGATTACAGAATTGTAGAATGGTTTGGGTTGGAAGGGACCTCAAAGACCATCTCATTCCAACTCTCTATCATGAGCCGAGATGCCTTTCACTAGACCAGGTTGCTCTGAGCTCCATCCAACGTGGCCTTGAACATTTCCAGTGATGAGGCATCCCCAGCCTCTCTGGGCAACCTGCTGCTGATGGAGGTTCCTGTTGGTAAATGCAGTGCTTGGTGTGAATGATGCAGGAATAAGGCCTGTGTGAAGTGCTGGGATTGGTGAGATGTTTGACTGGGCCATATGGGGAGCTCTGCCCCAAAACAGAATGTCTGCAGTCAGAAGGGACCTACAGTGACCATTGAGTCCAACTGATGGGGTAGCAATTATGGCCACTACTTCATGTGTAGTGGGATTCATGCCACGTCCAACATTGGTGTCTGTTGGGAATCATAGAATCACAGAACATCCTGAGTTGGAAAGGCCCCATAAGGATCACCAAGTCCAGCTGGTGCCCCTGCTCAGAACAACCCCAAAACCCCACCACGTGCCCTGGGAGCAGGGTGCTGGTTAGAAGCAAGTGATGCACACTCGGGGTGTGCCTCCCTCACACAGCAGTAATTAATGTCTGCTCTAAGCTTTCACCCATCACGTCCTCCCCTTCCCCCATGGCAGCCTAGAGTTAATATTGGAAAAGCCAGTTAAACAGTTAATGTTTAGGCCCTGGTTATTAGGCTCTTGCACATTTCCAGCAAAGGGAGCCGAGTTGCATTTTAATGGGAAACTTTCATGCTCAGTCAAGTTGCAAAAATTTATTTGCGCAGGAGTCATTTTCTTTTAACAAGTTTTCGCCCTAATTCCCTTCCCCAAAATCTGAATTTAATGGTATTTATATGGGAAATGGATTTATTAAGTTTTAATGATGCTATAACGTTGCCCTTATTTAATAGAAGGGGCTCCCTGCAGGCAAGTGGCCTGGTGATGGTGGGCTGGGAGGGCTGGGTGTCAGAGGGGCACCCATGGGCTGGGGAGCCTGTTGCTTTGAGCTTCATCTGAAGTCAGTGTAGCTGAGAGTGGCAGTGCCAGGTTTGCTTGGACCTCTTGAGCTGTGCAGAATCAGTCCCGGGCTGTTGCAAGGGCTGAGCCTTGTGCGCTGCTGCTGATTCCTCCTCAGCACCTGTGGCTCCTGGGGTGATGTGGCACCACCTGTGTCCACCACAACCGTCCCCGTGAGCAGCAAGAAGAGGAGCCTTTGGCACTGGGGCTCTTGGCTTTGTCAGCTGTTCTGTCCCCTGCCCCCTTGCTGAAAGAGCTGGTGTCACTGGGGTGACAGGGACCCCAAGGACCACGTGCATCACTGCCTGGGGCTTGAGTGTTTGTGAGTGCCCAGTCGTTTATTTTAAGATGGAAATTTTCTGCTGTCGATGAGCAGCCATGGAGGAGATCGTATCCCAGTGTTCCCACCCTTGCATGGGGGATCAGAAGGACACCCTCCCAAAGGCACTCATGGGTGGTTAACCCCTCGGATGGCTCCTCTTGAGCAGGTGGAGGAATGTGGCTGTTGACAGTGGGATGTGCCACACCATCAGCTCCCCACTCCTGCCCTCACCCCCTCTGCCCATGGGCATCTGGAGCCCTGTGCAGGCTCTGGGGCGGGCTGGGAGAGTGACCCTGCTGGGGAGCTGCCCTGGAGGAGGAGGGGGGTCTCTCCCCAGCCCCCAGCCCCTATTAACATGTTAGACACAGACCTCCAAGTCAAAAGGCAGGGCGACAGACGGCCCTTTCACAGGGCCTGCTGCTCCCCACAAAAGGGGGGTTTCCAGGGGAGGGGGGCAGGAATGCAGGCTGCGGCCGGAGGGCAGAGCCGCCACCATTGTCCCTGCTCCCTTGGCGAGGGCGTCATGTTGACACAGGGATTTCTGCCGGCAAAAGGTGGTGGAGGAAGAGTCTTCCCTCCCTCCCTCACTGTTTCCTTGGTTAAACTCAGCAGCAACAGAAATCCCGGGATACAGGTCCCAGGAGCTGATGCCCGACTGCTCTGTGGTGCTTTCCATCCCTCAGCACATGGTTTCCAAGTGGGCAGGGGTTTTGTTGCTAATAACTATTTTTGGGAGCTTTGTTTGTGGAGGGAAACCAGCAGCTTCATGGCCATGAGCATGGGGGGAGCTGGATCTATCACTGTCTGGCATTGCCACCTCTGCCTGCTCCCCATCCCACTGAAACATCCCCGGCAGGAATCGCTCTGGCTTTTGGTTGGCTTTGTGCCACAGGGGCACCCGTGTGCTCTGCTAAACCCCCCTCTCCCCTTTGTTTATAAATATTGGAGCTAAATTTAGCTTGTTTAAACTTTTGGTGGCTGTTCAGATCCTAATCGTAGGTTTTATGTTCAGGATTAGAAGAGTGGGATGGTGGGGTCACGCGTGGGAGTTTTCCATATTTGGCTCTCGGGCTGCACGGTGTTTAGCCAAGACTTGGTTTGAGGGGGAAAGGGGGAAGAAAGAGAGTTCATCATTGCTGGGAGAGGTGACACCAGTGTTGTGTGTGAGCACAGCTCTGTGAATTCACCCTGCACGGGCAGCAAGTGTGGGCAGTGCTGGGTCCAGAGCAGGGGAAAACAGGTATTTACCCCAAAAAGGATGGGGAAGGGAGAGTGGCCTCAGGAACCAACAATGCCAGGCTGAGGGCCTGAGAGGGGAGGTGGAAATTCCTCAACTCTCCCAGACTGTGTTTTCCTTCTCCTGGCTCAAAGGATGAAGCATTTTTAAAGGGATAAAGTGTAGAAATGAGAAATGAGAGCAGGGAGCAGTTGCAGGGAGTGCTCTCAGATGGCACAGCAGAGCTGGGTGCCATACTGGTGTCTGATGGGCATATGGGGCACTGTGGGCACTTGTTGGAGGACCTGCCCCAGGAAAGTCACCCCTGTCCCAGGGATGGATGATGGGATCATGTCCTGGCTTCAGCCCAGGCTGTGTTCCCTGGGGATCCTCTGCTGGAAGCACATCCTTCATGCTCGCCCCATAAATGGGCTCCCCCAAGAGAAGGAGCAGGGGCAGGATGAGCGGAGTGAGCTGAGCTCCCACAAACAATGGGGCTGTGCAGCTCTCCACCAGGAGAGGATATAAAAAACATCAACTGGGGAAAACAAATATTTCATAGCAGCCATTGTTGAGGGTGGGAATGAGGCGAGTTTTGTCTTGGGCTCTTCCTTCAACATCTTTCATGTTTGTTGTGAATGAAGCTCCATTGAAAGGCAGCTCCTTCCCAGGTAGCCAGTTACCACCCAGTGAATAGCCTGGCCACTCTGCTTAGTAATGGGATTATATTGTTTTTCATTACAATGGGAACTTTGATTCCCAAACTATCCTGACTAATGTCTGCTTAAGAAACAAAGCCATTTTTTTCCCTCTCCCTTCACACTCGTAGGAGGAACAGGGCTCTAGCATGTTTTTCCCCACTCCTGTCCATGAGCATATCCAGCTTTGGGAATTCCTTTCGTTTCTCTTCAGATGAAAGTCTGGATCTTAAAATCTCAATTAGATGGCTTGGGCTAGGTAAAAAATGAAATGGAACAAGAAAAAAAAAAAAAAACACATCAAAGAACTTGGGATTGCAGTTTGCTTTTTTAATTAAACAAGAGTGGAGATCTGCTCCTGCTTTATTAACCTGATGTCACTTGGAGTAACCTGCTGCTTTGCCAACCACCTCCCTGTGTGAAACTCTGCTTTTTTCCCAGGCTGGTGTCCCAGAGTGTTTAATAAAGCAGAGCCTGGATGGGACTTCTTAAAAAACCACCAGTTTGGTCTCGTGCTGGGTTTTGGTGCTGGGAGCCACATCGTGGCTGCTGGAGGTTTCTGTGGGGCCGTGCCGGCGCCGGGGAACTTTGGGGTGCATCACCCAGTTGGAGTGCCCCATATGGGTCTACCTTCATGTCTTGGCTCTCCTGGGAGCTGTGGCAAAGCCTTTGGTTTCTTTATGTCTGTGTGTGCCAGGAACCACAGAGTGAGGCTGCAGCTTCAGGTGAGCCCAGCCCTGCCTGCTGCTGCAGGGGGCTTGAGCAGACCCTCAGCCTCTGGCTGCCAGGGCAGAGGGAGCATCCACAGGCCCCGGGGAGGTCAGGGCAGCATCTCAAATGTTCCTTGTCTCCCTGCACCCGTTTCATTCTGCTGACTCCAGGTGTGCTGTGCCACCCAAGAGGGTGGTGATGCCAGGCCAGGAGCTGAGCAGGAGGTGGGAGCAGAGAGCAGGGTACTAAGCTCTACTTTTCCCTACCTTCCTCTGGCTCTGGAGCGTTCTCCTGTGCTCAGCAGGGTGTTTCCAAGGTAGGCTGATGCTGCTGGGAAGCCCTCCTGTAGACAGTAGTACACACCTGCTGCTCTGTGCAGAGTGGGAAGGGTTCCTGGAGAGGCAGTGGAATAAGAATGAATGGAATAAGATGGAGTAAGAAGCAGGTCTGTTCTCTCAGGGACACAGAGACGTATCCCCAAGCACTGGCCCTTTCTCTGGTCAGATTGGAGCCGGGGGAGATCAGAGTTCCCTGGGCTGGCAAACGTGTCTTACGGGGAAGGGTGTAACTTCAGGAGAAAGCTGGGCTGTTGCTTCCAGTCTGTGCCTGGCCCAAAGCCACTGGCACAACTGGAAAGGTGACTCCTGTGTGTGGCTGCCTGATGGAAAGCAGGCTTCCCTACCAGCCAGGGTCTGCAGCTGCTGGGCTGCAGGGGAAGGTGTGGAGCAGGCAGTTGTGGTTCCCACTGTGATGGTTACCCCAAAAGGTGTGGGGACAACAGGGTAGGGTCGTGTCACCACTCTGCAGCTGGGAGCAGCCTGCAGTTCCCGTGGGCTCTCATGCAGCCAAGGGAGGCTCTCCTGTGGGTTGTCTTCTCTTCCCTCAGCCAGCAAACATGAAATCTGAGTGTCCTAATCACGTTTGGCCACTTGACTCACTCCGCTGGGTCTGGACCATGTTGGCACAGGAGCCTGCTGGTCACACAGCATGTTTGCTGGTGCAGAGGGCTGTAGGGATGTGATGGTCCCTCTGCACCATACAAGGTCATGGTCATGGCTCCTGAACATTCTCTGCACCAAGGTGGCTCTGACAGGGACTTTGGGAGGGTGGTTGTTCCAAGGCACAGGTACTGTGGAGCAGAGAGGGGTGTCCCCCCAGCCCAGCCTGTCAGGGTGGGGGCTGCTCCCCGTGGTGGGAGACCCCACACTCAGCACCTGGTTTTGATGCTGCTGCATTAGCCTCAAGTACCCCCAAAATGGGGCTTGAGTGAAGACCTGAGCCTGCTCAGCTTTCCCACGCTCCTCATACCTTGGGGAAAACAACCACAGCCATTTATGCTTCCAGCAGATGAGGGTGAGGAAGAGGTTATGTGATAGCAGAGCAGATAAGAGGCAGCCTGAATGCAGGGCTAGGGGCCGGAATGGGGCTTCTCACCAGCCCCCAGCCCCTTCCACAATGTGGGGCTGCCCCCTGAGCCCGCTCCACCATGGGATGGGAGTGTGGGACAGCCTTTGCGTGTCCAGCGGCCATGCTCCAGCTCACATCTGGTTTCCGTTTTGCTTGATGGCTCATTTTGTGCATTGTAAGCCCGAGGTGGGTTTTATCTCCAGCCCTGCCACAGTCCCGGGGTCCCTTGGGAGGACACGTTGGGACTGGACAGGACAGCAGTAGGTGCTGTGAGCTGGGGTGGGGGGATGCAGGCTGGACATCCAGCACCTCTGAAACACCCCCCAGCCCCCGGGCTGTGCTTGTGCAGGGCTGACACGGCCCAAATTTGAACGAATCCCCCGGTGCCGCCGTGCGGGAGCCACACCAGGGCGGGCTGGGCTGCTGGAGTGCCTGGGTGTCATCTGTGCTGGCCGTGGCAGATGGCAGCTTAGCACAGAAAGGAAAACATTAGTCTTGGGTCAGAGGTCACAGAAACATCTGCCTCGGGATGCTTTCAGTGCCCGCATTGCTGCGGAGGGACAAAACCTGTTGCTGGTGGGTTGGAGGAAAAGCCTCGCGCGCCGCGAGCGGGGAGGGAGCGAACAAAGGGCTGGTGGAGCGCGGAGCCACACACGGGCAGCACCCAGGGGGATGGCCATGGGGTGGGGGGCACTGGGATGGGCACCCCACCTCTGCCAGCACTGCAGTGGGGTGCTGGCAGTCACCCTGACTGGGCAGTGTGGAGCAGAGCTGGGACAGTGGCATGGCAGCAGAGCTCACAGGCCCTGATGCTCCTGCAGCTCATTCATGCTTTTGCTTATCCGATCTGCCAAGCTTTCCTGGAGCTTTGATGGAATGGCTGCAGAGTTGGGCCACTGGTTGTAACTCCTTAAGGATGTGCAGCAGACACAACAAATGCATGTGCTCGTGCTGAGCAGACCCAGATTTGGCCTGGGCTCGGTGCTGGGAGCAGGGTGGGAATTTGGGGCCGCTGTTCCCATTCCCAGGCTGTCCGTTGGGACTTGCTGTCTGACCTTGGACAAGGCCTTCTCCATCACCCTTCACACTGGCCATGAATCATGCTGGAGATTTATGGGTCGGCAGCGCGCTGCATTATTAATCTCGCCTCCCCCTCACACGGGTTCTCACTCTGGGCCAGCACAGAGAGAAGACACATCCCAGCCTGGTGTTGTGGGAATCCAGCCCCCAGCCTCTGCCTGACCCCCCTCCCTGAAACCAAAAGCCATCAGGATGGACGGCAGCCCCAGGCTTTTAAGGGGGATATAAATCAGCGTGTTCATCCCTGCAAGGACCGTGTGTGGCATCCCCGTCCACAGCAATGAGGACTGACCGCTGTCCCCTGTCCTGCCTGGTGCTTGTGGTAGCCTGGTCCCTTGCTAGAAAACACCCCTGGAGTGTAGAGCTGTGAGTCTGTCTGCCATGCCTTGCTCCGTGTGCTGGAATGGTGCTGGGAGAGGCAGCATCGTGCATGGGAGCAGAGCTGGGCCATCCCGGCACCGGGATGCTGTCACCCTCGGTCGGGGCGGGTCGTTTGATGCCTCTTGAGCAGGTTAATGAGTCAACGGAAACAGTTCTCAGCTGCGCTCGGGGGATGGAGAGACACCGGTATTTTTAGCCATTCCTGCCTGGTTTGGGAACAGGGTGTACGTCACACATGGAGCTGGGACTGTGACCACACCAGCCTCTCTGGGGGTTTCACAGAGGCTCCTCCGGAGCCCGGGGAGCTTGGCCACATCTCACCACCTCAAAGCCACTTTCTAATGGCCCTTCTGAGGTGTTTTGATCCTGGAGCACCCGCCCTGTCCTCTGCCAACACATATATTTGTAATTAAAGCATAGCTTTAATGTCTCATATGCTAATTTCCATAAGCTGCTTGGGGTTTGCTTTTGGTAACCCTCTCTTGGGAAATGCCCAAGGAAAAACCACAGAGTGATCTTCACCTGGCTGAGCCTGTGGGGGCGTCGCATCCTCCGTGTCTGCTCACCTGGAAGCCCTGACAGCACCACATGTTTTTCACAGAAAATAAAGCTCCTCATTCTGGGCTGAACTTTAGGAGAGGTTTTTAGTCCCTGGAGAAATAGGTGGATGCACAATGAGGTTGCAGCATGGCTGGGAGCTGAACCTTGCTGTGCTGAATCCAGCCTTTCCAGACCTGGGAAAGTTGGAAAATAACTACATCTTGGACTATCCTGATTGTTCACCTGGTTTTTGATCTCTTGCTTTGCATGCGAGACTTGTCTCCAGGCTTTCCTCCTCAGCCAGGACTCTCTAAAGCAGCTGCGGTCGTGGGGCTTTGAAATGCAGCTCCAGAGTCTCCGTCTGTGAGTGAGCTCTGAGAGGAGGGAACAGTGGAATTCATCCCGTGGCTTCATCCACAGACCGGAACATGCTCCTCCCTGCCTCATCTCAGACTTGCTGTTGCAAACGTGGGCAGGAATAGCATCGTTCTGTGCAGGAGCACCTGTGGATGATGTGGCAGTGGTGTGGAAGCTGCTGGGTGTGAGGGAGGAGGATGTCCTGGGTGCTGCCTTGGAAAAGAAACTGAGATGATTTAGAAACGTGGATGGATCTGAGAGGGTTCCCCAAGCTGGGAGCTGGTGAGTGCAGTGGGAATGCAGGTTTGGGATTGTGATTCAGGAATCGCCAGGCATCCATAGAAGGTCTGTGTTGTACAGCCCTGCACTGCACAATGCAAACTCCTCTGTGACTGCTGGATTTTAGGGGTGTCTGTGTTGTACTGCTTTTTTTCTGAAGAGTTGCTGGAAATACTCTCTTTTCTGTGAGGAGAAATGTGGAGCATGAGCACTTCCCAGTCCTCCTGGTCCATGTGTGCCCTTTCATGCCATCTACCACACCCTCCTCACTTGTGGAGCTGATTGCAACCATAAATCAGCTCTTAACACAAACAAATAGGAATTAATGTCAAAACAATCTACCAACTCCATGAAACTTGAGGGGTTTCCTGAAGCAAAAACCTGGAAATCACCTGGGCAGCCCAGCCAGGTGTGGGGCAGCCCCCAACCCCGGCACAGCCAGTGACCTCAACCCTCCCACACCTTCAGGCAGGGGCTTCCCTTGCCCCTCAGAATTCTTCCTCCAATCACTAATTAACCTCCTGGCTAATAACCATGCCCAGATTTGGGCTGGGCTCTGCTCTGGCGTCCCATCCGTGAGCTCATGCCTGCGCTGAAATTGGAAACGGTCCGAACACTAATTGGGTGGGAGTGTGTTGGGCTGCGTGCCCCCCCCTCCCTGACCTCATGGCACAGAGCCCCCAATCCCAGAGATAACCCTGCTTGGCTCGGGATGCAGAGCATCCCCTCCTGGTCCCAGCGCATCCCAGAGCATCGTCCCCGACTCCGACTGCCCAGGGCGGCACCGCTTCCCGCGCTGCCATCGCAGCTCTTTGTCCAGTATCAAACCTTTTTTTTCTTCCCCCCCCCCTCCTTACTCATTTTTTGTCGCCTTTCTCTCCCATTGGAGAACCCCGTGACGCTCCCCTTAGTCCGCCAGCCACTGCGAGCGAGCCCGGAGGATTGTTTTAAGAAAAAAAGCGTGTGTGTGTGTGGTGCGGGAGGCGGGAGAGGAGCGCATTTTAACAGATGACTGCACACCCGAGCGGTTTGCCGGCGTCGTGCCTGTGCCGCCCGTCCGGGCCCCGCACAAAGAACCCTCTCAGGCAGCCACGGCCCCAACCTCCCCAATTCCCAATTCCCCCAACCTCCCCAATTCCCCCGTGCGGGGCCGTGGCTCAGCCACCCAGAAGCGCCGTCGCCCCACGGCCGTGGCGCCCCAAGCTCGGGGCCGCCGGCGAGCCGGGCATCGTCCGCGGGCGCCGGCAGCTGCTCTGCCTCATTAGGATGCACACCTGCTCCCCGCCGCCCTTTGTGTGCCGAGCAGATGCCCTGATTTATTATTATACACATTTTCTTTTTCATTTGGCCTGGATAATGCCGTCTCATTAACTCAAAATGTCTCCGAATCCTGACAAATTCTCACACAATCCCCAACAATGAAATCAGAATTGGGTTAAAAAAAAAAATAAAAAATGTAGGGGAAGAGGAGAGGGGGAGCGGGGCTGAAATGTGGTCCTGCAAGGCATGGCAAAGCGTGGGGGCTCCGGGCTGGGGTGGCTGAGGGTGGGGGTTTGCTGGCTGCGCATCACTGGAGGAGTCCCACATTCGTGTTTCGGGGCTTGCAGGTCAGTGCTGTGCTCTGCACTCGTGGGGCTGCAGGTCCCCCAGGACCCCCTTGTTTGCCCCCCTGCCATGGGAGCCTTCGAGGCCATGCATGAGGCTTGGGGACATTATGTCCCACCAGCTCTGATGGCAACAGGTGTGAGCACATGGTGCCCTGAGCCCCAGCTCACCAGGGTACAGTGGGGACCACAGTCCCGCAGTGCTTGGGTGCTGTCACCTTCCCCACCCATCACCTATAGCAGGGGTTGCCTTATCCCAACCTTTTGGCCATATATGCAGCACCCCAGATTTATTTCTGCTCTCCAGGCCTCTGTTAGAAGCCCATGATCTGAGTATAGTGTGCCATGTGCTGTTGTGGTGGCACTGCCATCACGGTGTGGGACAGCAGTGTGCCAGCACTGCCTCTCTCCACCCATGCCCTTCTCTCCACAGCTGCTTGGCACAGCCCAGCCAGGGCAGAACATCCCCTTTGGAAGCAACGTGAAGTGAGCAGGGCTGGCTGGGGACAAAACATGTGTCATAGCATGTTGCAGATGTGATACAATAGATGCCATGCAGGAGGGTTTGTGCCTCATTCCTGGGAACTTTTGGTGTCAGATCCACAGCTTTGCTCCATCCACCCTTTCCTAAGAGGCACCTTCCCCTCTCTGCACGGTCCTGCCAGCTCTGCTGGGATGACTGGTGGGATTTGCCATGGGACATGGCCCTGTTGCGAGCCCCAGTTGTGCACCAAGCAGTTGCTCCAGCCCTGTTGGCCAACAGTGACAGATGGTGGAGCTGGTGATGTCGTTGGGGGGGGGGGTCTTTTCTCAGGCCCCCCATGCAGAGGGATGAGGCAGCCAGGGCAACTCATCCATCCTTGCACAGGGTTTGGCTTCAGGGAAGCTCTCACCTGCCTGTGAGGAGCAGGAACATGTCCCACCTGTTGCCAGCCAATGCTGAGTCCCTGTTTGATCATGTTTGAGTGATTTAGGATGAAGAGAGGATAAAAGTGGGTGCCGAGATGTCCTCATACTGCTTGGTTCCATAGATTCGCCTCTCCCTTGGGGTCTGTGAGTGCCCTGGGCTCAGTGTGGGTATGAGAATGTTCCTCCTGGTTACACCATATCTCCCTTGTGCCTCAGTTTTCTCTTCAGCGAGGAGAGGGGAGGCAAAGAAACCCCACTGCGATGAGATGCAGGACGCCAGCACCGCGACTGCGGTTGTGCAAGTCGGTGCAGGCCCCTCGGTGGGGGACGCCTTTGTTCCCAGCACCTCTTTCATCTTCCTCTTCCCAGCGCAGAGCAGCCAGACCAGAGCCCTGGCACTGCCAAACCCGACATGCTGGGGTTGGGCCGGTCCCGGGGCCGCCCGGGGTGCTCCCCCAGCCCCTCGAGGCGATGCCACTGACAGCACATCTCTCCCCCTGCCAGGTGTAGCGGTGCCTACCTGGGCGAGCACTGCCAGCTGCTCAACCCCTGCGTCAGCTCCCCCTGCAAGAACGCCGGCACCTGCACCGCGGTGGTGCGCGGCAGCACCGTGGATTACACCTGCGCCTGCCGCCTGGGCTTCACCGACGAGCTGTGCCTGACGCCCCGCGACAACGTCTGCCTCAGCAACCCCTGCCGCAACGGGGGCACCTGTGACCTGCTGACGCTCAGCGAGTACAAGTGCCGCTGCCCGCCCGGCTGGTCGGGTGAGGGGTTTGTCGCCGCGCGGCGTGGGGGCACGGCTGGGCGGAGAGGGATGGCTTGCAGTTGGGGTTGCTCCTGGGAAAGGCTCGCGGATGGAGAGCTGCCCGTGATTTTGGTTTTCTCAGGTGCTGGGGGAGTGAGTTTGCAACTCAGGTGGCCCCCGGGTTGGGGCTTTGGTGGGTCCTGCTAGGGGAGCTGCGACTGTCCTGCTTGGTGTTTTGTGGGGGGGAATTAGTTACTACCACTCCCAGATCCGAGTCTGCACCTCGGCGCAGATCGCTGCCACAAAGAGCCCGAGCCGCAGTTTGCATCCTCACCATCCCTCCCTGCCCTCCCCAGGCAAAACCTGCCAGCAGGCCGACCCTTGTGCCTCCAACCCCTGTGCCAACGGGGGCCAGTGCGTGCCTTTTGAAGCCCACTACGTCTGCCGCTGCACCGCCGGCTTCCACGGGGCCAACTGCAAGCAGGACGTCAACGAGTGCAACATCTCCCCACCCGTCTGCAAGAATGGGGGGAGCTGCACCAACGAGGTGGGCACCTACCAGTGCTCCTGCAAGCCAGCCTACACCGGGCAGAACTGTGAGCACCTCTACGTGCCCTGCAACCCCTCGCCCTGCCAGAACGGAGGGACCTGCCGCCAGATCGGAGACACCACCTACGACTGCACCTGCCTGCCAGGTAGGGGCTGCCTCCGAGGGGGAGGAAAGGGGTTGGGGACCCCCTTTGCAGCTTCTTGTCCCCCTTAAGCGGGCAGTGCCTGATCTTCCCATGAGTTATGACTCTGGGAGGGACAAAACTGTGGGCTCGTTGTGCCACGCGCCTTTGGGAAGACGTTGGGCAGCGATGCCCGAGGAGGAGAGGTCATCTGGGGGCTTTTTATACTTGATGCTTCACCAAAATAGCTCTTCTAAAACAACTGTTTGAACAGAGGCCCCTGTGCGGATGCTCATATTCTAGAGTAAGAGTGCCTTTTTCCGCTTTAGCTTAATCCACTTCCAGAGTGGAATAATTAGCCCGGAATAGCTATTTTGGAAAGTTTCCGAGTGCAAATGGAGTTGGGCAAGGAAGATCCTCTCCGTGCTCTCTGCTGCTCCCTCTGGCAAGTGCCAGAGCAGCCCAGCAGGATTACAGCCTCTGATGTGAAGGGCTCTTGTGAAAGGGCCTGGTGGGGTCTATCCTGGTTGCTCAGCACCCTGGCAGGGATGGTGGCAGCCTGGAAGGGAGCTTGGCACCCTTCAAGTTGGAAGGAAGAAGAGCAGCTGTGAAAAGGCCCCTGACCCCAGCAAGTCCTTTCACTTCTGCCCTCAGACAGTGGTTCACAGCGCAGTCAGGGCAGGGAGTGGAAGGAGCTGAGCAGCCCCACGTTCCCCCTGGGTCAGCTGGAGAAATGAAGCAGTGGAGTTTCAGCCCAGACCAGGCTGTGTTTGCCAGGGCGAGTGTCATTTCTCACCCGAGCCAGCCACACTGGCCACCTGTGGCAGATGTGCAGGGGACACATCTGCCCTCTCCCTGGGAAGGAAGCTGTGGGCAGCTGCCTGAGGAGTCTCTTGTGGGATTGCCTTGATCCCCTGGTCACCAGTAGCCTGGCAGGGATCAGGGCAGGGTGAGGGGTGGGCACCTTCTGGTGCTCCAGCTTCCCTCCCTGTAGCTCCAGCCCCATCTCCACTGGGGACACAGTATCAGGGTAGGGATGGGGTGTCCCACAAACTGCTGGCAGACCAGCCCAGTGCTGAGGGGAAGATACGTGATCCCTGTGAGCAGTGTGGGGATCTTGGCTTGATCTCTGACACAGGCTCAGAAGTTCAATCCTCTTCCCAAAGCTTTTGGCTGCAGTAACTCAGGAATCTCATTAACCACCCAGAATCCCCAGGGCCCTGCAGGATCTCCTGCTCAGCCATGCTGGAGCAAAGCTCCTGTCCTTAGGGGCACTGAGGTGTGGGGCTGACCAGGTGGGCAGTGCCAGGAAGGAAGCTTTTCTTTCCAGGATGAGCTCCCAGGGGCAGCGCTCTGTTGGAGCAGCTCCGAGCCCTGTCCCGTGGGAGCAGCACTGCCGCAGGGATGGGCAGGTGGAGGTGGCAGGAGGAGTTGTGCTGGCCCTGCCCTGCCGTTCTGCTGACGAAGCACTTTCCCTGAGCATCTCCAGCGTCGGGCACAGCGGGGTGAGGCAGAGCCCTCGGGGAGCATCCCTGCTCCCGGCAGGATCGGCTCTTCCACGCCCTGCTGCAGCTCCCTGCGCTGCTTCCAGGAGATTTGCATCCTGCATGAGTTGGTTCACCTCCCGTGGGGTGGCACAGCCCCTGCTCCGTGGGTTGATGGGGGGGTCCCTCTGCACCTCCACCGTCCCACGTGGATCACTGCAGGAGCTGCACTGGCCATGGGCAGGGGCAGGAGGGATGGGGGGCTGTTCCTCATGATAAGGGGTGATTGATATGCTGGTATGTGGTGCGGCAGACCAGGAACAATGACCCCTTTTCATTCCCGAAGAGGCCTGGCCATACCGGGTTTCTTCAAGTTAAACTAATCTCGGCTGCTTTATCGTGCCATCGCTGTAGAATGTAACCCTGAGTTTAAAGTAATTGCAGTGCTAATTACTCATTCGGATGGTTCAAAATGAGTTAATCCTGGTATCTAGGACATTGCCAGTTAGTGCTGCTCAGTCTCAGCCCAGCTGCTTAAAAAATGAGGTGTAAGTCAATGTTATCTGCTCTGGGCTCCTACCAGCAATCATAAAAACCTCTGGGTGCACCCCTCGTGATGGGGCTGAGGAGAGGAAAGCAGGGAGAGAACAAAAGGAAAGTCCCCAGCTGGGTCAGGGTGTGAGATCCCATAGAGGATGAGTCTGGGCACCTGTTCCTTGCCTGTGGAGGTGGCATTTTGAACTTACCTGCACGAGGAGCAGCCTGGTCTGGAGCTGCAGAATGTCCTGGGGAGTTTGGGGGAGCTACAATGAACACTGGCCCTGCAAGGAACTGATGTGGACTGGCATTGCCATCCTGAACCCACAGCTCCTGGACAGCAGCAGGGTCAGGGGCCTTGGGGGCCATACAGCAAATGAAGCTCTTAACACAGATGTCAGTCAGAGAGGAGTGGGTGGCTTGGCCAATGCCCTGAGAAGGGCCTGGCTGCTTTGTTTGTGGTGGAGAGGCTGAGATCAACAGTGTTTCCATGAGTGCTCTGCTCCCAGGTGGAGGTGATAACAAACCCAAGCAGCCGAGCTCCCTGTGCAAGAGGTTGGCTGGGATGAGCCAAGTGCCCTGTAGGGTGTTGGCTCACCCTGGCAGGGACTTGGATCCCCCTCCAGGGCAAGCACTGCTGCTGAGGCTCTTTACAAGTGAAATTAAAAGCTGGTGATTCAGCACTGGCTGCCACTAGCCTTCATGGGAGCAGCCCTGGTTCATTCCAGCTATGCCATCGAGTCAGATCCTCTGCTGCTCAGGGCAAGTGTCTCCAGACCTGGGGGCTCTGGCAGAACCAGCCCCTGGCAAAGGCAGGACAGGGATGGGGATGAAACCAGGCAGCTGCTTCAAAGCCAGGTTGGGAGCACCTGGCACGTGCTCAGCACCTGATAATGAACACCCTGCCGTTGGCGGGTGGTGGTGGGGGCTGAGGTGGTGGCACAGCCAGTTGGTCAGTTGGCATCACAGAAAACATCTCCTCTGTGCAGGGTTCACGGGTCAGAACTGTGAGGAAAACATCAATGACTGTCCAGGCAACAACTGCAAGAATGGGGGCACCTGTGTGGATGGTGTCAACACCTACAACTGCCAGTGCCCACCCGAGTGGACAGGTAATGCAGGGAAGTGAGGGTGGCGTGGGGCTGGGCTGGGAGGACAGATCCTGCCTCGGGCGATGCCAGGGACTGGGTGGGCAGAGCTGTCCTGTTCACAGAAGCCTACGGGAGCGGGGCAGTGCCAGCTTCCTGCAGGTGCCCTGTCCCCTGGCAGGTCAATACTGCACTGAGGACGTGGACGAGTGCCAGCTGATGCCCAACGCCTGCCAGAACGGTGGCACCTGCCACAACAACCACGGCGGCTACAACTGTGTCTGTGTCAACGGCTGGACGGGCGAGGACTGCAGCGAGAACATCGACGACTGTGCCATGGCTGCCTGCTTCCACGGGGCCACCTGCCACGACCGGGTGGCCTCCTTCTACTGCGAGTGCCCCCACGGCCGCACAGGTGATGCCCCGTCCCACCTCGCCCCCTGCCCACCGTGCAGGGTGGCAGCTCCCTGAACGTCCCCTGGCTCCTTGCTGAGGTCTGGCTTCACAATGACTTGTGTGCCCAACACCCTTGACGTGTCCCTGCCTTTCGCTGCCCAGGTTTGCTGTGCCACCTGGACGACGCCTGCATCAGCAACCCCTGCAACGAGGGCTCCAACTGTGACACCAACCCCGTGAATGGCAAAGCCATCTGCACGTGTCCCTCGGGGTACATGGGGCCGGCCTGCAACCAGGATGTGGATGAGTGCTCGCTGGGTGAGTGCTGAGCTCACGTGGAGCAGCTGGGGAAGGTGCTGGTGCAGCCAGGAGTGTGTCCTGTGAGCTCTGCTTGTGTGTTGCAGGAGCCAACCCATGTGAGCATGCAGGGAAGTGCATCAACACCCAAGGGTCCTTCCAGTGCCAGTGTCTGCAGGGCTACTCGGGCCCTCGCTGCGAGATTGATGTCAATGAGTGTCTCTCCAACCCCTGCCAGAACGATGCCACCTGCCTGGACCAGATTGGGGAGTTCCAGTGCATCTGCATGCCCGGTGGGTGGGCAGCTCTGAGGACCACAGTGCTGGGGGTGGGCAGGGGGAGGGTTCTGGGTGTCCCTGAGCTTCAGCTCAGTGCTGGGTTGGGTGAGCAGCCCCTGGAGGCAGCACCAAAATGGAAGAGCTTGGTAAAGATTGCACAATCTCCTGCAGTGGTGGGAGGACAGGGTGTTAGAGCTGGGCACCATGAGCCCTTCATTGGACTCTTCTTGCCGACCTTGCTGACTTGGACCAAGCCAAGGCATGGAGATCTGGGCTGGACAACCATGGAGCAGCTTGTACTTCAGGTCCCATCAGCTGCAGAACAGCTGCTGAGCTGCCTTTTAAAGATGGGGGGGAGCAGATGTGCCCGGGTGTAACCCACCCATCCTGTGTGCTGTGCCCACCCTATGCTGTGGTGCTGATGGTGCTGGGTCTCTTGGCAGGTTACGAGGGGGTTTACTGTGAGATCAACACGGATGAGTGTGCCAGCAGCCCCTGCCTGCACAACGGCAACTGCCTCGACAAGATCAACGAGTTCCACTGCGAGTGCCCCACCGGTGCGTGGCATAAACCCCACTGCCCTCATGGCAGAAACAAAGCCAGGATGCGTCCTGGATCGAGCCAAGAAGGAGCCAAAAATGGGCTCCTTAAATTTCAGAGCCTTCTGAAATGGGGAGAGGGTAATGAGCACCGCTCGGTGCTCTTGGAGGGAGATTCCTCCTCTGCAGTGAGGGGCTGAGCCCCACCCAGGCCATGCTGCTCCTGCTCAGGCCCATGGGAGAGGGGAAGGAGGATTAAACCCCACGGCTTTGCACTTGAAAAGGCCCCTCTTTGGGAAGGAGGGCCGGGGACCGGGGGGGCTGCACCAGCGGCTTTGAATGCGGTGTCAAAGTCACGGGGTGGAGCCGGGAATGGGGAGACGGTTAATCTGTGAAAGGAGGTTTTGAAGTTCAGAGACTTTGCTCCTCTAGAGATGTAAATAAGATGCTCTCAATGGTGGGTCGCAGCCCCGCATTCAGGGCCCCCAGCAGCCGTCCCCATAGAAACCCAGTGCCCCGGCCGGGGTGCGGGGGGCCCGGCGGGCGCTGCCCGGCGGTGGGAGAGGATGGAGGGTCCGGCCACTGTGCAGGGACGTGACTTTTGCCTCCATTCCAGGCTTCAATGGGCACCTGTGCCAGTTCGACATCGATGAGTGTGCCAGCACCCCCTGCAAGAACGGCGCCAAGTGTGTGGATGGCCCCAACACCTACAGCTGCGAGTGCACTGAAGGTGAGGAGATCCCGCGTCCTGTGGGACTGCAGCAGTCCTGCCCCACTGGGCAGGAACAAGGCACCTTCTTCCTTATAAAACCACGCTGAGTTTTTAAGTGCCCTCCAAGTTATTAAGCGTTCTCCAAGCATCTGCTGTTGGGGGGTGTCCCCAAACCTTTCATCAGTGGGGTCTGTCCCTGCTGATGTGACTCCCACGGGGCAGGACTGTCCCTGTGCCAGGTGTTGGTGGAGAGAGTGGAGCACCAGTGCCCGCCAGCCCCGGTGCCTGTCAGCCCCAGAGCCAGGTGTAAGAGCCCAGCACTGGTTAGGTGTGGCCCCGCAGCCGTCCTGCCATGCTCCTGTCCTCAGCAGCAGGCGGCAGCGAGGGGGAAGGCAGGAAGGAAGGGATAAAGCTGCCTCTATGGGGACGCAAGGTGCAGGGCCGTGGGGGCTCGCCGACCGAAACCCAAGGAGCAGTTGCACAAAATGATGACTTGAGCCCTGGTGGCAAACAGTGGCTCTTTTGTGGAGCAGCTCCCGCCAGAAATCTTCCAGCTGAATGGCCTCTAATTAGTGTCTTGCTAATGCCAAGCCCCGATGAAAAGCTGCTATGTGGGCTTGGCGGGGTCTAGTCAAAGCTGTACTTTGTCCTCGGCTCTCCACCCCCAAACCCGGTGGGGAGGGAGCCGGCCAGGAGAATAGGATCTGCCGGGGGGGTTATTATTCGGGGGTGCTTGTGGCTGCCCCCCCCGTGTGCTCCGGGACGAGCCGCGGACGAGCGCGGGGCCCCACTCCTGAGCCGAGCAGGCTTAATGCAGGTCATTGTGCACCCCGGGACAAAGCCCCCGAGCCAGAGGCTGACCAGCATGTTGGGGTGCTCCCTGCCTGCACCCCACTCCTGGGGATCCCGGGGTGGGTGGGCAGGTAAAGCCACTCCGGTGCATTGCCTCACCTGTGGCTGGGGTGGGAAGGAGCGTTCCTCATCCTCCTCTCATGTGCCACGTCCTCACCTCGTGTCCCTCCTGCCGTGGCAGGTTTCACGGGTGCTCACTGCGAGATTGACATCGATGAGTGTGACCCCGACCCGTGTCACTACGGGACCTGCAAGGATGGCATCGCCTCCTTCACCTGCCTCTGCCAGCCTGGCTACACGGGCCACCGCTGTGACATCAACATCAACGAGTGCCAGAGCCAGCCCTGCAAAAATGGGGGGACTTGCCAGGACAGGAACAACGCCTACAACTGCATCTGCCTCAAAGGGACCACGGGTGAGCGGAAGGGAACCCCCAGGGCTCCATGTGGGTCAGCCGTGCTGGTGCAGCATCCCAGTCTCATCCTCATCCTAGGGCAGGTTGGCCCTGGGAGGCCGACAGCAGCCACTCTGGTGCCAGGGCTGGCCCGGGGCGTCCTGGGTGAGGGCGAGTTCTCCCGGTTTGGTGCCTGGCTCTGGCAGGAACCGCACCCCAACCGGGAGCTGGGGAGCTGCTCATGGCAGAGGGGCTTTGTTGTGGAGAGGCAGCAGAGCTCGATGCCGGCAGGCTTAGTTTTGCTACATCAGTGGGATCAGCGACCCTCTAATGACACCCCTCTCCTCCCCAGGACCCAACTGTGAGATCAACCTGGACGACTGTGCCAGCAACCCCTGTGACTATGGCAAGTGCATCGACAAGATCAATGGCTACGAGTGCACCTGTGAGCCAGGGTACACAGGTGAGAGCAGGGCACTGCAGCCACCCCCACACCTCGGGGACCTGCAGCTGCTGGTGCCCCATGTAACCAGGGGGAGGGTGCAGTAAGGAGGGGGGATGCTGCTGTCCCACTTGCAGAAGGTTTTGCACCCTCCAGCGTTCCTGCTTGTTCAGGAGGGTGACCCTGGCTCAGGCTGAAATCAAAGGGGTGTCTGGTGCTGTGAATTCGACTCCTGCTGCGCCCACTCCCATGGGTATCAGGTTGCTGCCTTGCCCGACTGGTTTGTTTGATCGCTGCTGGAAATGGTGGAGGGCTTTGATGGGAGCAGCCCCCGCCACTCCCCACTCACACAGCCTCTTGTCCTCGGGCCCACTGGGAGCTGAAATAAAGCCTGGCTTTGTCAGCCACGGCAGGTAGGGTTACAGGCTGAAACTGCCTCCCTTCAGCATTCCCTCCTGGACCAAAGAAGCCCAGGGCACGGCCTCTTCCCAGTCACGTTTAATTGAGGCAGGCAGGCGATGCAGGGTGTGAAGTCACCCTGCCTGCAGGGCAGCCTGCTCCTCTGCGGCCAGCACACGTGTGTCCGGAGATCCGAGATGCAGGATGAGGCAGTGTGCACCCCCAGGCCATGCCCTGCATCCTATGGAGTGACTTTCCCTCGCTTCCCCTTTCCCAGGGCGCATGTGCAAAATCAACATTGATGAGTGTGCCAGCAACCCCTGCCACAACGGGGGCACGTGCAAGGATGGCATCAATGGCTTCACCTGCCTCTGTCCTGAGGGCTTCCATGACCCCAAATGCCTGTCTGAAGTGAACGAGTGCAACAGTAATCCCTGCATCCATGGGAAGTGCCATGATGGATTGAATGGGTAGGTTGGAAGGCACAGAGGGGCTGCAGGGACCAAAGGGCTACCCAGAAAAGTTTGGGTTAGAGGAGGGGCAAGCATCTGTCCCCCAAGTCAGTACTTGTCCATGCTCTATGCCCATCCTGTGGGATATTGCCCTGCAGGGGAACAACTAAGGGCCAGGATTTGCTGGGTAAATGGTGGCTGGTGTAGCCTGGAGAGCCAGGCCAGGCCTGATTTTTATGCCCCAATTTTTTCCCAAAGCTACAAGTGTGACTGTGACCCAGGCTGGAGCGGGACCAACTGCGACATTAACAATAATGAGTGTGAATCCAATCCCTGCATGAACGGTGGCACCTGCAAGGACATGACCAGTGGCTACATCTGCACCTGCAGGGAGGGCTTCAGTGGTAAGGGGGGTTAGATTGGATATTTGGAAAAAGTTCTTCTTTGGAAATGGTGTTCAGGCACTGGAACAGGCTGCCCAGGGAAGTGGTGGAGTCACCATCCCTGGAAGTGTTCATTGTGGCTCTTAGGGACATGGTTTAGTGGTGAATCTGGTGGTGCTGGTTGGAATCGATGACCTTAAAAGGCTTTTCCAGACTTAACTATTCTGTGATTCCATGATTCTAAGGGTGCAGCCAGGGATCCTGCCCCATTCCCCACCACGTTGGTGCGTGGATGGGAGCTGGGGGTGGGCATTCCCATGATGTTGGGTGGGTGAAGGCTTCGCTGTGGGGACAGTGGAGCCCAGATCTGTCTGGGAGCTGTGGCAATGCAGCCAGCCTTGAGACCTTCAATGGAATTTGGACACTCCTGGCTGGAGCTGAGCACAGGAGGCTTTTCCAGGACAAGGGGTGGGCTGTTGCCATTGTCACCACATCCCCACTGTACCCTCAGCCCCCTCCTATCAGCACATGCTCCTCCATCACAGCTGCTTTTATCTGTTTCTCTTAACACAGGCCCCAACTGCCAGACCAATATTAATGAATGTGCTTCCAACCCATGCCTGAACCAGGGCACGTGCATCGATGACGTTGCTGGCTACACCTGCAATTGCCTCCTGCCCTACACAGGTGAGGGGAGCACCCCGTGCCCCACCACGGCTCTGGGGGGGCTTCTGCTTCACGTGTAACACCTCACTGGTCCTTCTGGACATGCAACAAGCCAGCACCATGTGCAGAGGTTTCCCTTATACTGCCCTGTCCTCGGGCTACCCACAACCATGGCTCCACCTCCCCTCTCCACGGTGCAGCTGGAGGGAATTTGCAGGAACTTTGGGAAGCTGCCAGAACGCAGCTTCCTCCCTCCTTATCCTCCTCCTCCTCCTCCTCCTGGAGGGCACCAGGGCGGTGTTTCAGGAGCAGCAGCACCTGGTGGCCACCCCGCTCACACCCCACGGGCCAGGGGGGGTCAGCGACGCCGGTGGCTCCATCCTCCAGCCACGATGCTCATGCTGGAAAAGGCAAAACCGAGGCTGAGGGGCCGGGGGATTCTGCTGAGCCAATTCCTGTTTGCCGGCCTCCCTCTTCCGCTCGCACAGAGCTTCAGCCAGTGCACAATTGCAGGAAGCCGTGAGCAGTTTCCTGCCCTCGGCAGTGGTCATAGAAACCCCTGTGGGGACGGGGACTGGGCAGGCAGGGAGGGGAAGGCTCTGGAAAATAGCAAAGGCCAGTTCAGGAGATACTGGCTGACAGGGAAGATAAGGGTTCGGAGGGAACGTGTCCCCTGGCTGGACGTAAACAGGAAAAGCAGCGGAGAGGGACAGGGGGAGGGAGAGCAAGGGGGAAAAGACACCCCAAGCAGTACTTCCCTGGCAGAGGAAGTGTGCAGTGCTTTAATGCAGCCCAGATTGCCAGGGTTTAAAGGGTTTGGGGGGGACGTGGGGTCATGGGGGACCAGGGTTGGAGGAGGCAGCTCCAGCTGGGCTATCCTGGGGTTGTGGGGAAGCCCAGAGCCTCCCCCAGAGCTGGCAGCAGCACAGGGCAGGAGACTGGAGTAGTGGGGTCTTGGGCCACCCATCGTTTCGGAGGGGGTGTCAGTGTGTGTTTGTGCCCATGCAGGAGCCACCTGTGAAGACGTGCTGGCCCCCTGTGCTGGCAACCCCTGCAAGAATGGTGGTGAGTGCCAGGAGTCAGAAGACTACAAGAGCTTCTCCTGCAGTTGCCCTCCTGGCTGGCAAGGTATGGGCATGGCCCCTTTGGGGTTTCAGCACACCCTGCTCCCCTGAGGGAGGGAAAGGTGGAAAGGAGGGAATGTGACCAGGGTGCAGCAGGCAGGGGTTGTCTGCAGGAGCAGCCCTGCACAGTGCCAGGGTCCTGACCTTCCCCATGGCTCAGCCATTGCCTGCACTCCTTGGCTAGGGCAGTTTGCTGGTAGGGCTCCTGCCCTGGGCTGGGGTGTGTCCAAGACATCATTGTCATCCCTGGGGCTTTCGCCATCACCTCCAGCCCACGTGGCCCTTGTCCTGCTCCATCCCCAGGTCAGACCTGTGAGATTGACATCAACGAGTGTGTGAAGAGCCCCTGTCGGAATGGGGCCACGTGCCAGAACACCAACGGGAGCTACCGCTGTGCCTGCCGGACCGGCTTCTCCGGCCGCAACTGCGACACCGACATCGACGACTGCAAGCCCAGTAAGAACAGGGGCTGCCCCCCAGGCCATGCTCAGCCCAACCCTGAGCCTTGTGCTGCATCACCCTTCTTGGGATTAGGATTTTCCTCCCTGTACCTGAGCCAGCCCCAGCTGCCACTGTGGTCTGGGGTGTGCTCTGAGCCCTGCTCAGGGTTTTGGGCCACCTTGAGCACATCCCAGTTGGGCTGTGTCAGTCTAAAGCCAGATGGGAGCAGGAGGAAGGAGGCTGGGGGATAATGTGTCCTATATGCCCTCCTTGTGCCCAGTCTCCTGGTTTAGCTTCTGCCCAGTCCATGGGCTCAGTCCTATCCCTCCACACAGCCATGGAATGTGTGTGGGGACGCTGTGGGGCAGCTCCTGGGCTGGACTGCTGCACCACGGCTGAACCCCTCTCATCTTCATGTGCACATCCCTCCTCTCCAGATCCATGCCGCAATGGTGGCTCCTGCTCTGATGGCATTGGCACCTTCTTCTGTGAGTGCCTGGCTGGTTTCCGTGGGCCCAAGTGTGAGGAGGACATCAATGAGTGTGCCAGCAACCCCTGCAAGAACGGGGCCAACTGCACCGACTGTGTCAACAGCTACACCTGCACCTGCCCCTCCGGCTTCAGTGGCATCCACTGTGAGAACAACACTCCTGACTGCACGGAGAGGTACAGCCCTGCCATGGCCGGGGCAAGGGGCTGAGGTCCCTGAGCTGCCCCACAGCCCTGGGTTGGTCAGTGGGGGCTTTGGTGTGGAGAACAACCAGTGATGACTCACTGGGGTGTGATGTCTGTTCCCAGCTCCTGCTTCAATGGTGGGACCTGCGTGGATGGCATCAACACCTTCACCTGTGTCTGCCTGCCTGGCTTCACAGGCAGCTACTGTGAACACAACATCAATGAGTGTGACTCCAAGCCGTGCCTGAACGGGGGCACGTGTCAGGACAGCTATGGGACATACAAGTGCACTTGTCCCCAGGGATACACCGGGCTCAACTGCCAGGTAAAGGAGCCTTGGGCAGTGCCCATCCCTGCATGCTGCTGTGGGGAGTTGGGGGTCACTGCAGTCGCCACTCCTGCAGAAACCCTGCTGGGTCCTGACCCCCATGTCTTGCTCTGCTCCCCCAGAACCTGGTGCGCTGGTGTGACTCCTCTCCCTGCAAAAACGGAGGCAAGTGCTGGCAGACCAACAACCTGTACCGCTGCGAGTGCAACAGCGGGTGGACAGGGCTCTACTGCGACGTCCCCAGCGTCTCCTGCGAGGTGGCTGCTAAGCAGCAAGGTAAGTCCCTGCCATGTGTATGGACTCACTGGGCCACGCTGGGGTCCCCAGGTGTCCCCCTTGCTGAGCACTGAGCAAGAATGTGCTCGGTTCTCTGGGCAGGGATCTTTGGCACAACCAGGGTGATCTCAAGGGTTGCCGTAATGTGCACCCTTGAGGCTGCAGCCCTGGCTGTGATGCCTCGTGGGATGCGTGGTGGCCAGGAAGTGGTGTGTGGGTGTCACCAAGGTCCCTGCATCTCACTCTGCTCCCCCTGGCAGGTATCGACGTAGCACATCTCTGCAGGAATTCGGGGCTCTGTGTGGACACTGGCAACACTCACTTCTGCCGCTGCCAAGCTGGCTACACTGGCAGCTACTGTGAGGAGCAGGTGGATGAGTGCTCCCCCAACCCCTGCCAGAACGGAGCCACCTGCACAGACTACCTGGGAGGCTACTCCTGCGAGGTGGGTGCCCTGTGGGGCAGAGATGCCATGGGAAAAAGCCACAGTTACTGCCTTTCTGCTGCCTGAGGAGCTGCCCTGGCTTCAGGCTGGTGCAGTGCCCCTTTACTAAGTTGGAGGCCAGGGTGCTCGCTGTGGTCCTGCAGCCATGTGGGAATCAAGGGAACCTCTCTGACAGTTCCCCTCTTCCCTCCTTGCAGTGTGTGGCTGGTTATCATGGAGTTAACTGCTCAGAGGAGATCAATGAGTGCTTGTCCCACCCGTGCCAGAACGGAGGAACCTGCATCGATCTCATCAATACCTACAAATGCTCCTGCCCCAGAGGAACCCAAGGTAAATTAATTCCCCAGGCTGGGGCATTAGTGGGCTGAGTGCAGATATCCTTGGATTCTGCTCATTAGCTGCTCGGGTTAGCAGCGAGCGCAGCGGTCGAGGTTGGCGTTTGCTCGCGGGCTAAGGCATCAAGGCCACGCAGCCTTAACCTTGGCACTGTGCCTCTCCTGCCCGAGCTGGGGCTCAGGCTGCCTGTCCTACCCGAGCTGGGGCTCAGGCTGCCACTGCCGTGGTCAGGCTCAGCCCCTCTGCAGGGAAGGCTCACACACGGGACCACCGGGTGCCCC
Organism: Formicarius rufipectus; assembly: GCA_013399695.1. Classification (NCBI taxonomy): domain Eukaryota; kingdom Metazoa; phylum Chordata; class Aves; order Passeriformes; family Formicariidae; genus Formicarius; species Formicarius rufipectus. Next base: position 1,325,819 of record VXAU01003810.1, read on the forward strand.
GATACTGTTTGATGAGCTGTGTGGGTTGTTCCCCCGTCTCTCTAGGGGTGCACTGTGAGATCAATGTGGATGACTGCAGCCCTTTCTTTGATCCTGTCACCCTGGGGCCCAAGTGCTTTAACAATGGCAAGTGCAAGGATCGGGTAGGGGGCTACAGCTGCATCTGCCCCCCTGGCTTTGTAGGGGAGCGCTGCGAGGGAGATGTCAACGAGTGCCTGTCCAACCCCTGCGACGCCCGCGGCACCCAGAACTGCGTGCAGCGGGTCAACGACTACAAATGCGAGTGCCGACCTGGCTACACAGGTGAGCACCATGTCCTGCTGCTTCCAACCCCCTCCCAGGCACCCCCATGCCTTCCTCTGCTCCTCACACCCTCCTCTCCCTCGCAGGTCGTCGCTGTGACACCGTGGTGGATGGGTGTAAAGGCAAGCCCTGCAGGAACGGTGGGACGTGTGCTGTTGCCAGCAACACTGGCCGTGGCTTCATCTGCAAGTGCCCCCCGGTAGGTACCTGCTCCTCTACAGCTCTGAGCGTGGACTCTTGTACAGGTCCTGCAAGCCAGCCCTGTGCATGAAGGATGGTCAGGGGGCCGGTTTAGACCCTGAGGCTTCCCCAGCTGGGATAGCCAGGGATAAGTGTGGAGGGAAGGGTGCTTTTCTGTGGGTGCTCACTGGCAGGAGGTGTATCTGTGTTTGCACACCCTGCGTGCTTGCAAAGGCACTGGGGGAGGGTCAGGGAGAAGGTTGCTCAGGCCTGCAGGTACCTCACACAGTTCTGTAGGACAGCTCTTGCCTGGTTGACATTGTTTGCACCATGGAAAGGTGGAGCAGGCAGCTGTGGAGAAGAACTTCCTTTGAGGAGATGCTCCAGTAGGATTTACATTCCAGATTATTCTTGCTCATCACTAGTTTTAGAGCATGCACCAGAGCCTTGCCCTGATTCCCTGGGATTGTTCCAAGATTCCCAGAACACACACACACACATTAGGCTGCTTGTAGGACAGCACCAGTGATTCTGACTCCCTCCTCACTGTCACCTCCCCAGGGATTCGTGGGCGCCACCTGCGAGAACGACTCCCGCACCTGTGGGAACCTGCACTGCCTCAATGGTGGCACCTGCATCTCCATCCACAAGAGCTCCAAGTGCATGTGCACGCCGGCCTTCACGGGCCCCGAGTGCCAGTACCCTGCCAGCAGCCCCTGCACGTCCAACCCCTGCTACAACGGGGGCACCTGCGAGTTCTTCAGCGACGCCTCCCCCTTCTACCGCTGCCACTGCCCCGCCAACTTCAACGGCCTCAACTGCCACATCCTCGACTTCGACTTCCAAGGTGGGATTGGGCAGGACATCATCCCCCCCAAAATCGAGGAGAAGTGTGAGATTGCCGTGTGTGCAGGCTACGCTGGCAACAAGATCTGCGACGGGAAATGCAACAACCATGCCTGTGGCTGGGACGGGGGCGACTGCTCCCTCAATTTCAATGATCCCTGGAAGAACTGCTCCCAGTCTCTGCAGTGCTGGAAGTATTTCAATGATGGCAAGTGTGATTCCCAGTGCAATAATGCTGGCTGCCTCTACGATGGATTTGACTGCCAGAAATACGAGGGGCAGTGCAAGTAAGTGACTTGGTCACTGACCCTCTTGTTTTATACATCCCTGTGCTGATCATCTGAGGGTATCTTCTGGCTGCATCTGCTAAAGCTTCTAGATGCAGACCTGTGTTCATTCTCTACATTCCGTTCTGCTGCCTGTGGTCAACCACACTTCCCTGTGGTCTCGATTTTATATCCACTTGGAAGCTCTCTGGGTTTGGCTCATTCCAGATGGCTTCCCTGTCCTTGCCTGTATCACTCCATAGAAGTGAATTCTCCTACTCACAGCAGTAACACAGTGAGTTTCAGGGCAGGGAGACCCCAGATGGAAAAGCAGCCAGAAAACATGATGATGTTAACATCCAAGCATTTCCCAAACATTGTCTTTGGCAACAGCATGAACTTAATCCCAGATTCCTGGACTAGCTGCGGTCTGAGTAACTATTCTGTGTCCCCATGTCTTCTCTGAATCACAATAATTTCTCCTTTTTTCTGGCATTTAAATTGTAATTTATAGTTTAACATCTGCCATCTTTCACCTGAATGCTTTGCATGAAACAACTGCTTTCTATGTAAACTGGTTTAGTGTTTGTGAGGGTGAAGAAAAGAGAGGTCCCTGTAGACCACCACTGCTTTTCTCAGCAGATGGGTGATATGTGCAGTGCTTGGTCTAATCCATTCTCCTGCCTTTCTTCTTCTTCCTCCCAGCCCTCTGTATGACCAGTACTGCAAAGATCATTTCTCAGATGGCCACTGCGACCAGGGCTGCAACAACTTTGAGTGCGAATGGGATGGTCTGGACTGTGCAAACAACATGCCAGAGAAGCTGGCAGATGGCACCCTGGTGGTGGTGGTTCTCATCACCCCAGAGAACCTGAAGAACAACTCTTTCAACTTCCTGCGGGAGCTGAGCCGTGTGCTGCACACCAACGTGGTGTTCAAGAAGAACCCCAAGGGAGAGTATATGATCTTCCCATACTATGGCAATGAGGAGGAGCTGAAAAAACATTACATCAAGAGGTCCACAGAGGACTGGTCAGATATGTCCAGTGCTGTTATCAACAAAGTGAAGAGCAGCCTCTACTCCAGGGCTGGCAGGAGGCAGAAGAGGGAGCTTGACCAGATGGACATCAGAGGGTAAGGGGGACCAGTGGGATCCCTTTGCACTGTGCAGAGCTTGTTTTCTGTGTTGATAATAGTAACACACTATAAAGGGAAGGATGTAGGCCAGATAATTGTATTTAGGAGTTGCTTTCTGTGTGAACAGAAACCGGATTTTGCTCTCATGTGGGAAAATCAAGGGATCATTCAGGAGTCCCTGATACAATGCTGCGCCGACTCTCACGATTGAAGGAGTCTTGTGTATTGTTGGGAGCTGGGGCTGGGCTGGGTGGGACCTGGAAGCAGAGGTTGGCCTGACTGACTGTCTGACTGCAGGAAGTCATTAAGTTAAGCCTCAGTTTCTCCCTGGGAAATGCTTCCTAGAGCTTTGTTGTAAAACTCAATTACTGCAAACTGTGTTTGGAGATCTTTGGTGTAAACATAGAGATCTAACCTGCTCCCTCTCCGTGGGCTTAATCAAAAAACTCTGAAGGCAAAGGAGTTAGGGCAGCAAAACTGGTGTGAGAACATCTGAACGCTCCCAAACACCATTATTTAAGAAACTGTAGTGCCTGGGTAATTTTAAAACGTTGTGAAGACCCCCATTCCTGTAGATAAAGAGAGCTGGATGTCACAGTATTCATTGAGGCAAATCCAATAGATCATGAGTGCGAGCTGAGGGTTTGGGCCACAGGGAACCAAGGAGATGGGTCCCCACCTTCTAATTCCCACTGATGGGGGTTTAAAGAGGGAAGAAAAATAGGGCTCTTGTGTCTGCTCAGTGTGGCCATCGCTCCCTGTTCCTTATTGACTCTTCTCTGACACAGATCCATCGTCTACTTGGAAATTGATAACCGCCAGTGCATCCAGTCATCCTCCCAGTGCTTCCAGAGTGCAACTGATGTGGCAGCATTCCTGGGTGCCTTGGCCTCCCTTGGCAACCTGAACATACCCTACAAAATAGAAGCTGTTAAAAGTAAGGACAGTTTGCATGTTGGGGAGGAGAAACAAGCAAAACTTGCCAGCCTTGCCCAAGTTTAGTTATGTGTCAATTGTCTGCATTTGAACAGTCTGGTTTTAACAACCTCACATATTTTTTTCTGTAAGCCTTTTCTTAAAAAAAAATACAAAACCAGTTTATTATTTTTCCTTATTCCAGGTTTTATTCCAAAATCATTATCACTCTAAAAGTTATTATTAAAAAAAATAAAAGAAAAGAAAAAGAAAACCCAAGCAGCTCCAATCAATCAGTGACATGCAAGGAGTTGAAGTTTGTATCTTGAAAATCCCCCCTAAATCCTTTTGTCTTAACAGCTCAATGCAAGCGCAATGATTTGAAGTTTGCTAATCCTTTTTCTTAAAGGAGAAAAAAGTGAAGCTGTCTCCTGGTGCAGGCTGGCTTGTGCAGCCGAGAATCTGCCGATAGTTTGCAATTCTGATTAATAGCGTATAAAATGACCTTATTTTGGGGAGGGGGGGGCTGATTTAGCTCAGACTTAGGTACCTCTATTAACTAATTGTCCTTCATTTCCACTCTGTCCCTGGTTTGCTATGCAGCTTAATGTCTCAGCATCTCTTTGTGCCCCACTGTTCTGCAGGTGAAACAGCTGAGCCCGCGACGAACTCCCAGCTTTATCCTATGTACGTGGTGGTGGCTGCACTGGTCTTGCTTGCTTTCATTGGACTGGGAGTACTGGTGTCTCGTAAGCGGCGCAGGGAGCATGGGCAGCTTTGGTTCCCAGAAGGCTTCAAAGTGACAGAGTCGAGCAAGAAGAAGCGGCGAGAGCCACTCGGGGAGGATTCTGTTGGACTGAAGTGAGTAATTTGCTTGCTGGAGGGGCTGCTCAGGGCTCTTCTGAAAGAGCCCACTGGAGTTCTGTTCTCTGGTTCATCGTGTTGGTGAAGCAGGGAGGAGAAAAATCAGGGTTCTTAAAGTTCTGCATGGGGAAAACGGCATTCTGTCTGGAAGAGGGTTTGAAATGATTTGTGATCTGTTTGCACTTGGTGAAAAATGCAAGGTAATCTGAGGGGAACCTCCTGGAAATTACCGGGTTGATTCTTCTTTCAGTTTGTGCGTGGACATGGACACGGTCCATCACAGTCAGTTCCTGCAGAGAAGATAACTTTTTGTATGGTTTTTATTTTTAAAGACCCCTCAAAAATGCTTCAGACGGCACGCTGATGGATGACAACCAAAATGAGTGGGGTGATGAGGAGACCTTGGACACCAAGAAGTTCAGGGTAAGCCCTCTGCCACGCTCCCCTTCTGTGCTGCAGGCAGTCACTGGCTGGGTTTGTCCCGGCAGGAGCAGAGTGCTGAGGGAAGCAGGGGAGCTCAGGGACCCTCGGGGGCCCATCTGTGCTGTGCACTGCTGCTCTCAGCTCCTTTGCCTGTGGCAAACACACCCTGGAGACTCACTGGAGCCCAGCCTGGCTGTGCTCTGCTGGGTGCTGATTCCCTGCTGTGGTTCCTCAGTTCGAGGAGCAGGCGATGCTGCCGGACACGGATGACCAGACGGACCACAGGCAGTGGACCCAGCAGCACCTGGATGCTGCTGACCTGCGCATCTCCTCCATGGCCCCCACTCCTCCACAGGGGGAAATCGATGCTGACTGCATAGATGTCAACGTCAGAGGGCCGGGTAAGGTGGACCCCTTTCACTTCTGCACTGGTTGTCAGCTTATCTCAAACCTTCCCTCACCCCTTGCAGAGGAGTAGCCCCAGACAGCCCTACCTGTCTCTTGCCAGTGTGTAGTCACTGCTACATGTTCTGCATCACACAGTTGCTGTTGTGAGTGATTTAGAGATAGATATTGTCACATTTTGTTTTCTGTGAGAGCTCTTTTGTTTAATCAGTAAGGTGGAAATCAGAGAATAAAGAGGAAGCACCTATTAAATCACTCAGGTTATATCTCTGCCGCTTGTAGATTTCTCCCCCCCCACCAAACATTTCACAGTCATATTTTCAGGTTTTTAGCTATATCAGTAATTAATAGGCTTTTAAATTCTTACAAACTTTTGGTCTTCCTCACATCTGTGAAATTGTCCTCTGAAATAATGAAGCTATTTAACATAGCTTTGAGCAGCCTTCCTTATAAACTGCACCTTCCACAGTACAACGTACAAGCTAGCAGATGAAATAGGAAAAGCAGCGACTGATGAGATACCACTAAGGAATTTCAGATCCATATCAGAGGAAGGATATTCGTGTTTGATGTTTAGAGCCAGCCAGGAACGCAGTCTTGCTGCACCCACGAGAATAAGCATCCATCACAGACGGAGCATCTCGCTGAGCCACCTGCATTACAGAAGGTTAAGAAAGCCTTTTTTCATGGGGTTCCCCTGTGCTTTCAGACGGCTTCACCCCCCTCATGATCGCCTCGTGCAGCGGAGGAGGGCTGGAGACGGGCAACAGCGAGGAGGAGGACGATGCCCCCGCTGTCATCTCGGATTTCATCTACCAAGGTGCCAGCCTGCACAACCAGACTGACCGCACGGGCGAGACGGCGCTGCACTTGGCCGCCAGGTACTCCCGCTCCGACGCTGCCAAGCGCCTGCTGGAGGCCAGTGCTGATGCCAACATCCAGGACAACATGGGCCGCACGCCCCTCCACGCCGCCGTCTCCGCCGACGCCCAAGGGGTCTTCCAGGTGATGGATGCTTTGCGGGGTTTCGCGGGGAGGGATTGGTGCTATGTGTTGAGTCAGCCACACAGCTGAGCTTGCCACAAGGATCTGTGGCTCACTTGGGCAAAGGGTGGGGTGGAAATCCTAAAAATTTAAATCCCTTTTGTCTTGGGGCACAGCAAAGCAGCAACCCCACGGCAGCATCGCTGCGCTGAGAGTGGGTTCTGGAGGTCCCAGTCTCTGGAGAGGGCATTGCAGGTCCCAAGACTGGGATACGTGGAGTTCCTGCTGTCTGCCCCTCCTCACATTTGTGTTTCTTGCCCTTTGTCCCTTGTTGTGGCAGATTCTGATTAGGAACAGGGCAACAGACCTTGATGCCCGAATGCACGATGGGACCACTCCTCTGATCCTGGCAGCTCGTTTGGCCGTGGAGGGAATGCTGGATGACCTCATCAACTGCCATGCAGACGTCAACGCCGTGGATGACCTAGGTACTGAGGCAACTAAAACAGGGCTCCCTCAGCTGTGCAAGGAAAGGGCTGCTTGCTGTTGGTGTTACTCTTTCCACTCACTGATGTGTGTTGTATTTCATGGTCTTCCTCTCCAGGCAAGTCAGCCCTGCACTGGGCAGCTGCTGTGAATAACGTTGAAGCTGCAGTGGTCCTTCTGAAGAATGGTGCCAATAAGGACATGCAGAACAATAAGGTAATGTCTCCTAGGCTGACATATGCAAGGAAAGAACCATCTGGGGAGTCTGTTAAAGAGTAATTTTTGCCAGACAAATGTCTGGCACTGAGACTCCGATTTGATTGTTCTGCTGTGAATGAAGTTGTTGGATTTAGCTCAAAGGGAGCACTGTGGGATTTGGTCAGATGGGTGATGTTAAAGGGCTCTGCAGTGTTTGATGGGCATTTTGGCACAGTGTTTTTGTGGCCATCCCCAGCATGTTCAGGGTCATTTGTAGGGCTCCTAGTTTGATATCAGTATAAGAACAGGCTCAGGAGGGTAGGAAAATGCATCAGCAAAATCTCACCAGGGAAACAATTACCATGTCTGCCATCCAACAGCGAGGTGTTGGGTGTGGAGCTCAGGGCTGTGTCAGCCAGGAGAATCTGTGAACTCAACCCTAACCATCTCTTTGCTGGGTTTCCAGGAGGAGACCCCACTGTTCCTCGCAGCTAGGGAAGGGAGCTACGAAACCGCCAAGGTCCTGCTGGACCATTTTGCCAACCGCGACATCACGGACCACATGGACCGTCTCCCGCGGGACATCGCCCAGGAGCGCATGCACCACGACATCGTGAGGCTGCTGGATGAGTACAACCTGGTGAGGAGCCCTCCACTGCACAACGGCCCCCTGGGAGCACCCACCCTGTCCCCCCCGCTCTGCTCCCCCAACAGCTACATGGGCAACCTCAAACCTGCCGTCCAGGGCAAGAAGGCCAGGAAGCCAAGCACCAAGGGCCTGAGCTGCAATGGCAAGGATGCCAAAGACCTCAAAGCCCGGAGGAAAAAGTCCCAGGATGGAAAAGGGTGTCTGCTGGACAACTCCAGTGTGTTGTCCCCAGTGGACTCCCTGGAGTCACCCCATGGGTACCTCTCAGATGTGGCCTCCCCTCCACTGATGACCTCTCCGTTTCAGCAATCCCCTTCCATGCCCCTGAATCATCTGCCGGGCATGCCGGATGCCCACATGAGCATCAACCACCTCAACATGGCAGGGAAGCAGGACATGGCCATGGGAAACTCCAGCAGGATGGCCTTTGACTCGGTGCCTCCACGCCTCTCACACCTGCCCGTGTCCAGCCCCAGCACGGTGATGAGCAATGCCCCGATGAGCTTCTCTGTTGGCGGCACAGCCGGGCTGAACGGGCAGTGTGACTGGCTCACCAGGCTGCAGAACGGGATGGTCCAGAGCCAGTACAACCCCCTGAGAGGCAACATCCAACCCGGGACGCACCAGCAACCCCAGAACCTGCAGCACGGCATGATGACCTCCCTGCACAACGGCCTGCCCACCACCAGCTTGTCGCAGATGATGAGCTACCAGCCCATGCCCAACACCCGGCTGGCTTCTCAGCCCCACCTGATGCAGAGCCAGCAGCTCCAGCAGATGCAACAGCAGCAGCAGCAGCAGCAGCAGCAGCTCCAGCAGCAGAGCCTGCAGCCGCAGCAGCAGCCGCAGCAGCCCCAGCCACAGCCCCAGCAGCAGCACCACAACCCCGGCTCCAACGGGAGCGGCCACATGGGCCAGAATTTCCTTGGTACGGAGCTGAGCCAGCCCGACATGCAGCCCGTGAGCAGCAGCACCATGGCAGTCCACACCATCCTGCCCCAAGATTCCCAGATGCTGCCCACGTCCCTGCCATCCTCCCTCGCCCAGCCCATGACCACCACGCAGTTCCTCACTCCACCATCCCAGCACAGTTACTCCTCCCCCTTGGACAACACCCCCAGCCACCAGCTCCAGGTGCCCGATCACCCTTTCCTAACGCCGTCTCCGGAGTCACCAGACCAGTGGTCCAGCTCATCTCCTCATTCCAACGTGTCCGACTGGTCCGAGGGCATCTCCAGCCCTCCCACGAGTATGCAGTCACAGATGGGACACATCCCCGAAGCCTTCAAGTAGAGGACAGGGTTTGAGAGACGCTGGTGCTCAGTGAGAGTCAGAGGCTCGAGGGAGATCTTTTTTAAAAGGACATTGGATGCTTTTATTAAAGGATCCTTTTTAAATATGTTTTTATAAAAAGAAAGAAAAAGGAAAAAAAAAACAAAAAGACAATTCCTTTTCTTTTTTTTTAGTATTTATTTATGTACTTTTTATTTTACATGAAAACACTGCCTTTTTTATTTATATGTTCTATTGTTAAGAACTCAATGTGGGACACCAGTTGTGTTTCAAGAAAGCGACAAATTAGGTTTTTATAGGACGTTCTCTTTTGTTTGGGGGGGGTTCATTGTGTTTGGTTTGAGAGGAAATGTTTATGTAAAGCTATAAGCAGCAATTTCTGATTCTGAAATGCCATTAATTTATTTTTTTCTCTTTCAACTCAGAAAGAGAGGTGAGAAAGAAAAGGGGAAGAAAAAATTCACTAAAAATACCACTCCTTAAGGGGAAAAAGTTCTTTTAAATGTACTTTAAAATGTTTCCTTTGCTATTATATGAAAGGACATTTTATGGTACCAGTCATGATTCTTTGTTTAAATTTCAGTATTATATAGTTGTACATTTGCCTTGATAATAGACATTTTTTTCTCTCTTGTTTTTATATATATATATAAAAATATATATATTTAAATGATTTTTATGATCTAAAAAAAAGAGAAAATCAGGATTATAGACCTGTAAGAACAGGTTCTAAGCTAAAAAAAAAAAAACAAACCTACAAAACATGAATACTGTCCCCCATCAAAAAGAAGTGTATTTGCCAAACTTCCAGGAGAGCAAGCCCATAACTGTGGAGTCTATACACAAAGGAGACTTAATTTTACTTTGAATATCTTTACTGGTTTGTTTGTATTTTTTTTTCGTGTTTGCCTTTGAGTAACTGTTTAAGAAATAAATGCCAATATAAACTTTGTAAACCACATCCTTATTTTAAGGATGGCCTGCCTATTTTAAAGAAGGCGTGTCTGTTAATGCAGACACCCTGAGTGAGATTGCAAAGCATTATAACACTGCCACCACCCACGTGCTCACCCAGACCCAGCTCCTCTGGCAGTGCCACTGCTGCTGGTTTTAGTGGGATGCTGGACTGGCTGAACTGGAGGGCGAAGGGCAGCACAGCTGAGCCTGTGCTGTGGAACCTTAACATTTTGTTCTGTAACGTTAGCCTGGAGTGATGCATCTTTTTTTATATTGGTGTACACTCTTTCTGTGTATCATGTAAAATATAGTATAAGCCTGTGGCAGATTTAATGTTTGTAAATAACTTTTTTTTTTTTTTAATTAAAGAAAAGGTGGATTTTGTTTCAAAAATCTAAATGAGCAAGTCTTAAATATATCATAAATATATCACCTGATAGAGGTGTTGGAATATCACTCACTCGGGTGCAAAGGCAAGCAGACACTCTAAGACTAGATATGTGTATGGGACAGGCAAATAGAGAGCAGTTAAACAAGAAAACCTAAGAAAAGGGTTCCTTTTCCTCATTCCTTTTTATTAGAACACCAAATGAAATGGCTATTTCTCAAGGCCCAGCGCCTTGCTGAGCACTCATCTTAGTTAACATTTCAGAACCATTGTTATTGTGACACGCCTAATATGAGTGATAAAAACATCACGTGGTGTTGGATCTTCCTATGTTTTATAAACTAGAGTGTAGTTTAAGAAAAGATATCTTCTGTAATAAAGTTATCTACATGCAAAGTTGTAGTTTGCAAAAATGATGTATTTTTTTTGGTTAACTGATTTGCAATAAATGATGCTTCTGGGCATCTAGATTTTACTAAAACTGGAACTTGGTGTTTTTGTTGAAACATGGGCTTGACACCTGCTGGTTTTCAATGCTGCAGGGCTGCCTTTTGGCACGAAGTACTGGAGCTTCCCTAACACCTTGTTCTCTGTGGAGAAGCTCAGAGCAGGGCTTTGGACAGTGAAAACTTCTCCTTAACTTGTGCAAAACTCTCACCAACTTGAGACACCTGTTCTAAGCGAGGCAGGGGGGGCTCTGCCCTTCACCTGTGCCTTGGTTGCTCTGATGTCCTCCAAAAGGGAAATGAAAAAGTCGTTTGAAAGAATGTCCCTCGCTCATGTTCATAGTACTGTAAAACTTTGCTGTCTGATCAGTTGTTCAGGAGCATTTTCTGGCTGATTAGGTGGTGAAAGGTGAAAAATAGCCATGTGCTTTTAGTTCCATAGAGACTATGGGAAGAGTGTGGTGTTAGGAGTTACTTATAGTGCTTCCTACTTCACAGGCAGTGATGCTGAGCCTCTGTCTGGGCTCCTTGGATGTGGTGGCTGGACAGATTGGAACTGGAAAGATTTGGGATGAGGAACAGCAGCGCTAGAGGGACAGTTTTTGTGTCACTCTGGGTGCAAACACCACCCAGAAACATTTGCTGTCCTTGCTGCATTTTTAAGGTAATTTAATTTATTTCTTTCTCTCCCCCACAGGGAGTCTCTAGTCCAAATGCAGCTGCAAAGTCCCCAAAGAACTGGATATAAATAGCAGAGCCATTGACCTCCTCCCAAATCACACAAGGCTGGAATGCCGGTATTTTCCACTCCGTGGCTGGGGAGGGAGTGGGCATGTGTGCACACGTACCTGATACCCAGCCCCAGTTGGTATGGGGCCACCACACATGTGCTGCACAACTCATCAGCAGCTGGTGCTGTAGTGTTTTATGTGCCACCCAGCAGTGAAACACAGCACCTTCAGAGGTCAGGGAGGTGAAGTTCCAGGGTGCACTCCCAGAAGACTCCATGGAAAGGGATATTTTAACAGAGGAGAAACCCCTTTGCCCTGTGCAAAATGTGGCTCACCAGTGAGGGTGGAATTACCCCAGGAGACATCCTGGAGATGGGCTTCCCAAGACATGCTCTTCCCCACAGTTGTGTCTCGCTGCATCCCATCTGGAAAGTGCTAAATGAAGTGTGTCTGCCTTCAGTGAGACTCACAGATGTGCTGCTCATGAACCCAGCCACGCTCCCACACAGCCCATCCTTCCAGGCTTCTCCCACACATCCACATCCCAGCACTCGTGCCCCTGGCTGGGAGAGGCTCATGCCAACATAAGCAGGCATTAGTAAGACCCTCTCCTATCTGGGCTAGTCTACAACAGCCCAGTCACTCCTGGCCAAGGCAGAAATTTGGCCTGGAATAGATTAAAAAAAGGGTTTATGAGGACAAGCAAAACAACGTGACATTGCAAGAGGCAACCAAACATGTGTGGCTCATTTAAGAAGAGAGGCTGCAAAGCATGTAATTTTCCATGAGGAATAGTCAGAGGGACAGAATAAAGAAGGAGGGGACTAAATACCAGGGAAAGAGGCAAATGAATAGACAATAATAGTGGCCACAAGGTAATTCAAACTAGAAGTCAGAAAAGGTTTTCTAAGGAGCAAAGGATGCAAACTTTAGTTTTAAGCATTTAGGTCCCAATGACTGTTACATTTATGAAGGTGTCTGGTAACCCACAACTCCTGCCAGTCCCTTGTTCCTCCTTTCCTGAGTGGGTACGTGAGGTGATCACGGGGTCACAGATCCCCAGATGGAATTGAGGCAGAGTTTAACAAGAAACAAAAGAAATTGCCTCGTTTCAAACTCTCCATCCACACTTCGGGCTTTCCCCCCAGCTCCCTGTCCAAAAGGATCTGCCTTCCCTCAATCCCCTCCAACCAACCCACATTACCCCACCACAAGCTCATCTTCACTTCATATCAGTAAAGATGTTGGGAGCTGAATTTTCAAGCTCTCCTGTCACCAGAAGATGGTGAGGAATGAATGGATCATGGCAAGCATGTTTGTTTTAGCATTCCAGGTGGAAAAGGCTGAGAAGCACTAAAATTATATCCCTCACCAAGGGAAGGGTTCGGAAGTGTTTGTGTAAAACAAGATTAACACCAGCTACTTCCATGGCAGGTATGTTGGGGCTGTGAGGAATCAGTGCAGCTGAACTATTTGTTTACATGCTGGAGGGCTTATTTTTTTCATTCTTTGTTTTAATTATTCCTGCTCAATTAGATGGGACATTTAGAAGTTGCTACTCTGTATTGGTTCTCCCTCCAGGCTGTTGGTGTTTGCTCAGAAAGTTGCTCACAGCTGCTCCAACCCTGATTGATGATTCGTTGCTGCAGCCCAAATCACCCCCGGAAGAATGTACAGAAGGAGCCAAATTCACCTCGGGTTCAGCCTCCCTCGAATTACACATGGGTTACTGTGGCTGGGGTAGTGTGAATAATCACAGCAACTAAATGAGTAAATAAATAAAACTCAGCTTGTCCACTTGGCCCACGAAGTAGAACACTGGGAAGGGATACAGATACTCTCCTTTAATCATTTTCCCTGTTTCTAAACTCAGAGAATGATCCTTTTCATAGCAAGGTCCTGGGGCAGAGCTGTGTTTGTGGTTGTGTGCAACCTGATGACTGAATAAATCACCAGAATTTAATGGGAAAAGGTCAGTATCATCTGTGTTGTACCCCAAGTGAGCTGAGGAGGCAGGAGAGAAGGACATGTGCTGTCCTCTTCCCACCAGCAAGGCTCTTTATTTGTAATGGGTCACTCAAGTCCAGAACTGTATTGTTGAGTACAGCAAATCACTTAAAGAACTTCAGGGTAAAAAGGGATTAAACGTCTTAATGTTCCAATTCTTTATAATCACACACCAGGAGAACAGCAAAGGTGAGATCCCATCATGAATGTCCATCCTGTGTGTCCATACATGAGGGTTAGATATGGAATGTAAATCTCTAACTATAGACACAGTTGTGAGCTATTGATGGTATTTAGAGCACATCTGTGTTTTAAAAAAAACCAATCAGGCTAATTAAAATCATGTTTCCTCAGATTACACCTGTTGGGGGAAATAGCAAGGGAGAACCGGGGCTTTATCTGCAACTCATGCCTGTGTAGGGAAATTGTATTTGACAAGCTGGTTTATAAGAATGTTCCTACAAAAGAGGGAGATGAAAGGCCCTTAAAAATCACAGCACTGCCTGTGGTTCCCACACCAGCATCAAAGTGCTGCTTCCTCTGCCTGGACTGGGCTCTGAGGATCTTCCCCTGCTTTAATGATCAAGCTGCAGAAAGAGTTCTTGCACTGATAATGACCCTTGATTAAGATGTTTGTTTAGGTCGTTGTGTTTTCCCCTCCACGGCTGGTTGTTGGGTGCAGAGTGACAGTGTGGGCACTGCTGGGGAACATGAGACCCCCCTCTGGTGCTGGGATGGGGGGGTCTCCACTTAGAAGCTTCGTGTTTGTGTAAAATAGAACTGCAACAGAGCCAGGAGAGAGAGGGGAGGGAGATCTTTAGGTTTGCACCTGACTGTGTGGCAAGATCGTGACATTATGTCATGATCTTGAACACACACATGTAGAGATACATGTATGTAAATGTGCAAAAGGCCATGGAGCTGGGGAAGGGTCTGGAGTAGCAGCAGGGGCTCAGGGAGGTGGGGGGGCTCAGCTTGGAGAAGAGGAGGCTCAAGGGGGACCTTATCATTCTCTACAACTCCCTGACAGGAGGGTGTAGCCAGGTAGGGGTTGGTCTCTTCCCCCAGGCAATAGGACAAGAGGGCACGGGCTTGAGCTCTGCCAGGGGAGGTTTAGGATGGATATCAGGGAGAAATTCTTTACAGAGAGAGTAACCAGGCATTGGAATGGCCTGGCAAGAGAGGTGGTGGATTCACCATCCCTGAGGTTTTTTAAGATGAGACTGGATGTGGCATCAGTGCCATGATCTGGTAATCACAGTGGGGTTGGGTGAAGGGATAGATGAATGATCTTAGAGGTCTCTTCCAACCCAGCTGATTCTATGATGCTATTATTCTGTGATTCTATTATTCTGTGATTCTCTGATTCTGTGATTCTTGCTCTCTGCAATTCCCTGGAGCACAGCTGGAGCCAGGAAGGGATTGGGCTCTGCTCCCAGGGAACAGGCACAGGAGGAGAGGGAACTCAAGGTATTTCAGGAGAGGTTCATGTTCAACATTAGGAAAATGTCTTTACAGAAGGGGGATCAAGCACTGGAAGGAGCTGCCAGGACAGTGGTGGAATCACCATCCCTGGACCTGCCCCGAAGGGCTGGTGATGTGGCCCCTGGTGCTTCAGTGATAAACACAGGGGGGCTCGGTGGTCTTAGAGGGCTTTTCCAACTCCAGAATTCCCGGAGTCAACGATTCTGCTGCTTTTGAACCCCAGCCTTCCCCAATTAACATCCCTTCACTAACTGAGCCCCCAGGGACGTGCAGAACAGGGACCCCAAACAGGGTGTTCACCGACCCCAATCCCCNGATAGATGAATGATCTTAGAGGTCTCTTCCAACCCAGCTGATTCTATGATGCTATTATTCTGTGATTCTATTATTCTGTGATTCTCTGATTCTGTGATTCTTGCTCTCTGCAATTCCCTGGAGCACAGCTGGAGTCAGGAAGGGATTGGGCTCTGCTCCCAGGGAACAGGCACAGGAGGAGAGGGAACTCAAGGTATTTCAGGAGAGGTTCATGTTCAACATTAGGAAAATGTCTTTACAGAAGGGGGATCAAGCACTGGAAGGAGCTGCCAGGACAGTGGTGGAATCACCATCCCTGGACCTGCCCCGAAGGGGTGGTGATGTGGCCCCTGGTGCTTCAGTGATAAACACAGGGGGGCTCGGTGGTCNACAAACTCCCGTGGCACAAATCCCCGCAGGACACACCGGGGACAAACCCATGCGGGACAAACCCACGCGGGACACACCAAGAGACAAATCCCCGCNCTGGAAGGAGCTGCCAGGACAGTGGTGGAATCACCATCCCTGGACCTGCCCCGAAGGGCTGGTGATGTGGCCCCTGGTGCTTCAGTGATAAACACAGGGGGGCTCGGTGGTCTTAGAGGGCTTTTCCAACTCCAGAATTCCCGGAGTCAACGATTCTGCTGCTTTTGAACCCCAGCCTTCCCCAATTAACATCCCTTCACTAACTGAGCCCCCAGGGACGTGCAGAACAGGGACCCCAAACAGGGTGTTCACCGACCCCAATCCCC
>VXAU01003810.1:1343223-1388983 GCA_013399695.1 Formicarius rufipectus
GGTGACCGGCCCGCCACCCCTCAGGGTGGGCCTGGCGGTGGCAGCAGTCGGGTCTCCAGGGGTGGTGCCGCGAGGGGGTGGTTTCACGCAGGGTTCGGGGTGATGAGGGGGCGCGGAGGTGTTGAGGGGGCGCGGAGGCTGCGAGCACCGCCCGGTGTTTGCTGTCACACGGCGCCTGTCCCGGCCCGGAGCTGCTTCCCGAGCTGTCGGGTGCCACAGGTCCGCTCTTCGCTGCTGACTCAGGAGGGAGGAAGCGCCGGGACCTGCTGGGAGTACGGAGCTGGTGACGAGGCTTCTTGCTGTGCCTTTGATTCCCAAACAGCGCTTTTCGTGAAAGCACAGGCTGGTTTGGCTTGGAAGGGGCATTGAAGCCCATCCAGTCCAACCCCCTGCCCTGGGCAGGGACACCTCCCACCAGCCCAGGCTGCTCCAACCCCCGTCCGGCCTGGCCTGGGACATTTCCAGGGATGGGGCAGCCACAGCTTCTCTAGGCAACCTGTACCAGGGCTGCCCACCCTCACAGGGAAGAATTTTTTTCCCAGTATCCCATCTAACCCTGCCTTCTGTCAGTTTAAAGCCGTTCCCCCTTGTCCTGTCCCTACATTCTCACTGAATAATATTTATAACCATTTAGTAGGAGACTGGTGGGTAGCTGTCAGGAGTATTAGAGATGTAGAGTGTGTTCATCCTGTCATCCACATGAGTGCAGATGTGGAGCTGTCTACATGGAAAAAGAATTCTGAAAAACTAGTGTCCCAGATGCTGCAAATCTCATTTTCCAGCTGTTCTTATCTCTGAGGTTGCAGTGGTTTTTTTTTTAAGTCACTTAGTTTTCATTAGGAATCTATGTATATCAACATGTTATTTACTGTTTAGCTCATCATGTGTGAGAATTAATATTAGTCCTCTGTAACCTGCTTTGTGGACATACTTATTCTGTCTTATTTATTCCCCCTCCCAAATAAATTGCTTCTTTATATATGAAGTTATTGAGCTCATCAGTTGAAGTTTTATGTGGCCTTGTCTAGAGGGTGGTTTTAATCCTTTTTTCCTCTTGGTAATGTTTTTTGGCTACACCTGGAAACACCCCCTGTGATTGTTACTACTGGTGACTAATGTTTAGCAGTTTGCTCTGCTTTATTAATTAATAAACCAGCTGAAAGTTAAGAGTTTCCAAACTAGATAAAGCAGAGATGCATTGCTCTTAGCCTACATAGTTATTTCTCATTTATAAATTCCTTAAAATCAGCATTTCTCTTAATCCTGGATGAGGGGCAGGGAGGGTCAGTAGCACTGAGTTGATAGCTTTTGTTTAAATTACCTGACAGGGGCATGTTCATTTTATTTGGATTCAGTTCCTCAGATCTTGGGTGCTTTTACTACTGTGTGCACTCTGTTAATATTAACTTTGCTTTTGAGGAAGCTGATCCCTCACACTGGACCTCTGTCATGCACAATCAGAGATCTTGTTGGAGGAATGGAAACTTCTGCTTTAAAGTAAAACTGTTCTCTTATTTTAATAAGCTAATTACTGAAACTCTCTTACAAAGATGTGGTAAACTGTTAGGACTGTTTCATATAAGATATCACAAGGAGTGAAGTCCACATTAGAAGTTTGGAAGTGTGTATTTAAGTTGGCTTTTCTGCTCAGCTGTATTTCAGAGGCAACTTTTCTATGAACTGTTTGGTAGACATCAATATTTTGTTCAGTGAAAGCAGTGCTTTCCAGGAGGTCACTGGCTTGATAGGTGGTTTAAATATCTCATTTCCCTCCCCAGTTGCATAAACCCACAAGTTCATTTGAAGAGGACAGAGGAGTTTTTGCAGTTTGGTTAATACAGAAGAAAACCATCATGAAAAGGAACTGGTGATGTCCAGAACAGCCATGGGTTACTTAAGCTTGTGGAAATTGGGCTGGGTGTTTAGGCAGGGTTTCCTGGAAACATGGTTGGCAGCAAGTGTGGCCAGCTGGAAAACCTTCACTTTGGGATCATAACAGGAGAAAAGATTGCAAAACTCTAAAACCTTTTTGTAAGCATTCCTTGATGGAATTCAGCAGGCAGCTGTGTTCTAAAAAGAAAGGGGAAGGGAAATGCAAATAATGCATGAAACTAATGAAGCCTTAATGCTTCTATTGAAGTCACTTCTGGTTGCCTTTTCCATTTTAATAAAACACAAATTTATGAAAACTTAAGATATGGCTATGGAATATATGGATGTTAGGGAGAAATTTAGAGACTCTCTTGACTCTGAATGAGAGACCTGCATTATCCAGAGGGTTGTTGGAGAGATGTTTCCTCAGGGTATGTTGTCCTGATGTCTGGTAAAGTCTGTGTAGGCCCTGCTGTGGTACTGTCTGTGCTTTTTAGTTAAAGTTTTTAGTTACAAATCTCTATGAAATACAGTTACTCAGTGTTCACTCAGTATGTATTTTTGATAACCAGAAACCAGAAGTGTTTTGCATGTGAACTTCTTTCTAGCTATTAAAATTCTGGCTTGATTACAAACATCTGACTTTTCTGGCTCCCCGTTTTATTACTCTTACTGACAAGATGCTGAATCTTGAACTCCAATGAAGTATTGTACAACTTTTGTCTGTCTCTTAGAGACATAAGAGCCTGTTATGTGGAGCAATTGCTGTGGGTACTCCACTCTACATATTATAAAGTGTATTTGTTGTGTACCATGAGAAAACAAGACTGTCACATGTTGTTAAAGCTTCACTGAGCTGTCCTGGATAAGTACTGAAGAATTCCTCTAGTTTTGTCAACTTCCCTCTTCCCCACATGGTTAAGGGGTGATAAAATTGAAAAAGACACCCTGATGAATTGACTGAACTTCCTGAGTAGCAGATTCTGGCTGGGATTGATTGGAGTTGGGTTTCTTCTGTGCATGGCCTTTCCACCCTGAAATGGAGCTGTAACTCTGAGACTGTGCCAAAGTCCCAGTGGTGTTAGAGTGTTCACTCATAAGTGGGGGGAGTTGATTGTTTTTCTCTTCCTAAATGCAGTTTTACTGTGCACCATTCATCCAGAAGAGACAATATTTGTGATGAAAATCTCAAATAACACCAGTGTCCTACACAACGTTGTCTTGATAAAACAAAAGTAGACTGTTCTGTTGGGGCTGATAACATCTGGTGAATTCCTTCTTGAGGTGCTTCTCATCTTACCTGTGAAAAGCTCCATTCCCGTGGCACACCCGTGCAGCAGAGCTGAAGATCATCTCTAACAGAATTAGAATTAGATAATAGCTTTTCAATTCTTCACAATTAAATTGAGCAGCACATAGTGCTTGCAGGGTCTGTTGTAGGCTGGTCATTGTCCTTTCTACGATGCATATTTCTGCTTAAAACAAATCTGGGGAAATGTAACATTGAAATACCATTGGTGCTGTAGCAGTCCAAGGGTTTAACACTAGTACAGATCTGAACTGTGTCCCCTTACTCCTAGTTGGAGCTGTTTGGTAATTCAGTTGTTAAATGATGTACTTTGTTACCACACAGCATTAAACTTCATTAATACTGCACATGGAAATACGATGTTGTGTGTCAGTTTCTCACACGTTCTGGAGAAAAGGGAGATATTTCCCACTTCAAATTCTTTGTTTTCTAAAATAAAAATTGCTAAAATGTTGGGAGTGTTATGAGACCGGAAACTGACTTGTCATGTGTTTTGCCTTGGCAGGGCAGGAGAAGAAGTGCAGCATCCCCCTGCAGCGTGTGTGGGTGTGACCCTGCAGGAGGCCAGCATGCAGCAGCCTCCCCAGGCTGTCCCGGCGGGAGCAGCGGCTCCTCCTCCTCCCGCAGGCATCGCTCGTAATATGTACTGGAGGAACAGCCCCCTCAGCAAACGAGCCAGTGCAGCAGCCGCCCCGGTGCAGCCCGTCACAGACCCCTTTGCATTTGGCAGGCAAACCCCACAGGGCCCCCCCTTAGATAATCCATCCAAGGGCAACGCCTTGGCGTTCCCGCAGCCAGCCCTTGTGCACCCGTCACCCTCACGTGGAGGGGACCATCCTCATGGACCACACATGTCTTTACCAGCTCCTATGTCTCAACCAGGAATGAGTCCCAGTACGTTTTCCAGTGTTCCAGTTCCTTCTCCGTCCCCGGGGTATGTTATAAATAGTGCTGTGGAAGCGGATCCCGGACTCCGTGGGCCTGTGGGGCCACTGCACTATAACACAGGAGCAGCAGTTGAAAATTCCTTCAGTGTGCACCCTGGAATGGTGTCTGCATCAGACAAACCTGGAGGTAGGCAGGATGTTGGCAGAGACCCAAATGATGTTCCTTCGGGACCCAACACAGCAGCGCTGTTCCCCCCACCTCCCCAGCAGCCTGTGTCCCAGTGGAGGCCTGCCCAAGGGAACCTGCAGTCTCCAGTTCGGAATTTTGTGCCCTATCCTGATCCATCTTCTCAGATTGGTGTTCAGAACCTTTCTCAGCCTCCTGGCAGCACTTCTCACCCTCCTCCACACATGAATGTACCACAGGGTCCCGGGCACCAAGGTGTTCCACAAAATACTGTGCAAGCGCCTTTATCCACTGGTTGTGAAAATGGGAGAAATGGCTCTGCAAATAGCAGTCATCACGTGAACAGCATCCAGCCTGGAAGTTTATTCAGGCAGAACACAGAAATTACCAACCCTTGGTTAAGTCAACCTTACCAGGAACAGTTTTACCCACAACCACCCTTGCAAGACTCCAGTTTTGTCCTTCCCACAGCTCAGGAAAATAACCCCAAAAACCAGTCTCCGGCTATATCTGAAACATCAAATAGATCTATTCCTACAGATCGAGATTCAGGAACTCTCTCCATGTTTTTCAAAGGGGATGAGGCAGAAAATGAAGAAATACTTTCATCTGAAAAAAATTACATGGTGGAGAAAGCAGAGTTTGATGCTTGTCAGCCAAATTCAGCATCCCTGTATCACCAACCCGTGCATCCTCAGCAGGTGGCATCTAATGTCTTCTCTCAGGCACAGATCGGTACAGGTTCAGCCAGTGAGATGGTACAGAAAGGAATGGATGTCCAGTACTTCCCAAAACTTGTGAGTCATCAGGAGGCACAGGCTGCTAAGCACTCTCTGTTTGTTGGTGATGACAAGACTCACGTGGGTGACACGGCTGCTGGGTCCCAGTATGAAAATGTGGAGAACCTGGAGTGCATTCAGAATCAGGAAGTGCTGCCCAGTGAACCACAGAATATCAGTGCTTCATCCCCTGCTGCTGGTCCTGATCCATACAGGTATGGATCCTTCCCGGGTCAGATGCTTCCAAAGAATGCTGTTGTGAGCCATGCTGAAGGAGGACCAAATTTGGAGGCACCTGATTCTTTACCTCACCCTGTCCGACCAGATAGTGTATCTTCCAACTACAGCAACATTAGCCACAGGAGCAGTTCCAGCTCAGCACGGCCTCTAGAGCAAGTCGGTACATTTATACAGCAGGAAAGTGGGAAGCCTGATGAGGAATCCTCTGCCAGCTTCTTCAAACAGATTGACTCCTCTCCTCTGGGAGGGGATTCAGGTGAGCTAAATCTGAGCAAGAACTACCATGGGAATCTGTCCCAGCCTCCAACTCCAAGTCCTCCTAAGCCTACAGGAGTATTTCAGACAAGTGCAAATAGTTCTTTTGAACCTGTGAGGTCCCATGGAGTTGGTATAAAACCTGCAGAGATTGACCAAGCAAAGATGGTAGTTGAACTGAGAGAGAGCCACTCAAACCAAAAGAATATCAAGAAGAGCTCAGCTGCGTCCCCCGGCAATCTCGAACAGCCACCAGATAACCTGGAGACCATTTTCATGCCTCAGGTACACCCAGTGCCTCTTGCAGGCACTGCTGAAGCTGGAAATACATTGCACCCTGGGCCTGTTGTGGAAAATATGCAATCAGTATCTGAGAGACGGTCCTCAACAAGAGCTCAGGGAGCAGTTAAGAAGTGTGATAGCCCAGCAACAACTCTGTGGGCTCATAATGAGCTGCCCAATTTTGGGGGAAACGTGCTTCTGGCTCCTGCTGCTCCTGCAGTGTATGTACCTGCCAAACAGACTGTAGAAGTCATTCAGCCACCAGAAGAAGGCCTGTCTAATCAGCAGCCATGTAAACCAGGGACTATTGCTGTTCAGCATTCCCAGGATGGAAATACAGCTTTTGAAAATCTTGAGAATCCTCCCAAAATGGGAGAAGAGGAGGCATTTCAGTCCCAGGCAAGTTCTGGTTATGCAAGTTTGTTGTCTTCTCCACCTACGGAGTCTTTGCAAAATCAGCCTATCCTGATTGCTCAGCCTAATCAAAGCTATAATTTGGCTCAGCCAATTAATTTTTCTATTTCTCTATCTAATCAGCTAAGCAGCAATGAAAACAATCAGCCAATGAAGGACTCGGGAGTTGGGGACAAGCCTGCAGTGGTTCCCCAAACTTCACATGCTGGTGGGGAAAAGATGCCATTGCCTGTGATGCAAGTCGGATCTCTGTTAGTTAATGCACTTCCAAATACTAATCTGTTAAAACATAATTTATTACAAAGTCCTGTTCATTCCTCTGATACTGCTTCTAATCAGCCTGCAAACTTGCTTATGAAAACTCCTCTTAATTTGGCTCCAGAAGGGCAAAAGAATGTTAATATGGAAGATTTTGTTCCTGAATTTGCTAGCAAGCCAGGGTCTAACTCATCTATTCCTCCTGGGACAAATCTTCCCAGTGGAAATGCAAGTGCACTAGCCCCCCCTGTTAATTCCACAGCACAGGCTAATAATTCTGCAAGCCACTCCAATTGCAAAGAAGAAGCTGCTGGAGCGCTTGACTTCACAGTGCCACGGACGTTGGAGAAAAGCAGCACAAGTAACTCTGTCCAGGGGCACAATCAGTCTGGTGGCCCAGTACAACAGGCAGCTGGTGGTGCTGCTCAGATGCATCCCGAGGTGCCTGACAAACAACATTTCTATCAACAGGTGACAAAAGATGTGCAGCATCAGGCTGTCTCAGAGCGAGGTGCACAGGGAGCGTTGCCACCTCAGCCACAATTGCAAGCAGCTCCAATGCAGCAACCAACACCTGGGCAGTCCTCAGTTGCTCCAGACCCCCAGGGTTCCACAGAGGCTAAAGCCATGCCACAGGGGGAGAACCAGGTACTGGGTAACCATGCTCAGCCTGTGGGTCCCCAGGAGGCAAGTTCAGCCCAGCCAACGAGGTACGACCAGACGAGTCCTGGGAAGCCGCTGGGGTTGGAACAGCCACCGGGTGCTCTGACTGCCACAGCCCCTTCTGCCACCTCCAGTCAGTCAGGCACACCCAACGTACAGCAAGACCTGCAGCGTCCACCCCTGCCTCAGACTCCTCAGGATGCCTTTGGTCCACCCCAGAACCCTTACTACTACTACAGACATCCTTACGATGCTTATCAGCCTCCATATCCACCGCCTTACCCTCCTGCAGACCCCAGGACAGCAGCTCACCTGTATTACATGGTACATTTTTATTTTCCCCTTCCTCTCTCCTTACTGTGTGTTACTAATATTCATCTTTGACTTTAGACAGTTGTGGCACAATCAGCATTTGGTACAGCATCCTCATTAAGCATTTAAGTGTAGGGAAAATCCAGATAGGGGTAACAAAACTTGAATTGCAAAGATTATGGAAACTTAAGAACTTGCTGATACCAGTTCCAGTTGGCACAGATGTCAGCTCATAGTAATTTGTTTGGTTCTTTGGAAAAAGTTGGTAGGTGTAACTGCCATGACTGCCCAGGTGCTCAAATTTGATTTCTACCTGCTTGATGGTTTAGTGGAGTGGTTGAACTGCCTTTAGCCCACACATATTGTGGTTTTTTCTTAAGTTGAGGATATTAATAGACTTGGCTATAACTTGCCAGAACAGGTGTTGAAAGCTAAACTGTAGTTTATTGATCTTCATCTCTTCAGGTGTCACAGTTGTGGGGTGTGTGGTGATTTGTTTGGTTTTCACTTATTTAGGGAGGTGGGAAGGCTCTTATCCTGGATGTCCATCTCTTTTCCAGGAGGACAGCTATGGACAGTATGACCCACGGTACCGACACTACGACAGCACCAGCACTGCTTACATGGAGCCTGGGAACTACCGGTACCCTGAGCCTGAGAGACCCAGTTCCAGAGCCAGTCACTGCTCTGACAGACCCTCCTCTAGGTATGCAGTTCCTAAAGTGAGCAGAGATCTGGAATACCCCAAAGCAGGGAGTGTGGTGACGCCTGTTGAAGCTTTATAGCACACTGAGGAATTCAAAACCTCCTTGTGTGCTGCCATAGGAACAGGCCGTATCAAATGCCATGTCTGAAAAGGAGACAATTCCCCAGCCATTCCTGCTGCTAAAGCCTTGTTGCTCCTTGTCTTCAGTTCCCAGGCGGCTGTTGGTTTTTCTGCCAGGCAAGAGGTTGCTACCATGGCCTCAGTGCTGAGGTTTGTGCTGTGAAAGAGCAGAGCATGCCATGGGTTTGTTAATCAATACTCATTTATTTTCTGGCTTGCACTTAAGCAGTAGCCCCTCGTTCTATTAATCAATGGCACTTTTGCACATTGGTGTGGGATTTGTCTTGAAAGCACCGTGGTGTGACCTAATGATCTCCAGTGTTTGAGGTGTCCAGAAGAGAGAGTGGTGAGTCAGGTGACAACATCGTGGTGCCGTGTCAGGTTCATTTATCTGATGAGTCTTTCAGCTGTGGACGAGCTTTCTCACAAATCTCCCAGGCTGTAGTCTGTGGAGGAAAGGACATGTTTCGTGCACTGCAGGTTTTGAATAGGAAAACTTAAAAGCCTTAATCTGTCTGGTTAAAATTTGGAGAGGGAAAAAATGTGTTCAGATGCCACTTGAAAATGTTAAATAAAAGCATAAGTGAAATCTCTAGTCTTTCTCAAGCAAAAAGCAGCAAATTACCTTCTAAGGATTGCTGCATTCTGATGGTTATTGTATAAGTGATGTGTATAATCTTCAGATGAATAACAAAATGTTTCTGTTGTCATCTACTGGAGGGGTTGCAGGTGTCCAACAGAGAAACCCCAGTTACCTGTCTGAAAATAAAGAAATCCTTTGTAGTTTGTATGTTGTTGGTAGTTCAATCATGAACAGTGATCAGATGAAAAATAATTTTTTGCTTACAACCTCTAGAAGATTATTAGATGTATTTTGGTCTTGAGGAGCATGAAGCAATGGCTGTAGCTCCATGTGATAACTTTTGTAATTTTATGAAGTGAGTATAAGTAGTGTGAGAATTTGAAATGAGATGATAACCTCTAGTAGCAGTTCCTGATGTGTACTCTGCCTATGTACTGTTTAGAAGAGATTGAGGTTCGTGTGTGTGGCATTGGCAGATGAAAGCCTGTTCCAGTAGCTCTGTCAATGGTGATGTGTGGCTGCCAGTGCAGTCAGATGTGGGCTGCGGTGTGTCTGCAGGGCACCAGGACTGTGTGGGGAACCTGCCCTTGATGTGCCAGTGTTGATGATACACCTTTGTGAACTCTGTTTGGGGAAGGGACTGAGATCTCTCTGAAGGAGACCGGGAAGACTTGGTTGAGTGGATAAACCTGACCTGATAAGATCAGGCCTTCTCCTCTGCAGACTAAGTGCTGTGTTAGCAGACTTCCCACACTCCTGGGAGCAGTATCCCTTGACTTGCTTGGCCACGTTGGAGTTTATCACTTTTCAGATCAGTTGTAGAGGAGAGTGTTCCTCTACAAGAGTTCACGTCATTTCACACTGGTATTAAATACCTTTGCCTCCTGTGTGTGTATGTGAAGATACATGTTTGAGTGTACATACACCTGTGTAGGTACAAACATATATGTATATATGTGTGTAGCTGTATGTGTGCATCCGTACGTGTAGACACATTCCTCCTTTACCATTCATTTTCTGGCTTTTCTCAGAAATTGGAGGGTGATGACTTTAAAATGGTGTATAATAAAGGCTCATGATTTTTCAAATAATGGCCACATCTTTCTTTTTCCATCAGAAGAATTCTAATCATCTTTTTGTATACACTGGCTGTCACTTTGATGTGTTGGTTTTAGTCATGTTCTTTTGCTCATTCTGTTTGTTTGGACAATCAGCATTCTCACATGGGCTCTGTAAAATGAGTATTTTCTTCACCAAAAGATGTATAATAAAACACTGTTAAAGTTGAGGGAGCAATTATTTCATTAATTGTTAAATTATCAACAACTCTGTTGAGACAGCTCAAAGGATGCTAATTATAGCAGTAGTTTTTGTGGTTAATTGTCTGTAAGTAATGAAACTTATCACCAAAGCAGTTTACAAAATCACTAAATTATTGCATAGTAAGGGCTGTCAGCTTTTCATGGCACACAATTTAGTGATGTATTGGTTTGTAAAGTCTTAATTTTATGTTTCCTTAATTTCCTGAAAATGCATTCTTTTAAATATGAAACTACCTAATCAGTGGTATTTCTTCCCATCTCCTGCTAACTTTAGAAGGGATTAATGGAGGAATAATAACCTTTTATACTTGTGTGCTTTCTTTCAGGCAAGGCTATACAGAAGATTATTATGGAAAAAGTGGATGGAGTGATTATTATTCCGGCTATTACCCAAACTCGTATGATTATGGAGGTAAGGTGTCAAAATTAACTCTGATTTTTTTCTATAGAAAATTGCAGGTTTAAGTAATAGTTTGCAGGGAAGAGGAACTTTAAGATCAGAGAATTATTGTACTTTTCCATGTTAATACCACTGATATGCTTCATACAGCCAGCAACAACAAAATTATACTTGCTGAAAATTGACCTTTGGACGCACTTCAGTTCTTAATGCCTTGCCCTTCTTCCTACATGCTTTTTATTCAGTAGAAATAGTAAATAGAAAATAAAGTAAGTTGTTTTTTCCTCACTACCAGCCTTCAGTTTACCTTTCCTTTGTGAAAGCGTACAGAATAATTTTGTGCAATGCGTTGCAAGCCTGCCATTCTCTGTGGTGTGTCCTTGGTGTGTGACCTGCAGGCAGATTCCTGAATTTTAAGTGGGTGTGGAAAGGAGGTGACTCATGACTGGGTTTCAGTTTTGTCCATCATTATCTGAGTGCTCACTGAGAGGTTCTGGTGTTGGCAGGCTGAGGGTAATTGCTTGTCAGGTGCCTGGGAGGACTTTAAACAACATCTGTCCACATCTGGAGATGTTTAGCATGAGGCTCTGTGGCTGATCACAGAGTCTGTAAATGTCAGAACAAACACTAGGATGGAGTTTAAAGCTGTTACTGGCTGTCTCATAGTAAAGTGTCCCTTCAAGAGCAGCTAACTACAGCAACCATATTTCTCTGAAAGGTGTGAAATTGATTTTTTTTTTCTTTTATTTTTTTTGGAGTTGACTGAAAATTAGTAGACATATTAGTGTAGCTGTAAGTACTACAGTTACTTTGGCTTCGCTCTGTGCTTCAGGACCAAAACAGCACATAATTAGAAAATACTGTAAAAAGGTTACAGGCAACATCTTCCAATACCTGAACCATTTCCTTTCCTTTTGCAAAGATCCAAGTCGCTGGGAACGATACCCATCAGCCTATGACCCCAGGTACAGAGATCCCAGAAGTTATGACCAGAGGTATTGGTATGATGCTGAACACAACCCTTACCAGAAGAGAGAAGCATACCCATATGGCAGCAGGTTTGTCCCTTTGATCCGTGTTCTCTCAGTGCTCTTTCCAGACCTGGGGCAGCACAGGGCCAGGTTGTGTGTGTCTAGAGGTGGAGAATCTGGTATTGGATTCTTCAGGATCGAGACCCCCATAGCCAAATGTGCCACTAGAGTTATGACAGCAACGTTAAGGCAAAGGCTGAGGTTCTGCTTCTGCACTAATAGAAATAATAGTTTATTTGCTGAGGTCCTGCTCCAAAGCCTTCAAAATTTATGAACCATTATGGTAGTTGTGGGAATCAGAATTTCAGGGTATCATGCAGCTTTGTAAGTAAAATTCAGCATTCTCTATAATAGACAATTAAACTGCAGTGTTAGACATATTTCACAGATACTTGTTGCTAGTGCTTTCTGTAGCTTTAACATGAGTCCTTGAAGAAAAGCAGATGAGCTGTCCCATGACTCAGAGAAAGATTTAAGGTAATAACACTTGTTTTCAGACCAGTTGAACATCATGTGGGTTTTCAGAACAGACCCTGAATATGGTGTAGGTCTTGATCTTGAATATTCTGGATGAATTCTTTGAAGAAACCTGTTTGTATACTGCAGTAACAGCCTCAGCCTTGGCAGGGATTTAACAGTTGTGTAAGTTTGGCTTGGTTCCCCACCAAACACAGCTGTGAGCTGGTTAGCTCCTCTAACCCCTCCTCCTGAAAAAGGAGAAAAAGTAGCAAAAAGTAAAATGTAGTAAAGGAATATATATATATATAATTAGAGATATTTCATGTATATACAACTAAACACTATGTACATACGCACAAGGATCCTAAGCAATCCCAAAAGGGGAATAAAAGGGGGGAAAGGGGAAAAGGACCAAAAAGGTAAAACCAAAACAGACCCACACAAGGGAATCCCAGGAGTAAGCTCAGTAGAACAACTCACACAATAAGATCTCACCAACTTCCCTTAAGAGAAGCAAATTCCTCTCCTCCTGGGCTGACACAGCCAACAGCCTTCAGCCAGGCCTTGACTCATAGAGATAAGCAAGGCCTAAACACTGAGAGCTGCTGTCTGTGTGCTCACCCAACAAGGGAGGGGAGAGAAAATGGGGAAAGTGAACCTCCCTCTCTGTCTTTTATACACCTGATTCCTTAAGGGAATGAAATGGAACACTTGCTTAGTTTTGCCCCCCAGTTTCTCGGGAAGGCCTGCCAACAAACCACTACAACAGCCCTCCTGAAGTCAGGCCCAGCCCTCCTGACAGCCCTTCCCTCAAAGCCCATGGCTCAGTTCTGCTTCCTTTGCTGCCCAGGAGCGACCGCTACGAGGACACCTGGAGGTACGACCCGCGTTTCGCGGGCAGCTTCGACGACGACGCGGAGCCACCGCGGGATCCGTACGGGGACGACTTCGAGCGGCGCAGCGTCCACAGCGAGCACTCGGGGCACAGCCTGCGCAGCTCCCGCAGCCTCCACAGCCGCCACAGCAGCTTCAGCTCCCGCTCCCAGCAAGTGAGTGGCAGCTGCACACACTTCCAGTGTCGCTGCGGCTGAGTCGGGTCTGTCTCCCTTGGGGTGGGTGAAACGTGGGAAATAGGAAAATGTTCCTGGGTGTGCTGGTTTAAGAGTTGAACCCGCAGGGGAAATGAATCCAGCTCGGAATGGGATTGCAAGTCAGGATGACAATAAAAGAGCACAAAAGACGCTGATGCAGGAGGGGAAAAAAAATCCATTTGTGCCATAAAAAGAGATATGCAGCCCAGCACAGCGGGGCACGAGCAGGATGGAGCTCACCAACCCCTGTGCTGAACACCACATGGGCCCCTGAGTTCAAAGTAAGAAGAAAGGAAGAAACCTGCTGGTGACAGTGATGGTTGCAGTCTGGTGGTAGTTCCAGTCCAGTCGAGGTTCTGCTCCTCCTCTGGATCTGATGAGAGCTCCGAGTCTCAAAACCCCAAACTTATCTCTGCTTGCGCTCAGATGGGAACACCCAGTCCCTCCCCCAGGGTGGGGAGTCTCACAATGGGTGATTTACTCTGTGAGGTGAATCATGGCATGTTTTTGTCATTCCTGATGGCCTCTGAGCAGGCATGACCCCTCAGTTGGGTGTGAAGGTGCTGATGGCTCCCCGGAGGGGAGCAGACAGGAAATCTTCCTTATCCCACAGAAGTTCCTAAACACCCAGCTTGTAGCCTGAGGAGTCAGGTGTGCCCTGGGCAGCTGCTGCCAATGGGCCATTGTGAGCAGTTCATGAGAAAAGTGATGTAGAGGGTTTAGAATCCACACCCACCCAGTGACAAACTGATCCTGGCTACTATAACCAGGACACTGGGGTTGGCTTGGGGGGGTGTGTGTTTGGGAAGCTTTTATTCTGGATGCTAAGGGCGTTTTCATGACATGGTTTTGAACTTAATATTTATCACAGTTGTCAACGGAGCTTTAAGCAAAATCAGTACTCAGCTGTGCGAGTTGCCACACACAGAGAAATAGAAAATTTACGGAACTAATTTGCTGTTTGTGAGGTCTTTGCATTCCCCGTGCTTGGCTGTAGTGGACCGTGTGCCTGGCTTTGTGTCATGTTTTTCTCATTGCAAGCATGGATGTATTACTGAACTTGGGATCTGCTAAAGGTCTAACTCCTTATTTGTATGATGTTATTTTGACCAAATCTAACTGATTACTCATCCACTTACACCACAAATACATTTATCTGAAATCCTCAGAGAGTATTTGTCTAATTTTTGAGGTACAGTCTTTGGTAGTGGAATGAGTCATTTTACCCATAATATTATCTTGGTTCATAATGTTTCTTGGAAGTTTAAGTGGTTTTCCAGTCTGAACTCCAATTCATTTAGTAGTATTGAAAGTGATATGGGAGCTCATTTAGGCATTAATCTTTAGTCACCTGAAGATGTTTGGGCACTCATCAAATTTAATCAGTGGAGATTTTCTGTCTGTTACAGCAGAGGTGAATGTTGATTCTGACCCATAGTTGTTGATAACACAACTAGTTCTATAATGTTACTTTTCACACAACCACATGGAAATTCTCATGAGAGAACTGAACATACTTAGGTGTGAACAGATCAGAGAATGGTAAAAACAGTGAGGGAGAACACAAAGATACGTTAATTTTATTCTGTAGCCTGTTGTTGCAGCACAGACTGTCCTGCAGGGTGGCTTTCTCCAAGGCAGTGATGCAATAAGCTTGGTTTACAGACAGAATCAGATCTGTTAGGGGGGCATGCTCACTGTCTGCAGTCCTTCTTGCTTTGTATGACTTCCTGCTCTCTAACACTCACTAATATGATCTGTTTAGAGCCAGCTGTATAGGAGTAATCACGATCTAACTGCCACTGCCTATGAAAACACTGCCCAGGCAGTGTCCCTCCACACAGATTATCCATATGGAGAATATGATGCCAGCTATGATGGACAACAGGCTTTTCCAGATTATGGCTACCCAGCTGAAACTGGATGGGCAGCTGTGGAGCAAGGTATGGGCACACTGGGGAAGGAGGAGGGAAGGCACTGACTGTGCTTGGGAGGGTCTCTGCCACTAGTACTTTGCACTGCTGGTTGTGTTTGTAGTGTATGGGATGCCTTTCCTGTATTCCATGAGCCTGTTAACAGGATAAAATGCAGATTTACAGTGTATGTGCACATGAACAAAGTCTTGTGTCCATTCCAGTAGAAGGATAACTTGCTTCTGCAACTTGGGTGTATCACAGATCAGGAGTACAAGACCGTTTATTATTAAGCTGCCATTTGTAACTGTCTTTTTAGGTGGATTTTTAAGTACAATGGTTGTGCTTCATGGGGAATGATGGTTTAATCTAAACTTCAGATTTTTCCATTGTCCTTTTATATAGAACAAAACACTTCCTCTGGAAGAGCTTTTCCAAAATATATTGACATATATGACTGGCTCTTTGAGGATGTGTTATAAGTTTGTACAGAGATCACAGAAATATGTCTGATACAAACAATCAAAGCCCCTGCATTGAAAAAAAATAAGTGGATTTTAAAGTTCTGTAGTTTAGTTTTGTTCTAGTTGTTGCAAGTCTTCGGATTTGGGACTTTGGAATTATTTAGCTGTTTGGGACTGATTAATTGTTGCTTATAAAGTTTAGTCAGTTTGAATTGGCAGGGTGTTTTCCACTGATACTGCAGGATTCTTAAATTGGATAAATACATCAGCAAGTTTCCTTAGTTGCAAGACAGGTTACCTGTTCTTACTTGATTTTTAATTCCCATTTCAGCACCTTTAAGACCCTCAACGCCTGAGAAATTTTCAGTGCCTCATATCTGTGCCAGGTTTGGGCCTGGGGGCTTCTTAATAAAAGCACTGCCAAACCTGCCTTCTGAAGGCCAGCCAGCTCTGGTAGAAATACACAGCATGGAGGTAAAGCTTGAAAGGAAAAAAAGGGAGGGGATGGAATACAGGCCTTCCTTTTGGAAGGGAAAGAGGGAACTTGACTTTTTGTATATGTATTCTCTTTATTTATAAAATGTATCTTTCTCTGTTTGGGCTGTAGTTATAAGAAAACAGTAGCTTTAAAAGTTCTTTACCTCTGAGAGATGATGGAGTCATGATCAGATGATCCAGCTCCTTATAATTTTGTTCAACATGATGTACAGGGTAACTTCCGTGTAAAGTAGATTTCATCATTTATTATCTTTGTGCAGGTTGCTGATCAGCCTTTGTGTTTTGTTTAAGAGCAATAGGTTTGATTACACCATGGTTTATGTTCAGGTCTGGGGGTTTTATTGTTGAAAAGCAAAATTCATAGTTACAATAATTTCTTACAGATTATATTTGTGTTTTAGACTATGTTACAACATTCTCCAGAGCAAGAAGAGATGAGAGCATTTCCTGGTCCTCTTGCTAAGTATGTTCTTAGAGTTTTCAGAAATAACTTCCATGCATTCAGACATTGAGCATTTCTTTGCTTGTAAATTATAGGATTTAAACTTAATTAAAATATTTGTGGCTTTCCACCTGCTTAAATAACACACGAGCTTTAACTTTGTTCCTTATACTAATCAGAGTAATGACCTGAGTGTTTGCATTTGTCTCATTACAAGCTTGTTTTGTGTTTTTTTTTTTTTCAGGGATGACACCCATAAAGTGGATGTTATTAATTTTGCACAGAGTAAAGCTACACAGTGCTTTAAGAATGAAAATCTCATCGACAAAGAATCTGCAAGTCTGCTTTGGGACTTTATTGTACTGTTGTGCAGGCAGAATGGGGTACGTTTCACTGCTTGAGTTTTTATGTACCTAAAGTATTTTGTACACAAATGGTATTTATGTAAAAGCGATATGTGTACAGTGACAGGAATAGTTCACACAGACAAACAGGGTGCTTGTCCTCAGGTGCTCAGAGGTGCTGATACTCACACATTGTTGTTGAAGTAACAAATAAAATGAAGGCAAACCAGATATTTTTATTTTTGTTTTCTCTCTACACTTACAGACTGTTGTGGGAACAGACCTGGCTGAACTTTTGCTCCGAGATCATAAAACAGTGTGGCTTCCTGGGAAGTCCCCTAATGAGGCAAATTTGATTGATTTCACTAATGAGGCTCTGGAACAAGTGGAAGAGGAATCTGGTGAAGCCCAGCTCTCTTTTCTCACTGATAATCTTCTAACCACAGTTGACAGTTTTGAGAAGGAGACTGAGAGATTCAGAGAGTTGCTGCTTTATGGCCGCAAGAAGGTGGGTGCTTCTGGTGTTCCAAACACTGCATGTCTTACTTTATTTACTGATTTCCACAAGTTCCTAAGTTCTAGGCATCAATTAAAATAATTTTTGCAACTTGTAGTGCATCTGGTGCTTCATGGCACTGCACTACACTGATAGAGAAAAATGTTAACCCCTACAGTTTATAATTAAAACAAAATCATAGTTAAGTGTTAGTTTTTATCTCAACAAATGTGTTTTCACAAAGTACTACTGTATAACAGTCTGTGTTTATTTGAGTAATATGTTAAGCTATTCCCAAGAAACTAATTTTTTTATTAATTAGGATGCTTTGGAGTCTGCCATGAAGCATGGTTTGTGGGGTCATGCTCTGCTACTTGCCAGCAAAATGGACAGCAGAACACATGCAAGAGTGATGACCAGGTACTGGTTTGCTTGTTGATTAGTGGAATTTGACTACCTGTCCTGCTAATGAGGTGGAGACTTGGTGCTCAGAAAACCTAGTGTCAAAATCATGTGTTATCCTTAGTACTTCATGCAAGAATTTTGCTGTAATTTTACCTCTGTATTAATTTGTCATCTATTACTTTTTATTCTGGGGCCTTCTGGCTATAAACATAAACCTGAGAAGTTATTCTCTGCTACTCCTTCCATTTAAAGGGCATTTGCTCACTGTCATCTGTGGCCTTGCTTGACAGGTGCTGTCAGTCAGGCTTGGGAAAAACTGCAAAACTCAACTGTCAGCTTTGTTAAAGCCAAATAACTCTGTGGTACTTTCACCCTCATTGCCTGAAAGAAGTGAATGTGTTCATGCATGAACTTCCCTTCAGCTTCCTGAGCTTGTGAGATCATGTACTAAGTCTCATATCTGGCTTGAGGAGAATGCTGTGGTTTTCCTAGCTTGGACTGACTGATGTTGGACTGGCAGATCAGTTCACTGGTGATGTTTTGCTTTTGAACATTATCCACTGGCCCAGTGCTTGTTGAGTGTGTTGTTTGCAGACAGCACTTCCTTGCCCTGAGCTAAGCTGGCTTAATTACCATGGAGGCTTCCAGTACATTTTAACTGCTTAGCCCATGTTTGTGTTTTGTTTTTCTCTGTAACGTCTCTATAGGTTTGCCAACAGTCTCCCAATTAATGACCCTCTGCAGACTGTTTACCAGCTCATGTCTGGAAGGATGCCAGCTGCGTCCACGGTAAGATTCAAGGGGCAGCTGCAGTGAGCACTGTAGTTCCAACAGAAATCTCTTTCCATGTGCTTTCCTAGAATGTCAGCTAAGTTGTCTTGGTCCTTTTTAGATTGAAACACTTACCCATGCAGAGCTCCAGTCACTGATTTGACTAAGTAATTCTTCTAATTTTAGTGCTGTGGAGATGAGAAATGGGGAGACTGGAGGCCTCATCTAGCAATGGTGTTATCCAACTTGACCAATAATATGGACTTGGAATCCAGGACCATTGCTACCATGGGAGACACTCTTGGTAACTCTTGGGGAATGAACAGGGTGATGACTGAAGGAAAAGCTTTCTGAAAAATATATTACTCAGCGTATTTTGTTTTGAAATGATTGATACATAAAATGGAACAGTTTTATGTGGCCTTGTCTATTATGGAGGTATTTGAATGCAAAGCCAAAAAATACAGGACACTGAGTTACAAACTGCCACTGAAATATCCTGAGTTGTGTCATTGATTTCTCTGCAGCTTCTAAAGGCCTGCTGGATGCTGCTCATTTTTGTTACCTTATGGCCCAAGTTGGGTTTGGAGTTTACACAAGGAAGACAACAAAGCTTGTCCTAATTGGATCAAATCACAGGTTTGGCTTTCCTCCTTTTTTTAACAAACCTTTAAGATACAAAAATGAAAGTTGGAGAGACTGCTTCAGTTATCCTTACTAGCCACAGCTGGTTTTGAAGTAACTGTTTGATGCCCTGTCCTTGTTTGAGTAGTTGTTGATATTGTGTGCCTGACTTTATTTCTGACTGACAGATCTGTGTTTATTGTCAGCACATATGAACTCAAATAATACTTTTCCTCTCCTGTTCCCAAACAGTTTACCATTTTTAAAGTTTGCCACCAATGAAGCCATTCAAAGAACAGAAGCCTATGAATATGCACAGTCTCTAGGAAGTCAGCCTGGCTGCTTGCCCAATTTCCAGGTGAGGAGCTGTTTCTGTTTTGGTTTGGGTTTTGTATTGGCAGATTTCACACGAGGTTTAAATCTCTCCTGTCCTGTATTCAGCATAGCAAGTATTTAATTCATAGCATAGTGCCATATAGCTGTTTTCCTGTTGTCACTTGAATTTCCTTTTCACTTTTATCATCTCTACATCCTGAACTTCTGAATGTTGAATCTTGTTATTGTAACTGAATATTCCAAAAGAAAAATCCAGCAGCATTTGTTGCCACTAGCTGTAGATATATTGATAACTCCCATTGGATACACTGGGTGGAAGAGGAGAATTGAATACTTTTTCACTAACTTTCTTTTCCTGCCTAGTACAGATGTGATAATGGGATAGTTGAGCTTTCAGCTGAAATATCAGACTGCCTTTCACTTGGTCCTTCTCAGTGTTGTGATCACTTGGTTTCTCTGCTTGCATCCCCCAGGTTTTCAAATTCATCTATGCTTGCAGACTGGCTGAAATGGGGCTGGCTGCTCAGGCTTTCCATTACTGTGAAGTGATTTCCAGAACTGTCCTTAAGGATCCACATTACTATTCACCTGTACTGATTGGCCAGCTAATCCAGGTAACGTGAAGAGCAATGAAGTATTTGTGGTTTCATACTGGAGGTGGGAAGCTGTGACTGAAGTTGCCTCGTGTTGGCTGGTGAGCTCACCCTTTGCAATGATTGCTTTCTCTAGATGTCATCCCAACTGCGCCTGTTTGACCCCCAGATAAAGGAGAAACCAGAACAGGAATCTCTTATTGAACCCTCCTGGTTGGTAACACTTCGACACGTGGATGGGCAGATCAAGGTACACAATGTGTTTTTCAAAGTGAAGTTTTCTCTTTTAAGGGTTAGTGTAAATCCAGGTTTTTTCATAGTTTTCTTTAGACTCTTAGTTACAGAAACATATGCAGTGTCTTTACATATTCACATCATTGCAAGTGGGATGATTTAAACCAAGTGGATATCCTACACTTTAGTGCCCTAAGATTCAATACAGTCAAAGTTACATTGTCTGAGACAGACTTTTCTTAGTACTATGATGCAAAGGAGAACTGCAAGACTCATTAGGCTGCAGTAAGTCCTGCTGTAAGCGGGGGATCTGCTTGCCAAAAGAGTAAGTTGTGTGTGAATTAGTGTTGCTAGAATGTACCAGAGTGGAAATAGTTATCATTTACTTAAAGAGTACTTTTATTAATTAGAACCTTGAGCTAATGAACTGTGCTTCAATTTAAAAACAAATAAGCCCTTTAAATTATTTGTTTGAACTTGGCCTATAAATGGCTGACAACCCATTTTTTTCCTGAACACTAAAATACCCTGTGTGCTGGTTTCACACATAAGATTTCCTTTGCACTGTGTTCCCTGTGAGCTGAGTGTCTGGTACAGGTAATAATCTGTTGCTTTTCTGTGCAGGAGGGTGCAATAGCTTATACCACAGACAGATCCACTCCCCCCCCCTACGAATGCAGCACCCCGAGCTCTGAGCTGGACCGTGTGAGTCAGTGTGACGGAGGAGGGGGCCGTGACGTGGGTCCTGCTGCTGAAAATGCCTTGTTGGCCTCCCTGTTACCCAATATGGCTCAGCAGATGCAAAGTGTGCAGCTGATGCCTTCAGGTCAGTGTTTCATGTCCTTTGGGACAGAGAGAAAAGGAGGGTTTCGGGTTTCTGATACCAGAAACCACCTGAGACTGGTTGGAACAGTGAGATTTCATTTCTGCATTGTATCAGTCACAGGGTAAAAGGTTCACTCTGGAATTTCTGTTTAATTATAATACTCAGCTTTGTTTTCTTCATGCTGCAGTACCTCAGGCTGTCCTTGATGGCTCAGCTGCCATGATTCCTCCTGGTGACCAGGAAGCCCGAAGTGTCCCTTTCTATCCAGTGGCTCCTCAGCCTCTTGGTCCAGGACCTGGCTTTGCACCTCCAGGATTTTCAAATGCATATGGAACTGAACCATCCCCACTCTATGTAGGCTCAACACTACCACCAGGAGGGCCACCACAAGAAGTTGAGCCACGGCCAGAAGAGCAGACAAACTTGGAAACAGGTCTGGGGTCTTTAAACAGCTGTCCTTCCTTATAAAAGGAACAAAGTATTTTGGGGAGTAATTCAAAGTATCTCCATATTTAGAAAACAGTAAGTCAGAT
Organism: Formicarius rufipectus; assembly: GCA_013399695.1. Taxonomy (NCBI): domain Eukaryota; kingdom Metazoa; phylum Chordata; class Aves; order Passeriformes; family Formicariidae; genus Formicarius; species Formicarius rufipectus. Next base: position 1,364,873 of record VXAU01003810.1, read on the forward strand.
TTTGAGTAACAAGATTTAAAACCACCATGTTGCGGTGCAGAAATATCTGTCAATGTTATAATATTCATCCTGCATATTTGACTTGCTTTAAAAAAGAGATCAGACTCAGCAGGTCACGATTTAGACCCTGACAGGTAATCCCTCAGCTCGCTGGCACTGGCAGTTCTGTGTGCAGGGTCTGTGGCTGCAGCCTCAGGGATTTCTCCCTGGGGACATGAGCTTCTAGGACCCTGATACGTTCTAGTTCTGTGACAGCAGAACTTGACACAGCTGAAGACAGGAATACACAAGTTTGGCAGAGCTGAGTTGGAGATGGGAAGAACCTTTACCTGTCCCGTAGTGGTGATTGAATCCCTCAGCCCACTCTGACCTGTGTTCAGAACAACCATAAATCCCTGCAGGAGGGGAAAAAAAATCACAGCAACTGCTGTTCATGTTCTTCGAAAGACCAGATTCTTTCTAGAAGAAGATTCATAACTAAGGAAAGCTTTTGCCTTAAAATTATTGTGGAACATGGGGGCTTTTGGATCGTGGTTTGTTGTTGTGCCCCTTGGTAATATAATCTAATTTTTTTTTTTAAGGAATGCAGAGAATTGCCCCAGAGTCTCCTTCACAAAATTCCTTCCCGGAACAGAGAGAAGAGGATTTCTATGGCAGAATGGCCAGCATGGTATCTTTATTTCATACATCTCTTCAGCAAGTGACAGCTGCATTGCAGTACAATGAAAACACAAGAGGATCTGGGGGCTCTTCAGCAAGACTTGAAGCTTAATTTTTAGAAGTCTTCAAATAATCAGATTAAATGTCTTTAATTGTGTGGAGATTCTTGCTAAAAAATGAATGTTTTGTCAGATATATAGCTGTTTGTTTATTAAGCATTTATGTTTCGTATTTTTTAATATATAGAAATGCATTTATTACTTATGCCCTGGCTTTATATCTAACCAGATATTAGGACAAAGATCCATCTTTAGGTTTATTTTTTATGAAGTTTTGTATCCCTTCCTGTAATGAACTTTTAAAGAAGGAATTTGTGTAGCAAAAGATGAAATGTAATCCCTGACTCCAGCAGTGACAACTTTGTCCTTTCCTGTCCATTTGTAATCACAGGGCTACGGGCGAAGGTCCCGAACCACCTCAGAGTCCTCTGCTCACTCTGTGGGACGAGAGAGATCCAACTCTGCAGCAAAACAGCCCTCTCCTCCATCCTCTGCTCCTGCAGGGAAGGAGACTAAAAAAGAAACAAAAAAGGAGGCAGCACCTAAAAAGGTAAAATTTTCTCAAAATAAAGTACATGTTTAAACTGCTACCAGGTAACTCCTGGTCTGGGGCACTGCCTTGAGAGGTCATGGCTAAACTTTATTTCTATATATTAGGTGCAATGCTGGGCTCAGAGTTGAAGCCCCTAACAGACAATGTGTTGCTTGAATGTTTCTTTTAACCTGCCTGTGAAGACAGCAAAAGTGGTGGGAGAATTAACTGACTGGATTAATTTTGTTTTAGACTGGTGGAACCTGGTTTCGCTGGCTGATGGGGAAAGGAAAGAATGAGGCTCACCTGCCAGATGACAAGAACAAATCAGTAAGATCACAAAAGCTTTTATGCACTTGATTTGTTCAGATGTTCTCTTGGATGACAGATGAACATAGTTTTGACAAGTAAACAAATGCATGTAGAAATATAAAGGTGACTCTTACTGGAAGACTGGCTTTAATAAAAAAAAATGGTTCCAACTTACTCTTTTTTAACAGCTTGCTTTGACCTCTTAATTTTTCATGATGATTTTGCTCGTAGATTGTTTGGGATGAACAGAAACAACGCTGGGTGAATCTGGATGAACCAGAAGAAGAGGTAAAAATCTGAGTCTTCCTGATTTCTCTGAGTGGAAAATGGAAAGCTCTACTGGCACACAATTTTCTTCAATCTGTTAGTGGCCCTTAAGGGCTGCCTTTTGATGAAGTTGAATCAAAATGTGCAACATTTTGAAACTAACAGATGGCATGTTCTTATAGTTTACATCCTTATGGAACCATTTGTGTTTTAGTTGCTGGTGTGGATTCAGTAACTACAATTGAATTTAAAAGGGAATTTGCTTTAAACTTAGTCTGGTGAATCATTTCATTAGAGGTTGGCATCACCTTTTTTTCTTTTTTTTACAATTGCTTGTAAATTGATTTGCTGCAAACACAATATAGGGAAAAAGGTAGGAAGAATCTGGTTTTGAAAATGTGATGCATTATAAAGGAAGGAAAATCACACCTCTTGTCCATCCTTGTCATTTGAGAATCTGTCTAAAAACAAACAAATTTTAAGAACCACTGTTGTTGTTTGCTTTGAGTGAGTGTAGGTGGGTTGTAGAAATCCCCTGGCATTAGTTAAGGTATCTCGTGAAAGATGACAAGTATTGTTTTGTAGACCCAATTTCATGTGTTCTGGAATGGATAAGGAAAGGAGATGTCAGGCAGATACTTGGTTTAAAATTCTCAGTCAACGATGTGTTTGGATTTTTTTTGTTCTTTCTGCAGAGTAAACCTCCACCACCACCTCCAACAGGATTTCCCAAAGTCCCTCAGGCTGCTCCACCTGGACCTGGAGGCCCATCTAGTGCCCCTGTGAATGTGTTCTCCAGAAGAGCAGGTGACAGATAACATTGCTGCTTGAAGTATGGAAGAATTCAGATTTTCTCTTGAATGAAATGGGAGGACAGAAGCCTTGGCTTTTCTGGAGTTCTTTGGGAGCAATTGGCAACCCAGTGGAGCTGTGGCTGTTGCTGGCTTTGCTTGTGTCCAGCTCCTGCACCGTGACTGCTGTCACGACTGTGTCATGACTTGGGTGTTACTCTTTTGTGTCCCTGGAGTGTTATTTTCTGAAGTGTTCCACTGCTTTAACCTGCAAACTTTGAAATAGTCACAGGCATGACTAACACAAGGCTCATTTCTCTTATTTCTGCATTTGTCCCTTGTAGCTGGAAGCAGAGCCCGTTATGTGGATGTGCTGAATCCAGGTGGAACCAAGGCAAGTGGAGCAATTCCTGCACCATCAGACCTGTTTGCCCCCCTGGCACCAATGCCCATTCCTGCCAATGTATTTGTTCCAAACTCAGGTGTGTCACATGGCTACAGCTGTAGGGAGGTTGTATGGCTGTTCATGGGTATGGTGTGTTTGGCTAAATCCTGTTTCCTCTGTAGTTCCAGGGGAATCCCAGCCAGTGGAAGGAAGTGGTGCAACAGAGCACACACCAGCTGCAAACCAAACCAACACAGATCCTGCTGCAGCTGTGGAACCAGAGGTGAGTTAGAAGAATGTCTTGTAGATACAATTCAAACTTCTGATTAAAATCCCTCATTATTCTGAATAGTAATTTCACTTCCACAACACATAAAAAAATGTTGGTGTAGGGATTATGGTTTAACGTTTTACTTAAAGATGTGGGCAAGGGAAATTCAGGTGAAAGTGGAAGTGAGAATGCCATGAGAGCTGCATTTCCTAATCTGGCAGGGCTGCAGTTTCTATGAGTGCAGTTATGTGCCAGGGAAGAGACCAGGAACATAGGAATATTCCACTGCATGTTTCACCTGCTTTTGATGTGTTGTAAGGTTCTGCTTCAGTGAGATCTGTAACAGAAATGTGGAAGAGCATTGTAGTAATGATGATAAACAGAAGTGCTTTGTTTTTCTTCAGTACTTAAACCCTGCAGCACTTCCTCCTGGATCTGGACTCCCTGTTCCTAACCCTGACGGCTCCCAATCAGGCGAGGTAAGGCTTGATGCAAAGTAGTTACTGATTTCTACAGCATATTTTAACTATTAATTTGTAGTGGACTTACTATGGACCATCAAAAACAAGTAAATGGTTCAGTTGCTGATGAGTAGCCAAGATGGAATATGAATGCTTCCAAAATTGTACAGAAAAGACCTCTAAGCCGACATGAGAAGTTCAGCCTCCATGTCCTGCATTTTGTGATGTGATCTTCTTTACCCATAGTACTTTTACAGCCTTTTTCAGAGTAAAATGTCAGTAGCAGTTTGAGGATCTCTTCTTGCCTCCATGCATGCATATGATTTCACTAATATTAAGTGCAAGACCAAAGGAGAACAGATTGCTGTGTGCCAGGCAGAGTAACATTACCTTTGTTCCTACTAAATGTTTCCTATATCTACATAATTTTGTGCTTTAAGAAGTCCTTTTGATTTAAACTAACTTCTGGCTTTACGTTTTGGTTTGGTTTTTTAACTTGAAGTTGGTTTAACCTTTGGCAGTGAGGCTTTTACAACAGAATAAAACAACTGGAAGCTTGGGGCAGTGACATGCATGACGACTCTTTTATTTGTGTTTTTTTGTATTTGTGTGTTCTTGCTGTTTTGTAGCTTTCGCGCTCTAGTTCAATGAGTTCATTATCACGTGAAGTAAGCCAGCATTTTAATCAGGTACATGTGGCTGGCCATTCTCATTTATGTTAACTTATTTACTTTCCCCCCTCTTTATTTTGCATTTGCTCAACTACTAATGCTACTTTTAGTCATTTTCCCCTCTTCTCATTTCACCAAAATGTCATTCAAAGTAGCTAATGATGTAGTGTTCCTTTTTGCACTCAAACAGGGCCTTCAGTTTGGTGTATTTATGAGAGTGCATGTGATCCAGGCATGCTTTTTGTTTATGTTCCTAAGAGATTCACGTAATGATTTCATCATCTTTTTCCTGGGATACTAAAGAAGTCAGTTATTTTAAGCAAAAAGAAAACCAAATCCTCAAACCAAGTACTACAAATCTAAAAAGACACAAACAAGCAAAACTCAGTCATTCTTCTGCTGCCAGTCTCAAATTGGTAATAAACCATCTACAAAAGTCCCTGTAGGAATTAAAGGAATGCTTCATCTCTGCTGTGAGTTCCAGAGCTGTGGTGTCACCACAGAGGGGTGACACAAACCTTTCTGGTATTTCTTAGTAAAGCAAAACTCGACACAGAATGTTTATTTTGGGGCAAGCCGTAAGGTGTACTAACAAAGGCAGAAGGTACTAATTCAGTGAAGTTGCACTGGTGTCTTGTGTTGGTTTTGCATGCTTTGGATCTTCAGAGCTATTTACAGTTTATGCATGTGTGGCATTGTTTGGCCAACTCCTACATTAAGCAAGTAATACTCTAGACCTGGATGCAAACTGTACCAGCACTCTGCAGTTGTTACAATATGCTGTGCTCTCCATGTTGTTGGCATTATTTCTGTGAATATTTGCTCTGTATAACTCAGCAAACCACGTTTGAGAGGCAGCAAAGCTCAGCCCCTCTCTAACTTCAGTGTTCTCTCTTTGCAGCCTGCCAGTGTACCACCCTCAGGGGCACCTGCAGCAGGAGCAGTCCCGTTCTACAACCCCTCTCAGTTTGCACAAGTGAGTAAAGGCCTCACCTTGACTTTGCATTGTTTTTATGATCCAAGATTGCCCAGAGAAGCTGCCCCGTCCCTGGAAGTGTTCCAGGTCAGGTTGTGGAGCAGGGGGTTGGAATGAGATGAGCAGGTCCCTTCGAACCCAAACTACTCTGTGGTTCTGTCCTTTGAGCAAAACATGATTTTATGCTTTGCCAGCTTAATCTGGGTTCTTCCATGTAGAGTATTTAATATTCACAAAGGCTAATCTGGCACCTGTTCATTGTGAATGTTTCAATGTTGCCATTCAAAACTTTATTCCCAATTTTTTTTGTATTTTGTCTTCAGCATGACGCTTTTTACAGAACATTTTTTTTTAAATCCTTTTCTTAGTCTCCTGCAGCCACTGGAAGTTCAAGACTGGGAAGAATTGGACAGAGGAAGTATCCAACGTTGAAGTAAAATACAGTGGCTTTGTATTTGGAATCCTCAATCATGTTCTGAGTATGCAAAGAACTGTTCAGCCATGTGACACATGGTATCAGCTGCAGTTGACATGACAGAAATGTAATGATGGGTGATTTTTTTCATGGGTCTCCCTGCTTGCACCTCATCTACGCAAAACCATTACCAAACATGAAATATATGTAACTTTTCCTTTTAAGATACCTGGCTAGAAATAGCTTTGCTGTGATGAAGAATAGGCACAAGGGAGGAAATAATTGCTGTCTGTTACAGAACCTGTTTGTAAATTGCATAGGCAATTTATTCCTTATTTTAAACCTACTAGTGTGACCTTCCAAGACATAGTTTCAGGGATTCCTTAATTTCTGAAGGATGCTCCCCTGCCAGCAGAGGGGGGGAAAAAAAAACATGTCCACATTGTAAGATAACACTGCGGCCTTAAGAGGACCATGGCCAGTTGTGATGCTTTCAGCCAGGACATGGATTGTCAGCATGTGGAACTGGAGATGTTCCCCTGGGAGACGCCTCACACTGCTGTGTTTGTGGGAGCGGGGAGGGGGCCACAGCTCATCCAAATAAATTGACCTACATTGAATGAAAACTGTGACTGTAATCTAATACTGATTTGATTTGGATCTTTCCTAGTCTGTATGTAGTTCGTGGTTTAGACTACTTGTAAAGCCAACTGTATAGTGAGGAGGAGCTCTGTATCATAGCCAATGCTGTTCTCTTGACGAGTGAGTGTTCGTTTAAGTGCAATACGGTTACTTGCTTTCTCTCAACCTGCTGGCACTGTGCAGCTGGGGGTTAACAGCTTGGGAGTTGTTTATTTTGTCCTTTGGAGTGCCAGAATCAGAGTAATAATTCGTTCTTGAATCTCCATTACTAAAATAACAAGGTCTTAAGTAGCTAACAGGTGAATTTCAAGCATACTAAAAGTAGGTGGGTTAGACCTCTACAGATGGACTTTAAAATCTCTAGGTTTAATATGGAAAATCTTTGAAACCATGAAATGCAGCATTTGTATTCACTGAAGAATCTGAATTATCTACAAAGAGAAATAAACTTTAAATATTTATTAAATCATTAGGCCATATTTTATTTAGAACTTGCCACCAAACTATGATTTTACTTGAATTTCTGCCCGGGAGTAGAATTAACACAAATATGAAATTGTCACTTGGTCCCCCATTGGTTTTTTTTCTTTTTCTGAATAACACCGTTTTTCTCAGATCATGATAGCCTTACATATTGTCCTAAAAGGTTTGTGCACAGCCCAAGTAAAACTTTGGGGGGATTAGAAACCTCTTGTGTGATGGTCCAGACTCGATTCCAGATGAGGGCAGCAGCAGTCAGTGTGGTTTACTTTTCTATAACTGAAACCTAATCAGACACTTGGCTTTCCTCTAGTCCAGCCAGGCTGCTGATTATTTTTTCCTTTCAGTAGAGACTGCCAAACAACTTCATTCAAGGAGGCTCCCTCTGAGCTGGGAGCATCTGTCTTTCCTAAGTGTAAGATTTGACACTGTAAATTCTTAAATAAAATATTTTGCGCTCTGGAGCACTTTCACATTTTACTTTCTTCTTGTGGTTATTGCTTTAGTGAGCTGGGTGAAGAAACCTCTCCTGTTTGTCTGGGAAAGATCTGTGTGAGTAAAGGGAGCCTGGAGTGTTCAGTGTTGGAACTGGCTTGTGCATCAGAGCAGGTTTAGATGAGATGTTGGGAAGAAATTCTTCCCTGTGCAGGCAGTGAGGCCGTGGCACAGGTTTCCTAGAGAACACCCTATCCCTGGAAGTGTCCAAGGCCAGGTTGGACGGGGCTAGGAGCAGCCAGGTTTGGTGGAAGGTGTCCCTGCTAACGAAACTGGCTGTGCTTTAAGGCCCGGCCGCGATTCCATGATCACCACCTGCATTGAAACGCTCAAAATCGAAGCCTTCAGCCTTAATACAGGCCCCACTTAATGCTTTAATAGGTATCAACTGCTCGATTTAAGCCGCCTATTTAAACGGCGCCGCACGCCGCTATCGCGACAGTCGCGACGCCGCGCGGTCCTCCCGCCGGCAGGGGGCGCTGCGGGCGGGGAGGGCGCGGCGTTACCGGGGCGGGGCGGCGGCCTCGGGACACCGGGAACATCACCGGGATCGGGAACATCACCCGGGCCGGGACCGGCCCCGCTGAGCCTCCCACGGAACGGCAAGCACACCGGGAGGAGCCGGTGAGCCCTGCGGGGGCCGGGAGGGGTCTGAAGGGCCGAGAGGGCCGAGGCCGGTCCGTCCTGCGCGGCCCGTCCGTGCTCGGCCCTCGCTCTGGGTTGTGCTCGTCGGCCCGCAGTGCCTTCGCCGGGGCCGCAGCCGGGGCGGGCTGGTTTGTGGCAGCCGCAGAGTGACGAGGTGTTTCCCCTGCCCCGCAGGGCTCGGCCTGGGCCCCCGTTTCCACAGCCCTTCACCCGCCGCGTGTTTGATCGGTGTGGGTGCGAGGGCAGGGACAGCGGTGTGACCCGGCTGGGCCACCCGAGAGCATATCCTGGCTGTGATGTTGGTGATGTTTGCTCGGTGTGGGTGCGAGGGGAGGGACAAGGGTATGTCCTGGCTGTGCCAGCCGTGTGCATTTCCTGGCTGGCGTCCTGGTGATATTTGCGAGGGGAGGGACAGCTGGGCCACCCGCGAGCGTTTCCTGGCTGTCGTTCTGGTGATGCTGGTGATGTTTGCGAGGGGAGGGACAGCGGTATGTCCCGGCTGTGCCACCCATGAGCATTTCCTTGCTGTTCTGCTGGTGATGTTTGTGAGGGGAGGGAAAGCGGTATGTCCTGGCTATGCCACCCGTGTGCATTTCCTGGCTATCGTGCTGATGATGTTTGCGAGGGGAGGGATAGCGGTATGTCCTGGCTGTGCCACCCGAGAGCGTTCCCTGGCTGTCCTGCTGGTGATGATGCTGGTGGTGCTGGTGATGCTGATGCTGTGTGTGCACAGGCAGGAGAGCGGGCTGTGCTCCGTGTGCGGATCCCGTTTCATGCTCAGGACACACAGCCTTGTCTTAAAGCAGCGAGCATACAGCCCTGCTGTCTGCAGCAGCGGGGAAAGCTCTGCTCCTGATAAAAGGAATAACAGTGTTTTTCTGACAAGGTCGCGCTGAGGTTTGAGTTGTGCTGGAGGGAGGTCCTGCGAGGAGATGCTTTCTGATGAAGGAGCACTGTTTGCAGCTCAGTAACTTCTCATTCTTACGTGTTTCTCTTGGGGAAATCCAGGTATCCCACATCGTGGAGTTTGCAGACAATGCATCTGCCTACACGTGCACCTGCCCTGCGTTCTCAGCTAAAGACTGAGCTGTCTGCAATTCCCATGCCTTGCTGGCTTAGTTAAAGCCCTGTGAACCCACAGGGTAATAAAGGGAAGGAAACAATGCTCTGAGGAGCTTTTCCTCTGGAGCAGCATCCACAGCTGGTACCTGGGGGAGGATGAGTACTCCAAATGGATTTCCACAGCACTCAAGGGCATGTGTTTCTCAGAGCATGGAGGGTGGAGCAGTACAGGACCTGCAGGCTAAAAAAGCTGGAAAAGCAGCCAAAAAGGAGGCTGGTGGCAATGTGGCACTTCCTGCTGTGGGTCCTGTGAGTGTGGGCATCCCCGTAAGCGGCACCTTAAAGTTTCTACCAGAAGAGCTCAAAGCCAACGTGAAAATGAAATCGGTGACGCCGAGGCCTCCTCGGAAGCCGCGGCTGGAGCGGGCGGCGTCTCTGGATGAGAAGAGCTGGAGGAGGTGGAGGCGGTTTCGGACGAGCCAGGAGAGTCTGAGCGATCCCAACGACACGAGTTCCTCCAATGGTTCTCTGCAGGAAGCGTCCCCGAGCCCTCCCAACAGGGGCAGGGTGAGCCCCTGCCATCCCTGCTGCCAGCGGGATTCCTCGCACAGTTCACCAGACGAAGCCGGTCCCGCGGGGAAGAGCAGGGGAGGCACCTCCGACCTGGGCAGAAGAGCCTCCGAGATCTCCAGTGCCTTCGGGGGGCTGCTGCGGGGCAAAGCCTTCTCGGGAGGCAAGCCCCGCCTGTCCCAAATCATGCCAGCCCGCCCCCTGCCCCCTATGGAGCTCCACGTGGCCTCTCACAGCCTGAGGACAGCTAATAGGATCGACTCAGATTGTCTGGATTACCGGCATTATTCTCAGCCCAAGTTTGGCAGGGTGAGCAGCAGCCTGAGCGACACCAGGCTGCACGGCAATGGCATGGGCTACGAGAGCTGCTCCACAGACTCCATGAAATCCACCTTCAGCCTGCTCACTCCCATTCGAGCCAAGGATGTTCGGAGCAGGTGAGTCCCCTCAGCTTCTCCTGGAAACGTTTGGGGGTGTTGGCAGGGAGAAGAATCCCCCTGGGCAGGGGCTGGGAGCGTCCGACCGCTCCAAAAGCACAAAAGTCATCCTGTATTATTTAACCTGCTGTGGAGACTGGAAACAGTTTGAAAGTGAAGAGATTGGTATGGATACTCTGTGTATATTTTGGCTGCTTGATTTTCATAGTTATGTTTGATTTGCTGTCAGTTTGTTTGTAATTTTTATATAACCTGATTGGAGAAACAGTAACAGTGCACGCCAACCACTGGGCAAAACAATTGTTTTAAAATCTGAAAGTACCCTGGACTTGAAGTGTTAAATGGCAGGAAAAAAAACAGTATTTTAGCTTGAAACTATGATGCTGTACATGAAGTGTCATCACTATCCTGTGAGGTGCTGAGGGTTCTCTGCAGATGTTGTGCTTGTGTGGCTTCTGACAGGATCAAATTACTTCTTGGGGACTGCTCCAGTGTCCCACAGGAGCTCCTCTGTCTCAGTTTTTCCAGGGAAGAATGTCATTGATCCAAAGGATGGGAGTCAGTGGTAGCAGGCAAAGTAATTCTGAAACAAATTTAAGTGTTACTAACTGGTAAAAAGACCCCAGGGACAGATTGTTACTTGTTTGCCACAAGGGTTTTCTTTCACTTCCCTCCCTAAAGCAGCTGGAGGCAGGAGGTTGCCTAGCACTCCCTGACATTGTGCTGTCATCGTTATTTGCAGAGCTTAAGCAAGATTAAAAATGCTTATTCAACGAGCAGTTCTTGTGCCAACACCCCTTGCCTGTGTAAGCAGCATGTCCTTCAGAGGGGCAGGAGGTGTGGGATGGATCTGTCCTTTCCAAGTGGGATATTTTGAGACCTCAGGCTCAATAAATTGTTTACTTGAACCTGATTTGATAAGCTGAATTGGAGGAAGAGTGTGAGCTTGAATCTTTGATTAGGAGCAACTTGGTGCCAGAGCTCTGGGAATGGTGAAGCTGTTTTGATGTTGCAAGTTAACTGAGCTGCTCCAAGATACTGCAGTGTCATGGAACCGTGGAATTTGGGTTGGAAGGGTCCTTAAAGCCTATCTCATTCCACCCACTGCCATGGGCAGGGACACCCACCACTAGCCTAGGTTGCTCCAAGCCCCCCTCCAACCTGGCCTTGGACACTTCTAGGGATGGAGCAGCCACAGCTTCTCTGGGCAACCTGTGCCAGGTTATCAAACCCATCTCTTCATTCTGTGTCTGGGGTAAGTATTAGCAGGGCTGAAGACTTAGATGGCTTCAGCCTTCTCATCACAGGACCTGGGCAGCATCAGCCTCACCATCATCCTCATGTCCTGGCTTTGAAAGGCTGGTTTATGACAATAGTTTTGGTTTATTTCATATGATCTGTGAACTCTCTGTAAGAGCTGGAACTTTGTGAGAAACTTTAGGCAAGCAGGACAATATGTAAATACTAAATGCCTTCTTTTTAAAGGTACAGTTTTGATTAACTCAAGACTCAAGTGTTACAAATCATTATTCCATCCTCTTTCCTTAGATGCTCTTTTATGGCTCTTCTGTTCACAGGAGCTATTTGGAAGGCAGCCTTATGGCAAGTGGTGCCTTACTGGGAGCAGAAGAACTTAGCAGATATTTTCCTGACCGGAATGTTGGACTTTTTGTGGCCACCTGGAACATGCAGGGTCAGAAGGTAAGTGCACAAGTCTCCACAAGTCTTTTGGCAGTGCTAAAGTGCTAAAGAAAACATCAGCTTTACTGATGTTTTCTGTTCGTATGTTCCTCATCATCTTTATCAAATGACAAGGCACTTTTCTAGTAAATCTTTGCAGAACTAATATTGCTATTTTATTTTGTGTTTGTTTTTCTTTTTTTCTTGTTTGAATTTGTTTTATAATAGGAACTTCCAGGGAACTTGGATGACTTCTTATTGCCAACAGATCCTGACTATGCCCAAGACATGTATGTCATTGGGGTTCAAGAAGGCTGTCCAGACAGGTAGCAAAAACAATGTAATGAACCATCTTCTTTTATTGTTAACTACTACTTTGCTTTGTATTAGTCTGGAAATAGTCCCCATCATATTCTTAATATTTTCAATAATCAACCCATCTAATAAGTTGCATGAGTATCAGGGGAAATGGACTTGAGAGGAAAAAGGCATAAAGATCTGTAAATCCTAGAATCATGGAGTGGTTTGTGTTGGGAGGGACCTTAAAGCTCATCTTGTTCCACCCCCTGCCACGGGCAGGGACACCTTCCACTAGTCCAGGCTGCTCCAAACCTTGTCCAGCCTGTCCTTGAACACTTGCAGGGTTGGGGCAGCCACAGCTTCCCTGGGCATACAGAATTTGGTCCTTTGAGAGCAGCTGATGGCAAAGTGCTGATGATTTCTATGGTCCCTCAGCCCAGCTTGAGGGGCTCTGAGCTCACTCACAACTTCCCAGCCACTCCTTGCTAGCTCAGTGGAGGTTTTGCTTACTGTTCATTGCTGTTCTGTATCAGAGGGCTTGCTCTGTTGCCACAATACTGATTTCCTCTCTGGTTGTTGTCTCCTGTACTGTCTGTGTGATCCAGCTGTTGTTCTTTCCTGCAGAAGAGAGTGGGAGATCCGCCTGCAGGAGACACTGGGCCCCCACTACGTCCTGCTCTACTCTGCTGCTCACGGGGTGCTCTACATGTCTGTCTTCATCCGCAGGGACCTCATCTGGTTCTGCTCAGGTGTGTGGGGAGCTGAAGGCACTGCTGCCAACCACTGTCCTGTCTTTTTTCCCTCTCCTAACTTCCCTCGTCACTGCCTCTAACGGCTTTCCAGTAACAGCGTCTTCTCTTGCTCCTTCCAGAAGTTGAGTATGCCACGGTGACAACTCGAATTGTATCTCAGATCAAAACCAAGGGAGCTCTGGGAATCTGCTTCACGTTTTTTGGGACCTCCTTTCTCTTCATCACCTCCCACTTCACATGTGAGACATTTACAGTCTTGCTGGAAGGGTCCTGTTTGAGGGAGGAGGGGAGGGAACTGCACAGAGGTAAAAAAGCAGAACAGGCTGAAGGCAAAGCTCAGGATTGCCGAGCTGAGAATGATAAGAGAGGAGAATTGATATCAAACTTCCAAAAGAACTGTGTTTGTTAAAACAGAAATGAGCTCTGCACCCTTGTATCCCTCTTTCCACACTTTCTGTCATTATTATTCAGGGTGTAAATTCCCTAGACCAGTATCCCATTTTACTCATGGAAAATGTCTGATGCCCTTGGGAAGCTCCTGTTCTAACCATAAATGGTCATTGGATTCCTTGTTGGCAGTAATGGGGTTTGTGTCTTTCAGCTGGGGACAGTAAAGTGAACGAGAGGAAACTGGACTACAATAAAACCATTCAAGCCCTTACACTTCCCAAGAATGTTCCAGACACAAATCCATATCGGTCCAGTTCTAGTAAGTGTGAAACCATGACTGTGTGAGAACTCAAGTGAGCAGAGTCTGCACTGTCTTTCAGTCTGCACTAAGAAAAAGAGAATGAGAGAGATAATTTGAGACAGTATAAAAAGAGACTACAGGTCTTTTTGTCTGAGGATGGTTATTACTTACAAGATTGTTTTTTTTTTTCTCTTTGAAATTTTGGGGGGTGGATTTGAGAAAAAATTGAAATAGAAGGGGAGAGATAAAAAAGGAAATTCTATGTCATGTATTTTCCCAGCAATATGATAATTTTGGTGTAATTAGCAATATTTCAGAAGTGTTTCACTTTCCAAGTGTTTTCTAGAACAATTAGAAGTTACTTTATTTCAAAACTGAAGAGAAGGAACATCATGTCCCTTTGAATGTATGAAAGTCAGAGTATGTTTGCCAAATGCCACTGTTGTTTCTTAATACTGTGCTGAGAACACGATGCCTTGAAGTAGTCAAGTCTGTTTTCTGGAAAGATGAATCGACTCTTTATCTGTAGTGTAGCCTTGGGGTCTTGTGTTCACCTTGAGTTTAGGTCCTATAAATAGTTTGGTCTCTTTTCAGCTCCTTCTATGAGTTTTAAAATTCTTGTTCTGTTTTCTACTGGGGTTTTATAACCACATCCTGTGATGGTCACAGGCAGAGAACATGCTCAGTATCCCATCTCCTGGTAGTGAAAAGAAGGGATTTATGCCTGTTCTTTGAACATACCTGGCAGCATATCCTGAACACTTCTGGCCTGAATTTGCAGATGATGTCACAACGAGGTTTGATGAAGTCTTCTGGTTTGGTGACTTCAACTTCCGCCTGAACAAGGACCGTGAGACTGTGGACTCCATCCTGAACCAGAACTCAGCCATGGACGTGTCCAAGCTCCTGGTGTATGACCAGCTGACCAGTGAGATGAGTCGGGGTGAGAGGCAACTTTTCTCTTCCCTCATCCCAATGAACAAAGATATGTATACACAGGAAGAGCTACAGCCAAACCCCTATTTTCTAGAGACCTTTGCTGCTTTCTTTTGTTACATTCCCTTAAAAAGGAAGTCAGCAGTTGTCAAATACAGTGGCAGTGTGTCAAGGAACCATCTTTTGAAGCATCTTATACACAGTGTAACCTCCCAAGCCATTGTTTCATCTGACTCTCTGTAACCTGGGAGACCATTCTGTTCCAGGGCCCAGATTTGAACAGCATTTGCAAAGCAGCACAAGCTTTCAGTGGAAAGGGAAGTGCAGGGACCAGGTGTTCTTTGTTTAATTGGCCACTGACTAAATAGCCACTGGCTATTTTTTACCCTCACTGTGTAAGCTTGCTCACTTTCTGGAGCCTGACCTCAGGTTTTTCTAGTTATGTATGTACATGGCTGTTGTTTCTAGCCAGCAGTAGTAGAATCAAAGCAGAAATGTGCTGGGTTCTCACGAAGGAGGAATTTGTTCATGCTGTTCTCTTCCCTTACAGGGTCTATTTTCAAAGGATTCCAAGAAGCTGATATCCATTTCCGCCCCTCCTACAAGTTTGACATAGGGAAGGACAGCTATGACACCACTTCCAAGCAAAGGACTCCTTCCTACACGGTAAGGGGTGATCCCAGCACCTCACACCTGCCCCAAAAGGGATTCAGTTGTGCTGAGATTTGTGGCTTAGGAGCAACAGGGCATGTGGGTCTGGTCTGGAAGAAAGGATTGTTGAACCTGTGAGCACAGGGAGAGTTAAGCACAGGCTGTTAACCTCATTTACCCTGCCTTACATCCAGTTGGAGTGGATTCTCCCCTGTGCTCAGAGCTGGGCACAGAACAGCTGCTGGGATCAGACACACTCTCTCCATGAATGGATCCCTGTCCAAGATTCTCAGTTTCACTAAGTGGAGTGTGATAAATGAATGGGTTTGTCTCTTGTGAACCAACCAGTGCTGCTTTCCAGGGTGGATGGATGTGCCAAGGGAGTTACCACTGCTCTCCCCTCTGTCTGTCTCCAGGACCGGGTTGTGTTCCGCAGTCGGTACAAGGATGACATCCAGGCTGTCAAATATTCCTCTTGTCCTGTCATCAAAACCTCAGACCATCGCCCTGTGTTTGCCTTGTTTCGTGTGAAAGTGAGGCCTGGCAGAGACAAGTTAGTACCTCCTTCTGCTGCTCCAGGGATCCTGAGGATCTGCTCCTGTTGGGAGTTTGTCCTCTCAGAATTCCTAAGAGTTTATCCCATGTAGGTCTCTGCAGCTTGTCTGATTGTCACCCAGGCTGGTGGTCAGAGCAGTAAGAGCTTAGACCTGACAGCTGAAATCCCTGCTTCCAGGTCCTTTAATCCTCCTGAGGGGGATAAACAGAGCCCATTGGAATTGATTATGAATCCAGCTCTTTGTTTTCCCTATCAGCCTGGGCAGATTGGCTCTTCTCTTCCTCTTTCCCTCTGTGGGATCAGTGCTGTTTTCCCTCCCCAGTGGTGGCTGCATTTCAGCATAGGTGGGTGTTAGTGGAGTATTTTAAGATCCTCCAAGTCCTTAACATCCCATTGTGGGCTGCTGTAGAACTTCTCAGAAAATTTGGTTAAATCACTGAAATTATTTATCCTCTTTCCTGTGAGCAGCATGGTCAGGGATTCCAAGACCCTGGAAACGGTGATTTCTCAAAGCATTTGGTCAGCAGTGCAATTAGAATTGGGATTCTTGTTTATGGGCATTAAATACCCATCAAATAGCAGTATTGTAGAGTGGCTGATGGGCTGCTTAGATTTCCTTCTGGCCTCTGTAGAACAGACCAAGGTCTGTTGAGATGAACCACATCAGTGAAAAGACCAACTTAACAGTAACCTGGTTTAGCTTTTCAAATAAGTGGGAATTGGTTTAGGATCATAAAGTCCTGTATATTCGAATGCAGGTGTGTTCATGCTTATATTGAACATACATTTCCCTTTTAGAACCAGCATTTTCTTCATTTAAATGTGTTGTGAAAAACCTTAACTTGTTGCCCTGGAAGAACAACTTTTGTTGCTCTCACAGCAGTGGTTGAATGCATTAAGTAAAAATTAGGTTTCTGGCCTTCGTTGTATGAACTAGTTGGGAAGTGTTGGGCAAACAAGAATATATTTATGCCCTGATCTGATGGCTTGTGTTTCTGTTGTAGCATTCCACTTGCTGGGGGGCAGTTTGACAGAGAACTGTACTTAATGGGAATAAAGAGGCGGATCACAAGGGAACTTCAGAAACGGCGGGAGCAAAAGGACCAAAAATCCAGCAGCATATGTAGCATTTCCTGAGCCAAGAGCTCTGCAGGGCTTGTGGCAGAGGTACCCAGAAAGAGGATTTCAGGCCATGGCAAACTCTGCAGGGAATTGTCCGCTTAAGCACCTCTGACAGTTGTGAAGAATGTCTTAAACCTCATCCTGGATTCATTTGCATGAGCTAATCCATGTAGCTCAAGT
This sequence comes from Formicarius rufipectus, assembly GCA_013399695.1. NCBI lineage: Eukaryota > Metazoa > Chordata > Aves > Passeriformes > Formicariidae > Formicarius > Formicarius rufipectus. The sequence continues at coordinate 1,381,872 of VXAU01003810.1, forward strand.
GCTTTTGCCGAAGAAAAGGAGTCAGTTATTTAAGACCTCCATCCCAACAGGTATAAATGGATTTATTTTTAACCAGACTGTCTTAGGAAGCCACCAAGTGCAGCCTGTTGGTTGGAGGACGATTCCACACAGGGGCACAGCTGCTGGAACTGGCATCACTTGGGGCAGGGGACCTGAGAAAAGCCTGCAGAAAAGTCAATTTTTCATTTGTCTCTTTGGTTTGATCAGATTTGTTTACATACAGTGTGGGGTTGGGGTTTGCTCCTTCTCTGTAGCCAAGTGTACAGTATACTGTAAAATGAGTAACAGGGACCAGCTGGTGAACTTGGGCAGTTCTGGGTATGGATGGTGCTCCTGTGTTGGACTTTTTGGGTCCTCTACAGCAAGATGTGTGTGAATGTACTCCTGTACATTGAAGTGTAGAAACATTGCCTTTCAATAATTCTATAGGCCTTCTGTTACTACGGGGGTAGATACCATCCTCTCAGGCCAGGTATTTGGCTGCTGAGACAGCTTGAAACAATCCCTCCCTGACCTCACGTGCCCTCTGCAGGGCTCATAAAACACTACCTGCCTTCAGCAGCAGGACACCTGAATTGAAGTTAATGGTTTAAGTACAGTACTGTGTGATGCTTCACCAAAGTGATGTCAAGTGAGTGTACCAGGGAGGTTTGCAGAGCCCAGTCAGCTCCATGCAGTTCCATTACCTCGAGTCACTGTCAATTCCTTCTGGTTTTGTTTTTTCCAACTCAGTGAACTGTGAATAACTTGCTATATTTGAAGTAGTGTTGTCTTAAGGTCAAACATCCTACAAGGACCAGTACGGCACTGGTCAAATGTTAAGTACAGCTAATACTTAAAAACACCTCCTGGGCACAGATGGGCTGGATCATTCATCACCTTAGTACCTAAAACACTGAGCAAACACCTTGGAGGAAGTGCTGCTGACTATGCAACCTGTCCACGACAGAGCTTCTGTCCTGCGGTACATTTATGGCACTGACCTGTCTGTAGCCATCAGGTACTTGGATTTCCTTTCTTTTTTAAAGGAATAAAAATAAATTAATGCAATACCTTAACTGAGAACCAACTCTTACTGTTGTCAGAACCAGAGCTGTTTGTGTGATTTATGTTTGGGTGACCTGAGCCATTTCTCTTCAGCTGCAGGAGTGGGGCAAGATTTCCCTGGAATTGTTTGAATTGAACAAAGCACCTGCTTCACTTGCCAGTGCAAGGAACACAGCCCTAGGCTGGTGCATTTCACAAGTCTTACTACTTGCTCCAGCTGTTTAGAGATCTCTTTATTTCCTTACAAACATACACAACAATGGAACAGGATTTCCAGACTGTGGGCTCCACAAGAAGCAATGCAACATTTTCTTCTTGTTGCGTGAGGAAAGGATGGGCTAATGCAGGTAAAGAGCTGCCTCACAGTGCTCTGCTCCCAGTTTGATTGCTCCTCACCATACACAACCAGCAGTGAAGTGTTGCAATGTAGCTGTTTGTATTTTTAAACCCATGTGTTGAGGGATTATGTAAATCAAATATTTTATTCCTCTTTTAAGTCTCCATTTCTTCAGTATCTCACGTGTGGCATTTGGCTTTTTGTAACGTGGTGTCAGTCAAGATCACAATGATTTTAAATGCTGTAATTTTGTTATCTTGACCCTCAGCTGAGGGACATCTCTGCTGTGAGACAGATGATTGTCTTCCTTTTGTAAGGCCTTAAAGTTCATCTGAATGACACTGAGGAAATGAGGTACAAGTTTAAGGTGCAGCAGCAGCAACTCCTTTAATAACTGTTTGTATAGCAACTCTGGAGGAAAAGAACTTTTATTCTTTAGCACAGTTCACTTCTGAATGAAAAACCTGAAGAACAGGGTCACTTCCATTCCCAAGTGTCCACGTAGCCTTCTGCACAGTATCTCTGCAGAGGAACTTTGTTATGCCATGGGCCTGCTTTCCTCTGGGCTCCAGCAAAATGATGAAGTTAGTCCTAGCCATGTGACTCTTTGTGGGTACAACTGATGAAATGAATCCATGATTTGTAACAAAACCTCAACTGCAGGAAACTTTTTGCCAAACTTCAGAGGGATAGTAACTATTATTGTCCTAATTCGGTTTGAGCAAGTCTCTGTTCACCTTGGTAACAGCTATAAATATTCTTTTGAATTCAGGCATGTAAGCCAAGCTCTCTGAGGTGTCACCACATCCCTCAGGAAGGAATCCCACACGAGCTCTTCGGTCCAGTGCTCTGTGCTTTGCTCAGTGGCAGCACAGCTCCAGGGTTGCACAGGATGCCTGGGAAGCTTTTGGGGAGGGAGGGTGAGACAGCAACATTGTAATCTCAAAACCACGTTACAAAAGAAGGGAGTCTGTGAGCCCAGCAGGCCCAGCTACCCTATCGGAAGAGCCGGTACAGCCGCGGGAGCCGCCCGTCCTTGCTGGAAAGAGCCCCCTGAATGTGCTCGTAGGAGGGCAGGTCTGTCAGGTCACCCAGGGCAGCCACAGCTGGCTTCTTATGCAGCATCTTAGTGACCACCCTCTTGATATCAGTAGGTTTCACCTCACCTGCAGGCAAAAAAAAGAGGCAGAGTTGTGCTGTCACTGCAAAGAGGAGGATACTCAGAAAAACAATCACTCTTTTCTTCCATGCTTCTGATTTTTGCTTCCTCGTGACAAACACAAGCCCTGATAGCCTGAAAGCCATTGGGATCAGTTTGAAGTGTATTTCTGCAGGATTTAGGATCCCAGGCTTTCTCAGTCAATCCAACTGTGCTACAAGAGCATGTTCTAAGCTGCCCTGCCCTGACTGTACCTACAGTTCACTCAAGGCAAGGCAGAGCATTGTGTACTCACTGATGAGGGCACAGAGCTCATGAGGTAGCTTCCTTGTGTTTGTTGCCAACACCTGCCTTCCCACATCCTCAAAGATCACCGGCCGCGACTCGAGGTTCATCATGAGCATGGACTTGAGCTGCGTCTTCGCTCGCTCAAGTTCTACCTGTGAATGAGCAGGACATACAAAAGAACATTCCAAAAATTCTGGCCACTGCTCTCTAACACAAGATAACACAGAAGAGTTCTGCAGACTGTGTGTTCACAGAGACCCAGACTGATCTGGTTTGGAAGGGACCTTAAAGCTCATCTATTTCCATCCCCTGCCATGGGCAGGGACATCTTCCACTAGCCCAGGTTGCTCCAAGCCCCATCCAACATGGCCTTTAACACTTCCAGGGTTATGTCACTCAAAGACCATCTGCAAGTTCAAATGTGCTGCTGACCTCTCCCACTGCTCCTGCCATGAGGATGAATTCCCTGGTGATGATTTCTACCATCTCCCGAACCTACAGAAAACATATGATTGGAAGAAGATTAGAACAACACTTGTGCCAACATTCCTGTCTGGTACTCAGGGATGTGGTTCCTTTTTAAGGACACTTGTCTTTCAATACAGGATTCTGTACCTGTTTTGGGTCTGCACTGGCATGGATACAGAGGAGACCTGTGTCCTCATAACTGTGGTGATAAGAGGTTGCATTGTACATCCAGTGGTGCCTGGGGGCATACAAACAGCATTTTAGAACTTAAACCCCAGAATTTACATGTAAAAATTCAACAAACATGGACAGTGAGTGCCCTCCTAGTGCACTTTCAGGATTCTCAGCAGTGCCAATGAGACTTCATGAAAATGTCAGTTGACAAATCAGTCCCATGTTTCAAGCAGAATAAGCTGATGTAGAACCTGGGGGTGTTTGCTTTCATTTTTTCTACTGGAGGACAGTTTCTGACACCCCTTCAAAGGGAAACCAACCTGTTGAGCACATTGAGGTACAGTCGGGTGAACATGCCCTTGCCAGGCCCTCCTGCTGAAAAAGAGCCACCACCTCCCATCATCATGTTTAGCACTGCAAAGGGAATGAAATCTTCCTCCTGAATTGCAACAAGACATTCAATCAGGGAATGGCAGAGCTCTCCAGGGTCTTTCTGGGGGGGGAAGGGGGTAAAAGAAACAGACACTGGCACAAGAGGAGCAGGAAGGGTTAGTGCCTACATCAAAGTATCAGTGGAAAAGCTGCTTGTCTGTACATGCAGCAGCAAGAGTTTATGTAACGAGTCAGTGCTCTGGGATTCCTCCAGTACAGGGCACCCAAAACAAGGGATTTTAGGCTAATACTTACTAAAAAGGAGCAGCTCTCTAACCCAATCATGATGTGGGTGAGCTCTGGGATGGGTGTAGGGCCCAGACTCACATCTGACATGTCTTTTTCAACCTGTAGGGGAAGACAGATTACCAAGACTGATTTTCACTACTGTTGCATCCAGCTCGATACATTCCTGATAATTAACACATCACCCAATCAAGAGCTCTCATGGCCACTTTTGGCCCATGATGCTCATGGACAGCACAGAACTTGAGAAAAGCAAAAATCAGCTCCACTTCCAAGTGACAGCCAGGGGCAGGACGCCACCTCCAGCACTTACCTTGACGATGCCTCCCGTGTACTGAGCGACGGACCTGTCCACGCCCCGGCTCTGCCCCGTGCCCCACACGGGCTCCACTCCCAGCAGGTGTCTCCTGGCACACTCCACCAGCTGCTCATGCTCCATGCCCACCCCAGCCAGCACCATCCTGTCGGGGGTGTAGTAGCTGCGCAGGTACGAGTGCAGCACGTCCCGGTCGATCTTGGCCGTGTTCTCCACAGGGCAGAACCTGTTCAGTCCAACTGTGTTGTCTCTGAAGGCTGCCTGAAAGGGAACAGACACGTTGAAATAACAAGTATCACCTCACCACCCTTAAACCCCCCACCTAAACCTTCTCTTTCTGTTTTAGAATTAAGCCAACCTGTTGGAGACATGTAAGAGAGGAAAGGCTGAGCATTATTTCATTAATCAACATCATATTGTCACCCACATCAACAAAGATAAGTTGCAGATAGTATTTTTTTTAGATTAAGTTAGAATCTTTCACAAAGGTAAGTTGCAGATAGGGGAGGTTTTTTTCAGATTAGGTTAGAATCTTCCGCATGTGCAAAATGCTGGATTTCAGAGTGAAGGGATGGCAAAATTCTCCCATCACTGAAATAGAATGGAAAAACAAAAAAAGCTGGGTTTAGAATAATTTAAAATAAACCCTGAGGCCGACAAAAAAATGAGAAAGAGAACACAGGAGGCTGAATGCAAGGTGGGATTTTCAGTGTGGTACCGCGTGGATCATCTCAGTCAGGAGAGGCTCCGGGTCAGGTCTCATGTTCAAGTCCTCCAGCTCAAACCGTATGGCCATGCGGGTCATCTCAATCTCCTCATCTGGAACAGGACAGAGAGCAAGGGATGACAACCCCAACTGCTGCAGGGTGACTTCTTGATGAGCACACTCTAATAAGGAATTCCAAAAGCAGGCCACATGTTGGAGATGTGGATTGTGGTGCCAGACCTGAAAGCCTGGGCTGGAGCGCCACGTCAGCCAGCAGGTTGACCACGGTGTCCAGGCCTCTGGCATCAGCAGACACAGCATACATGATGGTGTCCCTGCAACACAAATAGGCAAGGTTTGCACTGAGAACTCACTCCTGGCATCATTCAGTACCATTTAAGTATCAGGACATCACAGCAAAAGCTGCTTTGCTCATTAAATACTTGCAAAAGGAAACAGAACTGACTTTTATAACCCTTTCAGGTTCACTTTTGCAGCCTCTCAGCAGCCACCACAAATGGATTTCTGCTGCTTGGAAACAAAAAGTGGCTTTTACTGCCCCACACCAGAAAAATGAAGTCAAAGTGCTGGCAGTGTTACAACACCCAGTAACAGAGCACGAGAGAGAGCACCCCACCTCGATGCCTGGCAGTCACAAATGCCCCCGTGTTTCTCTAAGGTGAGCAGAATTTCATCTTTGCTGCCAAACTGAGCTGTGGACTAAGAAAGAAAATACCAGTGTTATTACTTAGCAAGGCAGTAACTTTTTATAATCCCTCAGTGTAGCCCAGAACAAGCATCTTCTGCATTCCTTTAGTCAAATGGCTTGATCACTACTCACTCACTTTGGAGATGAAAGCACAGCAGGCTTTCAAAATGTAATAATGGTCACAGTAATTAACTGGGAATTAAGAGGGATGGAGCACTTCTGAGGAAAGGCTTAGAGAGTTAGAATTGGTCAGTCTGGACAGGAGAAGCTTTGGTGTAACCTAACTGTGGCCTTCCAGGACCTGTGGAAGCTACAAGAAAAATGATGAGGGACTTGTGACAAGGGGGAATGGCTTCACATTGAAAGAGGGGAGATTTACAGTAGATACTGAGAAGCAATTCTTCAATGTGAGGGTGGGCAGCCCTGGCACAGGTTGGGCAGAGAAGCTGTGGCTGCCCCATCCCTGGGAGTGTCCAAGGCCGGGCTGGACGGGGCTTGGAGCAGCCTAGGCTGGTGGAAGGTGTCCCTGGCCACTCCCCAGTACTCAGGACCTCGCGATGGGCAGCGCAGGGCAACGCAGGGCAGTACTCACAGAGAAGGCCAGCTTTTCCAAAAAGTGGGAGATCCCACTGAGGTATTTCGCTTCGTGTCTTGATCCCGAATTTACAAGAACTGGTATCAAGAAGAGAACAAACCGGCGTAACCCGCGGGCTCCCCGAGCTCCGGCGGCGCTGCGGCATCACCCCCCCAGCGCGGCCGCTCCGAGTACTCACTGCCCACGGTGCAGAACTGCCCGAACTTGTTCTGGGAGGCAACGCGCAGCCCGTTCTCCAGCACCGTCACCCGCGTCTCGAAGAGCTCCCGGCTCTCGGCGGCGGCGAACACGGCCCTGGGCACGCCGGGCAGCGGGCACGCCAGCGACACGCTGGGGTAGGCGCCGCCGCCGCTGTAGCTCCGGGAGGCCGCCAACCCGCACCTGCGGACAGCGCCGACACCGTCGGGCACGGCGGGGGACACCGGCCCCGCTACGGCCCGCACCGGGCGGGCCTACCCCACCGCGGCTCCGAGCGCCGTGCCCACNGGAGCCCTCGGGCGGCCATGGCGGCGGAGGCGCCGCCGGGGCCGGGCCCGGCCGAGCCCAACCCCTTCTCCTTCCGCGAGTTCGTGCGCACCAAAGGCCGCGGTGGGGCGGGGGGGGGCCCCCAGGGA
>VXAU01003810.1:1389116-1465984 GCA_013399695.1 Formicarius rufipectus
CCCCCCCCGCGGCTCCGAGCGCCGTCCCCCCCCCGGGGGAGGCCCCCCCCGAGGCTCCTTGCCCTGTGCCCGCCCCTCCTGTGCCCTCCAGTGGGACCCGAGCCGCGCTCACCGCCGGGCCGGCCCGCAGGCCCCGCGCCGCAGCCACGCCATGGCCGCCGCCATCTTGCCGCCACACCGGGGCCGGGGGGCGTGGCCTGTACGGGGAGGNCAGCCCCGCTCTCCGCTCCGCAGCCGCCTCCGCCTGTGGCGCTCCCGCTTCCCGCAGCGGCGCGGGGTGAGGATGAGGAGGATGATGATGAGGAGGAGGAGGAGGAGTGGAGTGAGAGCTACCAGCCGCTGGCCGTGGAGCGGGCCCACCTCGCCACCGGCGGCTCCCCGCTCGGAGCGCCCCCAGGGCCGGGCTGTGCCCCCCTAAGGAAGCCCAGCTATGAGCAAGTGAGCGCTGCGGGCCCCCAGGGCCCTGTCGCGGGTGTGGGGATGCTGCAGGGCTCGGTGTCACAGCCTGGAGAGTGGCCGAGGAACGGAGCCACGCCTGGGAAAGTGCTTTTTATCATGAGTCGAGTCCAGGACCTTCCCTGCCCTTCTGCTCTGGGTATGACACAGGTGGCTTCCTCATGTGCCTTCCTCGTGTGCCTTGAGGTCATGTTAATTTAGAATTGTCAGCGTTTAACTAGTCACATTCGCACTGGTTGCTCAGTGCCATGTTTGTGTGCCCCACAGGGTCAGAGAAGTTGTTTCCAGAGAGGGAAACTGGAAAATTAAGCTTGGATGTATTAGAAAGTGCAAGAATTTCCAGCATTAAAGCTGAATGTTCTGGTGTTGGTGTGTTTCTAGAGTTGTGAAACTGCACCCTCAGTCCTAATGAGAGTTTTTCTTTTTGTAGTTGAAAGAAGAGAATGCCACTTTGAGAAGCAGGATCAGTAAGCTTCAGATTCTCTCTGACACCCAAGCAGACAAGTAAGACACAATGTGGAGCGAAATAACCACCACAAGAGTTGGGTTAAAAAAGGGGCTCACTGCAGTTAGTGTCCTTAAAGAAGAAAAGTGTAGTTGAAATCTATGCTATTTATTGAAGAAAGCATGAATAAACCTGTTTTTCTTATGAAAAAGTTTTGGAAAGTAGACAGCCAGCTGATACCTGAGCGTGTTTGTGTGGCCTGTGCTTCATGCAGTGCAGGTGGTGAGTGAGAACAAGGGCAGGATTCCACAGGATGCAATTCAGATTAACAAAATAATACATATAGATCTTTCTCATTGAAAGCAAAAAAATGATTTTTACTTTTGCTGGTGAGCAACTTGGGGGACTTGAATTTCCCTCCCTCACCTGTGGAGTTCCCATTAACGCTGATGGTTTTGGAACACAGAAGTCCCCTGAGCCGTAGCCTAGAACTGCAGCTCTGTGGGAAGAATTCATTTTTCTTATCCCTAGAATTATCTTCCTAAGGTATTCAGTGTCACAGGCACTTACTGTACATCACCTCTTGTTTTTAAAGGATGAGGAAGCTTGAGAAAAAGCTTGAGGAAAACAAAATCAAGGAAGAAAAAGAAGCACAGGATCTGGAAGCAATGGTGCAGCATGTGGAGCAAAATCTCCAGCTGATGACTGTAAGTGTTGGTGTTTTCAGTTGGAACTGTAGTTCCATTCCTTTGTCTCCTTTCCCAGGAGAGGAAGGGAAGCTGAAGTGATTGCTTCACCCAAAGAGTTCTGATGGGTTCAAACTTTTGCTTTGAAAGAAGGCAGCATCCTTGTCCAGAAGCCTTTCTTTCCTTAGAATGAGGCCGGTCTTTGCTTTAATACAATTTCTGGATTCATCAACTGAAGTTGCTTTTTTGCAGCCTTCTGACAGCACATCCTACATGAACTATGAGCTGGTTTTCCTGTTTGCTTATTATACTGAGTCTCTTTCCTCTTGTCCAAGAAAACAAAAAGATAAAGTAATGTCCAGAAGTGCTGGCTGGCACCTGCAGATCCCAGAAAGGAGAACTGGAGAGGGCAGGAGGGAGCGGTTCCCACCTCTGAAAGCACTCACAACATGGGGAGGCGTAGCACAAACCATATCCCTCCAAGTTATGTGCTGGAATCACTCATTCCTGTGTAGCCCAAGCTGTCTGCTGCGTCCTCAGCACTCTGTGGGATAAATAATCTTTGTTTTTCTTTCAGAAACGGGCTGTGAAAGCTGAGAACAACGTTGCAAAACTGAGGCAGGAGAATGCCCTGCTCCAGGTATGGAGCAGCATCCTTGGGGCCTGGTTGGGTTGGGGGATATATCCTGGAGCTGAGCCTCAAATAAAGACATTGCAAGATTTTTTTCAGGCCCCTGGGGAAATGCTGAGTGTATTTTCAGGTTCAGTAAAGACTTCAGAGTTGTGGTGCCCTGTCAGAGGCTGGGAAGACCTGAATGGTGTCACAGTTCTCAGTGGTGCCCCAGCAACAGGGTGAGGAGCAGTGGCCAGAAACTAAACCACAAGTTCCACCTCAGTATGAGGAAGGACTTCTTTCCGTGGAATGTGGCAGAGCACTGGAGCAGGTGCCCAGGATGGGAATGAAGTCTCCCTCTGGAGATATTCAAACCCACCTGGATGTGTTCCTGTGTCACCTGCTCCAGCTGGCCCTGCCTTGGCAGGGCTGTTGGACTGGATGCTCTCCAGAGGTCCCTTCCAATCCTTATGATTCTGGGAAGGCACTCCCTCCAAGCAGTCTGGTTATGAGCTCTAATCACTATTTATTGCATCATTTTGTTCTCCTCACTATCTTTGTGTGAGTCATTTATTACATTACACAAATATAAATAGCTCTGTGAACATGTTCAGTAGCTGTGAAGCATCTCCTGGAGTTCTGTGGTTGTTCCACACAGTTTTTGCCTGTCTGTCCTCAGGTCCAGCTGAGGAATTACAAGGCAGAGAATGAGGCCCTGCAGCTGGGACAGGCAGGACTGGCCACGGCCAAGCAGAACGCAGAGGTGGCCCTGCAGCACCTGCTGAGGGTCACAACGAGCTCCCGAGCGTCCATCAGGTGGGACACCTCTCCTGACACCATCCCAGGCTCCTGCCTCAGTCACGAGTCACAAATATATGTCCTCAACAGGTATTTTAGGACTGAAACTCAGGTGCTCGTGTTCTGTTTGCTACACTGTGTTCTTACTCCCTACAGTGTGTTTTGCTCCAGTAAAAATAACTGGGATGTGGGAGTCTGAACATAAAACACTATACTTCGACTTTTGAAGTATCTTACACTTCACTTTGAGGAGTGAAGGTTCCAGTCCTGATAAAGTGCTGTTTGATAAGTCATGTAGTGCAAGCAAAGCCCCCAGAACTGCCACCTGCTCATCCGTCCTGTCTCACACTGTGCCTCTCCTGTTCCAGGCAGCTGCTCTCCGGGGCAGAGTCTCTGCAGCTCATCGCTGATCTCCTGAAATCCATAGACAGGATCTCGGAGGTGTCCGAGGATGGACAGTGAGTGACTCACCCACCACGGAGGACTCTGCTTATGTGCAGGAACACTTACTAAAATGTCAATTTTTAACACTCGGCCTCACTCCGTGCACGAAGCGGTAGAGCTGCCTTTTCCACGCCCCCCCTCACCGTGCAGCCAAGGGATCTCTAAATCCTGCACGGACGGGAGCGCCTCCCCGGGGTTGCTCTTTGCCTGCCTCTCCTCGTGCCGCGGAAGGAGAAGGGGCGGTCCCGTCGCGGTGTGTGTCCGCGGTGTGTCGCGGTGTCCCTCCCGCGATACCTCCCCCCAACGCCTGCCGCTGTCGCGATGTCCCCGCGGTGTGTCCCCTGGTGTCGCAATGCCCCCCAGGTGTCGCGGTGTCCCTCCGGTGTGTCCCCCCGTGTCGCCGTCCCGGCCCGTGCCGGTCCCTGCGTTCCCCGGGGCCGCCCCACGTGCGCCGAGCGCGGTCCGCATTGGCTGCGCGGTGTCACGTGCGCGGTCAGCTGACCGCGGTGCGGCGCAGCGATTGGCCGTGGCCCGGGGNGCTCGACCTGGACGCCGAGCGGGAGAAGATCCGCCGGGAGATCGAGGAGCTGGAACGCAGCCTGGAGCCCGGCGGGGTCGCCGCTGAGCTAGCCGTGTCTGACTGCAGCCTCAGCTCCGGTACGGGCTCAGGGCGGCCCCTCAGGGCATTCCTCGGGATGTGTGTGGTCGTGGTAAAACCACTGGAGCCGGTCGAGAGCCAGCGGCTCCTGAACGGAGGGTTCTGGTGTGTTCTGGTCACTCGGGGCACCCAACAGCCCAACAAATACCGCCAGCAGCGAAACCACAGCGTTAAGGAGGCATCTCAAAGCCCTCTGTGAGCCGCTCCACCCCACAGCCTGCCACGCCTCCCAGAGTTTGTGTCCCAAAGCTTCTCTGCCCGTAGTGGCTTCATCCACCTCTGTTTCGCTGGTCCAAGTCTGAATAGCTTCTGTGAGGAGTCTGTACCACTGAGTGCAAACCCAGGGTTTGCTGAGGGGCTGTTGGTGCTTTCAGAGTTTGTGTTGCTGTTGGCTTGGAATGGGCACTTGGCTGCTCACCCTGGGGCTTCTCATTTGCCACCGTGTGCAGAACCATGCAATTGGAGTATTGATGTAGTTGCTCTGTTTTCCTACTCTGAAACAAAAAAAACCCGCATATGTGGAGTGTAACTAAATATAATTTTTACTTGACGGTGTTGTCAGTGTGCAAAACCTCAAATGGTCATGTCAAATCTCTGTGGTGCTTTCACTGAACAGTTTTAGGTTTGAAGCTTTCCCTTTATCACACTACAATCAGCACTTTCGTATTTTTGTTGTCCAACAGATGATGATGACGATGATGAAGATTCTCATGATGAAATGGTAAATATTTTATCTTTTAATGTATCTTTCCATCTATTTATTGAAGGGAGCAGGAGGAAGGGAAACTTTCCCCTGTTCTAGGGAAATCCAGGAAGCTGCCTTGGCTCTGTGCTCAGGAGGGGTTAATACCAGCCCTGGAGTTTGGCAGTTCCTGCCCAGGACTTTGTTATTCAGTGTAACACACAGATTTCTTCATGTGGCAACAAGTGCCAGGGGTCAGAGACCTCACTGGTCTGGTGCTGCTGTGGGTCAGACAGCAGGTTGAGCCAAGGAGGTGTTGAGTTGAACAATGAATTTTGTTACCTTCCTGCCTTTAAAGCAATTCCTCTCTTTTCCCCTTAAATGCCTTATTTGCCTCAAGGAGGTGGAAAGAGAAGAAGACAGCAGTGATGATGACATTGAAAGCCTACCACAGGATCCAGAAACGTGCCTGCAGATGAACCATGTGTACCAGGAAGTTATCCAGGAAAAGATTGAGGAAGTGGAGCTGCTCATTGCACAAAACAGAGAGCAGCAGGTGAGCAGAACAGGAGTGAAGTGTTCACTGTGGAATCAGCTCCAGCAGTGTTTGGCCAGGAACCAGGTTCATTTTCTTCCTGGCTGTGTCAAACCAGTGACACAGAGTGGCTTTTCAAGTGGTTTATTTGACTGATGTCTTTATGCTTTCTTACAACCACAAATGGGAACTTTGCATCTTGTATTTTAGCTTGTTGTGGCAAGTTAGTGTTTTATTAATCTTTTTAATCGTCTGCATTGAACTGTACAAAGTCAGGACGTTCCAGATCTTGCCTTTAACATGCACTGATCTACAGTCTGGTGCTGCAGACTTGAACCCTGCCTGGGATGGTTGTGAGGGCTCAGCCACTGCTCTCTGAAATCAGGAGTTTGAAGGAGGCACTGATAGTGTTTAATTAACTCTTGTATTGCAGAAGGAAATCATGTGTGAGCTTGATGGTTCAAAAACAGCCAAGGCAGGAGATGGCAGAAATCTACCAGCAAATGTATTTTTGGGTCATTTTATGAAGCCCTACTTTAAGGATAAAACCACAGGAATTGTAAGTAACAGTAGCTGTGTCTTCAGTGATAGATTTACACTGTAACTGTGTTAAAAAATTCACTTGTGCAACTGAATTTCACTCCTCAGTTTGATCCCTATTTCTTCTCACTTGTTACTGACTAACCCTGTCTTGCAAATGTTTGTTCAGCCCATGTCTGGCTGTGAGTTCTGAGGAGTGGAATTCCAGCCATGGGGTCCTTGAACATCCTTGTTTTTAATTTTGTTTTCATCTTCACGACCCAGTTCTGTGCTGCTGCTCAGAGCACTTGTTGAAATCTGATTGTGAAACTGAGTTTTCTGACACAAATATTAGTACTTTTTTCATGTGTTTTTGAAGGGTCATTAGCAAAAAGAGATCTTGACTTTTTGCTGTAGCCAGTATATCAACTGTCACTATCCATACATTAATATATTCAAGAATGGCTGGTAATTTTTCTATTAAATAATGATGTATCTGTGAGCTAGTGCTCATAAGGGTAACTTACACAAGTTTGAGTTTCCAGTCATTTTTGTCATTTTTCCGTGTACCTGACTCTTCCACTGTCTCTAACTCTTCTAACCTTCACCAGGGCCCTCCTTCCAATGAAGATGCCAAGGAAAAGGCAGCTCAGGGCATAAAATCCTTTGAACAACTGCTTTCAGCAAAGTGTAAGTAACTCTGTGCTGTTCAGTGTTCTAGAAGAACTCTAAGAAATGTATATATTCATATTGTTAATGTGTGTGTGCGTGTCCCATTTGCAATTAAACATCAACACTTCTGATACTGCACACTTGACTTTACAGAAAATGTGGCTAAAAGGGAATGGGATGCTCTGTAAATTGTCCTAGTGAGTGGTAGTGACTCCCTTTTTCACTTGTGTTTGTTTTGATGCATCAGTTCCTGTGAGCGCTCCAAAACCCATAGTGCAAGGGCAGTGCTCAGATGAGAGAAGCTCCAGGGACACCTCCAGCTCTGGATGGTCACAGCCACCTTGATTGTGGTCTTTACCGAGGTCTTGTTGGAGCTAAAACCGAGCAAGAGGCTGTGCCTTACCCCATGCCTGGGGACTGAGCTCTTAGTGCTGAGCTGGGGGTTGCTTTGCAGGAGTGTTGGGAGCAGGGGGTCTCCTGGCAGTACCTCTGCATTGATGTCTGGCTGCTCCTCTCTTGGGTGCAGGGAAGAGCAGAGAGAAGACTCTGTTGCAGAAGTCGGTGGTGAGTGACCGCTTGCAGCGCCTGCTCCAGCCCAAGCTTCTGAAGTGAGTACTGCACCAAACCCCTCCTTCCTCCTGAGGACACTGCATGGGAAGGAAGGAGGAGCTACATGTGGAGATTCCACCTTCCTTCAGCAAGTGCCTGTGTTACCTGTTAGTGGGATTTTATAGCCATGTCTTTCTGCCCACTGCCACAGTGATCGAATTTCAAATGGCTTGCAGGGCTTGAGGCTGGAATTGTGACATGTAGTGAGTCATAATGGTGTGTCCAGAGGTAGAAGTCTGTGCTGGAGCTGGGACAGTCTTATTGCGGTTGTAACAACCATTGATTCCCTCTGTAAATACCAAAGTGATTAATCTGAGACCTGTTCTGGGTCAATGACTACATTGAAGGGGCAGAAATAGGACAATGAGTGTGCCATGTGGGAAAACCTGGGATAACAAGTTTTGTGTGGAAATGAACTGGAGGAAGGAATGGTACTGATGGGAGAACTGTCTTTGCTGTACATATTCTGCCTTTGACCTCATTCCCATCTAGTCTAATTAAGTAATGATAAAAATGTCTTTGAACAGGGTGAGTTACTGGAATCAAAAACTGGAGAAGGTCAAGACTGAAACAGAGAAACAGACCTTGGAAAAGCAAATCAAAGAAGTGGAACAAGAAATAGAGGCAATTAAGTAAGAAGTCTTTTTCCATTCTTTGTGAAAAATAAATGTCTCTTCTTGGTTTGCTTCTTAAACCTCTCTCTTTCTACTTCTAGAGGTGACATTTGGAGAAATGTTTATTTGTGTTGGTTTGTTAAAAAATTAAGTGCTGTTGAGGCTCTACCGCTCTCTCATCTCAACAGTTCTTTACTAAGAATTACTACAATGTAGTATCTATACCAAATATAGAAGTGCTCCTTTAGAAAGCTCTTGGTGTAGCAACAAAGGAGCAGAAAGCTTTGAAAAGTTTAGTACCTTTGAGCTTTTGCTCGTGGACATGTTTAGAGCAACATATTTGGTTATTGTATTGTTTCTCCTACTAATCCAAGTGTTCAGTTCTTGTGGAAGTCAGGAGTAGGTGGGAGGAATAAGATGAAGCAGGGTCAAGAAGACAGAGTGTTTAATTAACCATTTGACATATTTCGTTCTTACACTGTGTTCCTTCTGCTTTAGCCAACTGCCAGAAAGTGACTTGTTAGGAAACAGATTCGATGAACATGACTGGGAGAAGATTTCAAACATCCATGTAAGTTGGGGGCCAGCTGTTTTCTTGGTTTTGGTGTCTGTGTTCTTGAGAATCTCCTGACCTGGTTTGCATCCCCTGTTTCCATCATGCATTTTTCCAGGTTGACTGTTAAGTGATCTCAAATTGTTAGATTTGATGGTTTAATTCTGGAAAACTTGGCAGTAAGACGTATCTGGAATGCAAAATATTGGTGTTCCTTTCTGTCCACATGTTTCAGTCCCACCTATGAAATAAAACAGATTTTTCATGTTTCTTTTAGTTTGATGGACAACGTAGTTCAGAAGAACTGAGGAAGTTTTGGCAAAATTGGGAGCATCCAAGCATCAACAAAAAGGAATGGAGTGAGGAGGAAATAAAGAGGCTGAAGCAGATAGCTGCTAAACACAATTACCTGGACTGGCAGACCATAGCCCAAGAGCTGGGGGTAAGGTCTGAGCATGACAAATTGCTTAATTCTGACATAATTGTGCCTCATATCACTTCTCAGAAAGCAAGTTAATGCTAATTCACTGTTAATGATTGCTTTTCTGAGTAACATCCAAGAACAGTGCCAGAAACATGCAGTACTTCAGCCTTTCCCTCTTGCTTTGGTCCTCATAGATAACCAGTTCTCTTTGTATCTCTTTTCCTCATTTTAAGACAAACAGAACACCTTTCCAGTGCTTGCAGAAATACCAAGTCTATAACAAAGATTTGAAAAGGAAAGAATGGACCAAGGATGAAGATCAGATGCTTTTAGAGCTGGTTCAAGAGATGAGGGTGGGAAGCCACATCCCATACAAGAAAAGTAAGTGACCTACAAGTGACAAAGCCTTCCATTCACCTGGAATTTTTCATTGTCCCATTCTCTTTTTTTCTTGGTGGGAGGCAGTGATATATTCCTACCTGAAAGTTTCGTTATATCAGCAAGAACTTAATATCTTTTGGAACCTTTATCCATTTTGGGAATTTGGCTCAAACTGGCTCAGCATTAGTAACAAGTACTGATGATTATGTGAGCTTCCTTTTTCTGTTACAAAATCATCAGGATTCTTGCCTAGGAAGCCTGGATTCATTCCTGGCCAGGTGTTGGAACAGTTTTCAGTGCCCAGAAGCCTTTTTTAAGGACTCAGTACTTACTGCTGCTTCTGTCCCTCAGAAGCATAAGTGATGAGCAGCAGAGTTGAGAATAGTAACCAAGTATCTGGGATCCTGAATCCAACCCTGAGTGTAACACCTGCTGTTTCCAACCTGTCAGCCATGTGAGAGCTGAAGCCTTTCCTAGTCCTCTGTAGCTGCAGGATAGATTGTTGGGTCATCAAATGTCTAGTGTGTTTATAATGCTATTATAAACTGTGGCATTCTGTGTATGCTGTGCTCTTTCCATTCATGTGTACCACTGTTTAAGAGATTAAAATGCTCCTTACGGCAATCACTGCTTCAAAAATCTCACCATTAGAATGTAAGTAAAGGAAGAAACATAGTTTACAACAGATTTCAAAACAGACCTTTGCATTTCTAGTTGCTTATTACATGGAAGGAAGAGATTCTGCTCAGCTGATCTACCGCTGGACAAAAAGTGTGGACCCCAGCCTGAAGAAAGGACCCTGGACACCAGAGGAAGATGCTGTAAGCTCCATTCTTTTTTATAACACAAAGAGATCCAATTGCTTCTGCCTCAGGCCTGTTAGGATATTACTGGTGAGAGTTTCAACCCTTGCTTTGTGTGACAAACACAGATGCTGTTGGCTGCAGTGAAGAAGTACGGGGAGAGGGACTGGTATAAAATCCGGACAGAGGTGCCGGGGAGGAGCGATGCTCAGTGCAGAGACAGGTGAGGGTGCAAAGGCACCAGCACTGCTGCAGGTGTGTTAGACCTGATGCCACCTGTTAGGCAAGTGTTTGGTTTGCTTAAACCAGTGTCCACTTAAGGGCTGTTCTGTAGAGTGGTTATGGGCTAAATAGTCACCAGGGAGTAGGGGTGGGGCTCTGCAGAGAAAGGAAAGCTCTGAGTAGGAATGCTGGTTTTGTTCAGCCTTGGAGTATGCAGTGATGATTTGAGCTGTGCAAGCAGGATTGAACGTTCCTTACTGTAATGTTTCATTTTGAAGGTACTTAAAAGCATTGCACTGGGATGTAAAGAAAGGCAAGTGGAGCTTAGAGGAAGAGGAGCAGCTAATTGATCTCGTTCAAAAGCATGGCCTGGGTAGGTGTTCTGTGGCTTAATCTATACAAGTTTAGAGAACTAAGTATCATTAAAGATACAGGCTCTGCTTTGTACTGATGATTGCATCTTTCCTTGTGTTTTGTGGGTATTAAGGATTTGAGATCCATTGATGCAGTAACTCTCTTATACAAGGAATTGAATAATATGTGTAAAATGTTCTGCAGTGAAAGGCTTTTGTGCTCAGTGTGTGGCACTAATGGTGATGTTTTCAGGTCACTGGAGTAAAATAGCTTCTGAGTTGCCACATCGGACTGGCTCCCAATGCCTGAGCAAGTGGAAGCTCATGATTGGCTCTAAGGTACTGTGAAAATCCTGCTGTGGCACAGGCCCATCTCTTCAGTTAAGATTCTCTAAACTAAAAGTAGAATCCTGTGAAATCAATACAAAAGGTGACATTCATTTTGCATGACTAAGATTTTGGTCCTGGATGTTCATGGTTTAATTTTTTTATGTGTTAAAGCAGCTTTTGTTCTGAAGGTCTCAAGTTAATTTTCTATATATTTGTATATTGTCCAGAATTCTTTACTGCCTTGAAGTGCATGTAAGGGTGGGGTATACCTTGGTTTTCCTGTGTGCACCTCAGGAGTTGCCAGTTTTGGTAACAAACATTATAGAAATTCTAGCTGCTTAAGACCATGTTGAAGATGGTCTTGTTTCCACTGGTAAAGCACCTGCCCTAGGGGAGAGGCTGTGGACACCCAAGTGTGTCAGGATGGGGCCCTGTACTTAGTTTGTATTAACACATGCACCAGTTCTTCACAGAAACTTGTAGCTTTTTCTTTGCATACAAGAATCTAAACCTATAAATCTATAGTGAACTTTAGCAGAAGCAAAGCGGAACTACCCATGAGGAAGCCACTGATAGGATCCTGCCCTATGTAACTTTTAATTTTCTGATTTGAGAGAGTTGCAAGCCAAGGGTGAACACTGGCTAACACCTGTCTGTGCTTTTCCTCACTGAGAAGAAAAGATCCCAGGCAGCAAAACGGCGCCACGTTGAGGAGAGTTCCAGCCCTTCAGAGAGCAGCAGTGAGGACATAGAGCTGGACTTGGCAGACAGCTCAGAGGAGGAGGAGGAGGAGGAGGAGATGACCAGCATGACCAGCAAGGAGGAGTATGCACTGCCCAGCATTGATTTGTGGATACCAACACAGCCAGACACGCAGGAGGCAAACAAAGGAAGATGCCAAACCTCATCCCTTCCCTCCCCTCTGAGTGCTGATGCAGGGACCAGTGGCAGTGACAGTCCAAGGGCAGCATGTGATGGAGGCACAGACAGAGCTGCTGACAGATCGTCTGAGCTGAACACTCTGCTGAGGGGCATTGCAAGGCCCCACTCAACAGATGTTGTGGTGAAGAACCCAGCAGAAGTAATGACCAAGGTGAGCTGGGATTGCCACTCTGTGCTTGCTGGGATGGGAGCTGAGGTCAGGCACCACTGGGAAGTGCAGCTGCTGCAGTAAGGAGAGGACATGATGAGCAGATGACAAACCTTTTTCTCACCTCTCTTGGCTGCCTTCTCACTATGCCATGGGAGGGAGCTGTTGGAAACTCAGCTGTGGGATTAAATAGAAATTCCTAGCTCTCCTTCTCCATGCATTGCCTAGAAAATAGTCATGTTCTTCCCTGCATGTACTGTCACACAAACAAAGCTTTGTTTGGTTTCTTCATAAAGCAGAATTGTCTAGTGAATTATGGTGTCCTTGGAAGAATTAAGTTACTTACACATCCATATCTGATTCTGAGCTGGGTTTTCATCCCAGATGAGGTGCCGAAGCAGTACAAACCCTCCTAAGCACATTTTTGCAGCAAGATATTCCTTAGCAAAATCTTTAATGTCTAAATCACTATTTAAGTTCACACAAGCAAAATTATTCTGATGTTTGTGTTCAGAATTGCCCATGTGCCCTGGACTGTGGGTATACAAGTTTGTTGGTTTCTAAGTGGTGTGTTCTGGGGGTTGTGGTGCAAAGGTTATAAGGTTATCTGCTGTGAGCAGTCTTTAATTTGGATTACAGATAGAGCATCACTAGTAGAAGCTTAGGGAAGAATCAATGACTTGTAACATCCTGCTGTTCTTTCCTTGTACTGTTAAGTCAAAAAATGCAGAGAATCACCCAGTGAATTCTGACCCTCAGTGTGAGTTTTGGTAGATACTTTACACAAAAGCTTTTATGAAACAGTATTGGTATTGTGATAATGCACAAGGACTAAAAGGAGAGGTAAAAGTCTGCTCTTCAAGGGCTGATTTCATTTAATAAGGTACTTTCAGCAGCAGGAATGTTAAAAACTCTTGTACCTGCTGTGCCTGTTCAGTGCAAGTAATATTCTGTGAGTTACTCTCCCTTTCATCGTTGCTTGTGTGCTCTCATGTTAAGGCTTCCCAGTGTGGAAAACAAGTGCTGCGAGTTCCCCTGGAGGATGTGAGAAGAGTATTAAGGAACAACACATTCTTTCAGAGGAAACTTGTAAGTGCCTCTCGTGTCTTGTCTTCTCTTGTGATGTAAGCACTGCCAGGCTGTACTCAGTGGGAATTTTTTTATGTATTGACACTGTCTTCTTGCACGGTAGTCCCAAGAGAAAAAGCGCACAATTTTTTGTCCTAACTGCCCCGTGAATAGTTTGTCTCGGGACAAAGTATTGGAACTCTAATTGTGTATCTTTTCATGCACAGCAATTCAAGATGCTGAAACCTCCTGCCGGCCTTTTAACAAAAGCACCTGGAGGGAGTGCAGCTGGTGGCCAGAACGGGCAGGGGCTGCAGAACGTGGCACACAGAACTTACCACCAGGAGAGGGAGCGCTGGAGGAGGCTGAGCCTGGACAGGAAGCTGCTCATGGCTGTGACCCCTTGGGTGGGCAATGTGCTGCTGCCCTGCACTCTGCAGACTGGGAAGATGGCTTTTCATCAGACAAAAGGTACTTCTAACCCATCCTACTTTTTGTCATTACCTTCTGACATCATCTAAGTGAGTTCCCAGCTGATGTTGGTGTTGGATTTTTTCCCCAGCTGGTGCTATTCAGCAGAAGGTTAAGTCAGTCAGTCTCACGAGCACTCCCCTGTTCACACTGTTCATTCAGGTAGGTATTGCTGTCTTAATTGCATTATCTGCTTTCAAACAGTGGCAGTCTTTATTTTCCTGTATTTGAGGCTTAAATAAATGGTATATCTTTGTTTCTTCATCTAATTACTGGATTAATCTGGCCTCATGGCCTGCATATGATATTTCTTAAATAAATCCTGCATCCAAAAATCTAATCCTGCCAGGGCTTTTCCTGTGGGTATAAAAATGTCCCCAGAATCTTGAATGTGAAGCATGTTCCATTCATCTGGTATTGTCACTGACCCCACTGGAACATTTTTGTTCTCAGTCAAATGCTGATGAAGTTCTCACCTTGCAGCTCTTTCAGATTGACACCAAGGGCTGTATGAAGATTATTCGTGAGAGGAAGCTGAGGCAGCTGGAGCTGATGAAGGCTGATGCAAGAAGGCCTCAGCAGGTATTGGGCAGGGTTTGTTTCTAAGCTTTTCCCACTGAAGCCTTGACTAAAATAGGCATTTTTACAATTGTTTAGCCAATGGTGCTCTTTGTGCATGTGTTACCAGTTTGCTTTGGTTCAGAGGCATAATGAAATGTTGGCAGATGTGGGCTTGATTCACTTCTGTGTTGTTTTAATGATCTTTAGATATCTCAGAAGTATAATTTAATGCAATTTTTCTTGACAGGCTTCCCAAAACGTGGAGACTTCTTCAGGTACCTACTAGAACATTTATTTTTATGAGGTGCAAGGACTTTCATTTAATTCATCACCATTACATTAATGACCAGTTTAACTGAAGAACTTTTGGAGCAAAACTGCTCTGTCATTTTTGCTAGTTCTTGGATCTGTTACTGGCTACATATATTGCCCTTTAGTAAGGACTTGAAAAAATACTGGAGGGCTGGGGGGCCAGTGGCACTGGACCAGTTCAATTCCTTGCCTGGTAATGTCAGCTTGTTATCACAGTTATCAGACGTGGCTTGATGAAATCAGGACTGTAATGTTGTAGGAATTCTCACAAACAGGAATTTTGCCACTTCCTGTGCAGGGTACTTAATGTTTCATAGCTGAGGAATGGCTTTTGAAAATATTGTTCATTCATTTCAATTTTATTTCCTTCCCTCTGTAGGCAGTTCATCCCCACCTTGTTCTCAGAGGAGCTCCCAATGGGGCATACCAAGGAATGCTGTCAGGAGACCTGCTACCTTAAAAGCAAGAGAAACTTCTGCTGCTGCCTTTGAGAGCAGTGCCCCAGCCATGCAGGGAGCTCCTCCAGCCCAGGGGCAAAGGCAGAAGCCTAAAACTGTCTCAGAACTGCTGAGAGAGAAGAGGTTAAGGGAGTCCCAGGCTAAGAAGGCCATGCAGAGGACAGTGCTGCTTGCCCCACAGGTGCTGGTTTCGGGGTCTTTGATAATCCAGCACCCACCACAGCAAATCATTCCTCCTGCACAAACAGGGAGCAAACCTGGAGGAGCTGGTTGTGCAGGTAGCCAAGTACAGGGTGCCCCAGCTTCAGTGCCAGCAAGTACTTCTGCTGCAGGTTCCACTTCTGCTGCTGTGCCTGAAAACCATTCCTCAGCAGTGCCAGAAACTGGGGAAAGCCCTGGTTGCTCACAAGGGGCAGATCTACAGTCCAATAAGGAACTAAAAGAGCAAGTTTTGGAAAGTAGCCCTGAAGGAGGGGGTTTTCCAGGTACAAATCCAGCTGCAGCAGAAAAGGCCCCAAATCAGGGAGGGTGCAGTGGTCAGCTCATAGCTGGCAACTCAGCTGTAATCATGTTGCAAAACCAGGCTTTAGTGCCACCCCAGCTCACAGTGGTGCCTGTTGGCCTGGAGTCTGGCACCAACAAACTGTCCCTTTCCACACCAGTTCCCTGTGAGCTCAATAGTACCAGGCCACAGCAGAGGCCAGTCAACCTATTGCATGCTCTTGTCACTCCACAAGCTGGTTCTCCCCTGATTCCCAACAGCATCCTGCCCTTCACCTGGGTTGTAACCCCCCAGTCTCTGCTCCCCACTGCTGTGCAAACTGTGGTGGGTGTTCCCCAAGCAACACCAGCTGCTCCTGGGAGAAGTCAGTGTCAGACCACTGTGACTTCCAATGGCAGTGTCTCTGCTCTGGGAGTGAGTCCTGCACCAGCTGGGGCAAATCCACCTCACCCCAGCAGTGATGATGCAAAAGAGTCAAGTTCCCAGCTAGCAGGAGTTCCTTTGGGAAAGGCAGCTGACCATTCCACAATCCTCTTACCTGGAGCCTCGGTGAGTCCAGGATGCACCACATCCAGCATTTCTTCTGTAACACCTGCATGTTCAAATGGTTTCTCCAAGGCTTCTGACTCCCCTGCAGCTCCCCCTGCTCTTCCATCTGACACCCCAGCCCTGTGTGCAGTGGTGCTGCCACAAACACAGCCTCCTGCAAGCACTCAGGGGGCTGATTCACAACGTGTGTCCCATCTCACTAGCTTGGGAAAGACCCTTGACTCTGTTACAACAAGCAGAGCATCTCCTAGCTCAGAAATCATCACAAAAGGGACAGTGCTCCAGGCAGGAGATCCAGTTCTTCATGGCAGTGTCCCAGGGAACTCTGGTGGCTTTGCTGCCCAAGGTTTGAAGAACAGACCCATTGCCTCCAAGCCACCAATGGCACAGCCTGAGGATGTTCCCCCCCAGCCAAGCACTTCCAGTGCAGAGAAGAATCTGCTTGACTTCAGCCTGGTTTCCCTTGAAGATGAGGGGCTGGTGAGGGAGTGGCTGAGTGGGAAACAGGGTGTCCAGGTCCCATCACTGCAAACCAGGCTGCCTTATTTGCCACCTTTTCTTTGCAACTTAAAAACCCTCTCAAAGCTCCTTCTACAGAAAGCGGCTCTGGAAGAGCAGGCATCGAGTCTCCTGCCCTCTGATGCCAGTCAGGATGGAGGCACCCAGGATGTTTTCCATGCCATTGGAGAACTAGTGCAGCAGAAACTGGGTGATAACCCTGCTTACCTCCTGCTGAAAGCCAGATTCCTGGCAGCTTTCACACTCCCAGCTGTCCTGGCAACTCTGCCTCCTCCAAAAGTGCCAACAACTCTGTCAGCCAGCAGGAAGCAATATGAGGAGAGTGATGAAGAGGAGTGGCAGAGTGAGAAGGAAATGTCTGAGGAAGAGAGTTGTGGGAATGAATTAACAGGAGTACATTTGGATTGGAGAGCTGGTGATGAGCCTGGAGACAAAGATGCTGATTTACTAAATCAGGTAAAACAGATGCCAGGGACTAAAAGCAGAAAGTTACTCCCAGCTAAATATTGAACTGGAACCCCAGGAGAATCCCCCACTGCTTTAAGTGTAGCAGAAATTCAGTCCTACTGAATAAACATGGTTTTACAGCTGATTACAGGAAAAGCTATGCAGCTCAGCTGGGAGCCCTTAGTCCAAGGCTAAAAGTCTGTGTTCTGTGTAAAACTTGACATAACAATTCCCAGAAGTGGACATCAAAGCTCCCTTCCTTTTACAGTTTATTACCTGCTGCACTGACTCATGTATTTTTTAAATCAAGCCCTTGTTTTTCACTGTAGGTATCCTCTAAACCCCAATAATAACAGTGGAATTGTATATGTTCCTATTTGCACCTTCATCCCAAATTGGTTTATGTGGCTAGAGATAACTAAACTGTATGGATTGAAGCCAGACCCCAAATTGGTCTCTCCTTTTGCAGTTAATCCATTACTGCCCAGCACTGTTTCTAGTAAACACACCAGGAAGTTGTGCAGCTCAAACTTGCATTTCAATTCATTGTGGTGCCAAAGTAAATAAACAAAACACTGCTAAAGATGAATAAACAATGCAGATGGCTGTTCCTATAGAAAGATGGCAAAGCTGCCTAAAAATCAGAGCCTTCCCTGCAACTGTCTTTCTGTTCTGGCTCTGACTTTTGGATCTGGACCAAGTTAAGTGTTGTTTGAACTATGAGCAGTTGCTCCAAGTGTCATCAAGCAGTTCCTCACTGCCTGGCAGCCTTGCTGCCAGTCTCTGGTCTGTGTCATCCTCCAGGCTGCCTCTCACTCCTTTGGTTCACACTAGAGCCAAGTTGTTTTCCTGGTGGTTTTCAGGGAAAAGTTGGTGGTAGGGGTTGTGCTTTATGATAAATCAGAAGCTGGTGTGACCTGTGTGGTCTGGGGCACTGTCTGGCTCCAGCAGTGAGAGCTAAAGCACCACATGTGGCAGGCATCCAACCTCTAACAAATGGTTGTGCCACAATGTCTGTAATGGACACTTGTGGCCAGACAGAAACAACAGCAGGAATTGCTCTGGTTTGGTGGCAGGAACAGGAGGAAATGTCACTGTTGGCTGAAGGTTTTGCTCTGAAAACTGGGACATTTTGTTCTCTGTCTGACTTTGGTAATAGAATGTTGCCCCATGCTTATTTTTCACGGTAAAGGAAAGATTATTTTGGAAATCTTCCTGAGCTCCCTAAAATGAAAGGTTGGCTGAAAGGGTTATTTGTAGCTATGCTCATTCTCATGGTGCTGATTGTCTCCTGATTATGTTGCAGGGCCTGGGGGTTGAAGAGGACACTGCCCACTCTGGCCTGGACTCCTGCTCTGGTGTGGTTGATGCTGGTGCTGCTCCAGTCAGGAGAAGTGGCCGCTTCAGGAAGAGAAGGAGGAGGATGTGAGGTGGAGATGTGTTAGTAGCTACTCAATGGTATTGGATTTCGTGCCTGAACCACATTTGTCTGTGGTTCAGCTCAGACAATGAATCACGACCCCAGGAAAGGGCTGAAATTACCTCTGCTCTTGTTCCCCGAGGGCACTGAGTTCTGCAGTCACCATTAATCACAGCCCAAGGCTGATAATCTTTTGGCAGGAGGGAAAGTTCATGTCTGTCTGATAAAATTGTACATAAAAAAAAGTCATGAAGTTCAAACATTTGGCAGGCTTTTAGTCCATGCCCTGTCTACTAGTATTGAACCTCTACAGACTTGACTGACAGTGGAGTTTGTCTTTCACACTTCACCTTTGAGCAGCTTTGTGGGGTTTGGGGTTTACTTCCCCCATATGGCTCCATTTCTCTACTCTTACAACAGGCCACCTTCTGTAGGGTACAAATGTGTGGTGTCTTAATACCTGATGAGGCTTTTGGTGCAATGAACACGAGCAGTGTTTGATTCTCATGGTTGTCAGATGATACTGCTTGAATTTTTTTTCTTTAAAATTCATTTTAGAAACTCCAAAAGGGCAACTTCCATATAAAAAGGCTGTGACTGATGGGAGCTGTTTGTGCTTTGTTACAGAGGTCACTGGAATGAGCTCTGCCTTCCTGCATGGCAGTAGAAGATACTCTTTGCACTGTTCACTTTTATCACTTCCAACACACTGACTGGATCGACCTGGGGAAGAGCAAAATGGCTGGGCTGGTTTTCCCATCACTCAGAAAAATCTGCATCTGTAGGAAAAGTGCAAAAAGGAAAGAAAATGGCTGAAGGGAAATCTTTCAGGCATATACCAGTTCTGCTCTTTCAGACTCACTCCTGCCATGGATGGTGGGGCAGAAGGTGCTGGAAATCTTGGGAAACTAGCAATGATGGTTATTTATTTCCTTTTTTTTCAGCCCCTATTTATGTGACTGTTTATCCATGTCCAGAATATGTTGCTAATTGGGTGTTTTTTAGTGCTGTGACAGTGGCTTTGCTTGCTAACTGACTGAATGCTGCTGAATAAGCAGCAGATTAATTTTGTATCAAAATGAGTCTTAAGTATTTGTTGAAATACAGATGTTTTATTTTTCTCACTTAAAAATTACTGCCGTATTCTGTGTGGGTTCTTTTCCTAGTAAATAGTTCTTTTAATAATGTGTGTATGAGTGTGATTGCTAATGAGAAAAATGAAGTTTGCAAGCTCCATGAAAACCAGGGAGATTGTGGAAAATGAATATTCATGTGGCTTGGATTCTTTTTTGATTCTTCCACAGTCTGCCCTGTACAGACATCAGCAAATCACTTCACAGAACCTTGTTTCTTCATTTAAAACCCAGCAATTTCTGTCTCACAGAGAGGTGCAAGGTTAGCTGAGGAAAAGCTGATAAAAACTAGAGGGGAAAATGCAGAAAGCTTCATTGCACTGCACTGACTGAGCTTCCCTGGGGTGTAGTGATGAGTTCTGCTGTGGATTCCAAGCCTTCCCTGAGGGCCTTTCAGGCAGAGCTGAGGTCAGGAGGACAGGGGATGCCAATGCTGCTGGTGTCAAGACACTATGGAGCAACTGGAAGGATTGGGGAATGGTTTTCCTTTTGCAGTGTGCTCTGTTTGCCATAAGCCAGTGTAGATAACATTTTTCCAAGGAATTAAGCTGTGACAGAAGCAGTTCTGGGTGCTGTTCCCAGGCTGTTACGGTAGTAAAGGTGATCTGTGCTCTGAGGGACTGTTGCCCTTGGTAAATGCTGCTCAGGAGGTGCCCTTGTAAGCACTTTGTGGGAAAACTATATAAAAAGCAGCTGTCTTTGTCCTTTTTCAGGGTTAAATTGATCTGTCATTGTGGAACAAAACCTCCCAGGGTTAGATTGGTCAATTAGCAGGCACTGATTGCCTTCAGCAAGGGCACAGCTGGCTCAGGTACTGTACCTTTTTTAATGTAAAGCTGAGTTAATGCCAAACAAGAAGCACAGGCTGAAAGAATATCTGAGCATCTCTGCCCCACTCCTAATGATAACACGGGAAAACTCCACAAACCTAGAAAGCAGAACAAAGACTGGAGTGGGAAGCTAATGGGAACATGTGTCATGCTGCCATGGCATCAGTGTGTGTGTGTGTTTTCCAGGCTTTTTTAGCAGAGTTCTTGTCCCAGCTACAGCTCCAGAACTGTGGGAAGGTGGGGAGGCAGGCACAGGTCCCCTGTTGATGCTCAGCATCATCACAGTGCTGCTTTCTGTGCTGCTCCTTTAATTGCTGTTACAGCCACAGCCTGTAATTTGGGAATCGTGGGTTATGTTCCTTGCCTTGCAAAAACTTGACTCCCTTTCCCTCAAAATACTGAGTTGTCGTGCCTGAAGCTTAAGGACATCCAAAATTAGAGGCATCATTATGGAAATCGTCCTTTTCAGCAGAGCTCTAAACCAAGAGTGAGTTCTTGCTGCCACCTGCTTTCCTGGACAGAGATGTTAACAGCTGGAAGGGCTTTGAAGAGCCTCTTTCTTCTACATTTCTGGCTGGTTTTGTCCCCTGAGATCACCTGCACAGTCCTGTGCCTGAGACTTTCATTGGTTTTAGTCTTTTCAGCCTTCCTGACAACTACACAAGAAAACTTTCTTGACCCCAGTGGGAACTTCAGTGGGACAGACTGGAAAACAAAGCCAGAATTAAGCTAAAATCACTGTATGTGTTGCTGCTGACTCACAGTGCCACTGCCATTTTTGTCTTCCCTAGTCACCCATTCTGGCTTCCCCTTTTTCACTTATCTCTCCTTTTTTTTTTCCCCCTTCCATTTCCTGTCTTAGAGTACAGCTGAGTAGTTTCCCCTTTTTTCTTTTCTCAAACCTCTTTTGGTCCTGGAATGATCTTCGCTCTGGCCAGAATATAAAGGGAGGCTGCACCCAAGACCAGTTTTTTCAGAGCCAGGACACAGGAGGGGAAACGAGGTTTTTGTGACTGCACAGGCTCAGGTTGGTCCATGTAATATAGAATGGCTTATGTTACCAAGGGGGAAAATTATTGTACAGCTCCAAGGTAAGGATGGGAGGTTTAGCAACAGAGAATTGCATCTCTTGTAATCTGCTGGTGTTTGGGAGCATAAATTGCTGAAGCTGCCAAGGTGGAATCTGTGAAGTGGTGTGGGAGGCAGGTGACCTCAGGGCTCCCTGGTGCTGATCTTCACCTCTGTGTGTACAGTGGAAATAATACATGAGTGTGTGTTTGGATAAGTTGCAACATGCAGAAAAACACCTTTGGTCTGGCTGCAGGTGAACACAGTTAAGGCTCTTACCTTTGGGAGTTTTCACAGAGCCCTTTGTGGGTGTCAGATTTAGTGGCTGTGTGGTCTGACAGAATTCAGGGATGTCAAGTGCTGGGAGGTAGAGTTGTGAACTGTTTGTAAAGCAGAGGCAACAGTTTATCAGGAGAGTTTTAAAGGTGTTTTCACTTCTACAGAGGTTTACTCTCATATTGGAAAGTTGTAGTTTGCCATCATCTTATCGTCCATTGTGTGCAATTCTTGTTGTTTATGGCAATTAAAGATTTAATTCTGAACATGGGTGAGCTCAGTGAGATTTGACAGCACTTTCTTGGGATATGCTGTTGGGAATCTAGAGTTGGATTTCCCTTGTTCACAGAGCTCTCAGTGACTTGCTTCTCGCCAGTAAGTCTGTTGCTAAATAGTTACAGTTTCCTGTCGCAGTGAGCTCTGAGAGCTGTTCAGCTGGTTGGAGGGAGGTTCATCCAGCTTTGGTGACTTCTGTTTTCTCAGAATTTCTCCCCAGCTCTCCCACACAGCTGTGGCAGCAGCACTGGCACCACACTCAGCTCTGCTGCTTCCTCTCTGCTACCTCCCTTTGTGTCAGGTGTCACTGTTCTGCAGCTGAAGGCACACAGGAGACGTGCTCTTGTGTCTAAAAGGCACTTCTCCATTCCCAGTCTGTGAACATCCTTGGTTTCTCCACCACACTCACCACTCCAGGAGGCTCAGAGTCTGCTTGTTAGTTTTCTGGTGGTTGTTTTCCAGGCAGGACAAGGCTGCTCCCTGATACTTCTCTCTGCTGCCATGCTGGAGGAAGACAATGATGAGATCTGCTGGAATAACCTGGAGAACTTCCGAGTGAAGCTGATCTCTGTGCTCGACCCTTCACGGATCACCCCGTACCTCCGGCAGTGCAAAGTGATCAGCCCTGACGATGAGGAGCAGGTCCT
The DNA here is from genome assembly GCA_013399695.1 of Formicarius rufipectus. Taxonomy (NCBI): domain Eukaryota; kingdom Metazoa; phylum Chordata; class Aves; order Passeriformes; family Formicariidae; genus Formicarius; species Formicarius rufipectus. The sequence goes on from VXAU01003810.1 coordinate 1,411,541, forward strand.
CAACGACCCCACCCTGGTCATGCGCAAACGGAAGGCAGGTGGGTGGCTGAGGGCAGCCCTTGGCTCCTTGCACGCTCCTATGCTCTGCTGGCAGCAGATTGGAACAGCCAAAACACTTTTGTTTAGCCCCTGGGCAGTTGGTTTACGATTTTCTGGGGGATTAAACACTGGAAGGACTTCCCAGGTTGCTGGTGGTGTCACCATCCCTGGGTGTGTCTCTCTGTGCCGTGGTCTGGTTGACAAGGTCTTGTTTGGTTGTAGGTTGAATTCAATGATTCCAGAGCTCTTCTCCAACCTAACTGATTCTGTGGTGCTATGGTTTAATCCTAGGGGCTTTTGTATGGGGAGAAAGTGGAGCCATTTTTTATTATGTTAGAAATAGGTAAAGAGACAAATAACTGAATAAATATCCCGTTGCCACTATTTCAGGTGTTCTTCTGGACATTCTACAGAGAACAGGACACAAGGGCTTTGAGGCGTTTATGGAGAGTCTTGAGCTTTATTATCCACAGCTGTATAAGAAGATAACTGGCAAGGAGCCCAGCAGGGTTTTCTCTATGATTATAGGTACTGTTTGTGCTCTCAAAACAGCTCTTCCTTTGGTGTTGCTGTGCAGTCAGAAGAACTCCCTGCCTCGCTCCCTGTGTGCTTTGGAAGGGTTCTGGGAAGAATGGCCCTGGTGTCACAGGCTGGACTAGGGGAAGGGTGGAGAAGGAGGCAGAAGGATCAATTCTTCCCCCTGCCTGTTCTGTCAGTGACACCGTGGTGCAGGAGGGCACAGAGCGGAGGCAAACCGTGGGGATCACTGACCACACACCTTCAGGGCTGGCACGGGCTGATCCTGAGCTACAGTGGGAAGTGGGGGGCAGCTTGGGCTGTACCTGGGAGCAGCCAGGGCATCAGGGGCTGACTCCTGCCCCCTGCACAGACACGGCGGGGGAGTCTGGCCTGAGCCAGGTGCTGATGAACGAGATCACGAAGCTGCAGAGCGCGGTGCAGGAGGAGCGGCGCAAGGCGCAGGAGCTCTCCATGTGGCTGCACTCCAAGGAGGACACCATCAGGGAGATGTGGGTGAGGGACAGCCTGCTCCGCAAGCACCAGGAGCGCGCCCAGAGGATGAGGGAGGAGAGGGACAGCCTGAGCAGGGAGCTGCGCAGGTGCAAGGACGAGAACTACAGCCTGGCCATGAGCTACGCCAAGCAGAGCGAGGAGAAGAGCGCGGCCCTCATGAAGAACAGGGACCTGATTCTTGAGGTCAGTTGTGTTTCTCCAGCTTCCCCCTTCTTGCCTGACCCCTGGAAGGTTGGGCTGAGCACCTGGCTTGTCTTTGCCCATCGTGAAGCACTGAGCGTCTTCTCTAGCAAAATGGCATGACTTGGTGGTCTCCAGCTCAGCTCTGTAGGCCCATGTTTTACAAGTGCTGTGAAGAATTGCCAGCCTTTCCCTCATTCAAGGCTGCTCACACAAAGGCAGTGCAGGAACAGCATATATCTGTAGCACACAGGCAGGTTGCAAACCCCAGAGCACCAAATCTCCTGAGGAAAACAGAGCTGGGGAGAAACTTGCCCTGTGTTTGCGTGGGGGACAGAGCAAGAGCTGCTCTTGCAGGCCAGAGCTTTCTCCTTGTTCCTGATGAGCTCTGAACTTCCTCCCAGATTGACCGGTTGAAGCACAGCCTCATGAAGGCGGAGGATGACTGCAAGCTGGAGCGTAAGCACACCATGAAGCTGAAACATGCCATAGAGCAGCGCCCAAGCCACGAGGTGGTGTGGGAGATCCAGCAGGAGAAGGAGCTGCTCTTGGCCAAAAACCAGGAGCTGGAGAACACTCTCCAGGTTGGTGGGGTGGTTGTGTATGAATCTGTGAGAAGTGGTTATTTGTAGCAGCCAGAGTAGCAATGGGACTGCAGTGAACATTCTGTGGGTCAGATGGGCCTTGTTCTCCCAAGTCAAATAGAGCACTGTGGGGAGAGAGTTGATATGGAGTTAGGTGGTGGCTGTATCTCATCTTTTCCTTTGTCCAGCAGGTTGCCTGGGAACAGAATTTGGAGAAGAGCCTTTCCAAGGAGACTCCAGAGAGTGACTGCAGGCAGGTCCTGGAAGAACGGCGGGAGCTGGTGAACACCATTTACAGCCTGCGCAAGGAGCTGCGCCGAGCCAAGGTGCTCCAAGACAAAGTAGGTGCTGCACTGCAAACTCCTGCTGAGGGTCCTGCTGTGGGTAAGACAGGAAGGGGAAGCACCTGCAGTGCCTTGCCCATGGAGAAGAGCAGCTGCTCAGGAGCAATCCTACTGCAGCACCTGTATGTTAGCATTCTGTGTGCAGGGGACAGCTCGGGCTGTGGAGCTCTGCCCAGAACAATCTGTGGCACAGAGCAGGAGTGGTGACAGTCTGGCTCGGGCTCTGCCCACAGTCAGGTGCTTTTTGACCTTGTCTCAGCAGTATGCAGAGGAAAAAGAGATGCTGGAACTACAGTGCACGTCCCTGAGGAAGGACTCCCAGATGTATAAAAAGCGGATCGAGGCGGTTCTGCAGCAGCTGGAGGAAGTGGCTGCAGAAAGAGACCAGGTGACAACCATTCCTCATGGAATGCTGCTCCTCCCTGCTCTGCTGCTTGAAGTGGGCAGAGACCCGACCCTGACTGCCCCGTGTGACATGGCACATGCTGTCCCTTTGCCCAGGCTCTACTGACCCGGGAGCAGTTCCACATGCAGTACTCCAAGAACCTGGTGGAGAGGGACGCTCACCGCAAGCAGATCCGGGAGCTGGGGGAGAGATGTGATGAGATGCAGCTGCAGCTCTTCCAGAAGGAGAGCCAGCTGCTGGCCACTGAGGCCAAGCTGAAAAGGTTGCAACTGGAGCTGCCCACCCTGGTAGGACTGTCATTCCTAGGGTGGGATTGGGAAGCTGAGCATGGGGCAAGAGCGTGGCTGCACCTGCCCAGCTCCAGTTCATCTGCCTGGGGAGCCATTCACATCAATTAAAACCTAGAGCTGAATTTAGAAAATGAAAGACATGATGGTTCCTATGCCCTCACCTTAGTTCCAGGCATGGATAAGGTGGACTGATGTAAGCAGAGGCCTCTTGTGTTTGGAGGTGATGAAGGGATCCTCAACCACCAAAGAGTGAACTGTATGTAGAGACTCTGTGTGAGCCATTTGGATGAAATAGGGAGCTAAATTTTCTGGAGCTAAATTAAATACAGGGCTTTTCATTAAGTACACAAGATGCCATATTTCTCCAAGTGACCAGACAAGAGTGTAGGAGGCAGGAAGTCCACACTTCTCTGTTTTCTGGAGCTCTCAGTCTCCTCTATGTCCCCTTGCTGCCACTTCCTTGCTTCTGAGGAATGATGAATTTATCCTGGTTTTATTTCAGGCTTCTGATCTGGATGATGCCTCCTCCAGAGATTCCCAGGAAGTGAGTAGGGTGCCTTGTTTACCTTTCACTTTCTTCTGGGATGATTTCTTATCCCTCACTCCGTTCCCCAGTTATCAGCACTTTCCAATCTGTGGCTCAGGCTCATTTCATAATATCAAAAAGTACAGAGGCAACAAAACAGTGGCAGGAGCTCCCTGTGTCCTGAGGTTTCTCAGTGTAGGACACAGTTAGTGTGACATTAGTCAGCAAGATCTGCAAATTTAAACAAGTCAGGGGCATTGAACTATTTTGTGTTGTTTCGAATTGTCTCTCTTGTGGGAGAACAGGCAAAAATAAGTCTTACCCTGGGGACATCTGTAGTAAAGGCTTTCACTTAGGTCATTATATCAGAGTGGGAGTGATTGTCACATTGTCTGGAAGCCAGAAGTGTAAATGAGGCCAAAGGAGCTGGATCTATTCCTGGAGGGTAAATCCCTGAGTAAATCTGTAGCTCCTGGCTCAGTCTGCTCTTTGCTGACAGTAGGGTGCACCAGGTTCTAAGCATGACCTGTATCTTATATTTCTTTATTTGTTCCTGCAGGCTGAGGGACAATTCTTGTGTTCTTGCTCAGTTTCTGTCCCACAACTTACTCTTCACAGTCACCTGCGTGAAGATGCAGAGCCAACTAAAAGTAAGGCTTTTCTTGGGAAGGCACTGGGTGGAATTCTGGAGAGAATGGTTCAGTGTTTCAAAGGGAAATGAAAAGACATTCCTGGGTTTTATTTTTAGCTGATCTGACTGGAGACTCAGGAAGAGAATTATCAGTGCGGTGTTTGTGGGACTCTGAGAGCTCCTTGAGATAACTTGGAATAGGCACCCATAAATCCAGGCATTCTGCCACACACCATCTTTCTCACCTATAAAAAGAACATGTCCCCAGGTGCTGGAAACAGTGAATGTTTGCAAAGCTTTTCAGAAAGAAAAAGCTCTTTTTACTACATGATCTAATGAAAGAGTCTTTCATATAGTTGAATGACCTGAGAAAAGTGACATTAGACCATCTCAGGACCTTGAGTCTTTCTTTTATGAGTTACCTGTCTCCTGAATTTGTCCAGGAAAAATCTCCTGGGTGCCTCTCCCCCCTCTCTTGCATTTGTGGCAGAGCTGAGAACAAAAAAGATCATCGTTCCACTTCAGCTGGACCATGTGGCTTTCTCCAGGGATTTTCCCTCCTCTTCCTTTTTATGTTGCAGGTTGTTTTCACAAAAGCAGAACCAGGTGGTGAGTGCTGTCACTGGTTCTGTTCCTGTGGCATCCCCAGTGGAAATGATTCAGCTCTGTGGAAAGGAGTTAATAGGCTCCTCTTAGAACTTAAAATCTCTTTTGAAACAGGTTAAGAAAGGGAAAAAACCAGCACAGTAGAAGAAATTTTTTTATTTGCTCTCCTGGAAAAATCTAAATGATCTTTTTATTCATTGAGATGAGTGATTTCTCACAAAAGTTAAACTACACTCATCCAAAAATACTTTGGTATTATTCTACCTCGCTCAGTTCAAAAATACTTATCATGACACCTGGTCACTGCATAAGGAGTTTCACCAAAATATGGCCTGATGTGAAGTGCCTTAATAAGCTTGGGAACTGAGATAAATTATGTTAAAATAATAATTAACAAGTTTCTCATGGTGACCTCTGAGTATTATTTTTTTAATGATGCTGAGCAGAGGTGCTGCTTGGCAAAGGTTTGCTTTGCTCCTGTTTAAGCAGAAACTGGGGAACTCCATCATCTGAGCAAGACTTGGGGCTCAAGTAAAATGAGAAGTGACTCGTGTGTTGGTCACAGGACCAAGTCCTGGCATTTGGGGCTTGGTTTCAGTTCTGCTGAGGACTCTGCAGTTAAATCACAGCTGTTCTGGTGGAGGGAGAAGTTACTGTGCAATGGCAACTCTGACTAAAGCTGTGATTTTTTCCATCTCTCAGAAGATTGCACTGAAGGACAAACCCAGCAGCTCTGCCCTCAAGAGAACAACCTGCCCCCAAAGTCAACCAGTGTAAGAGAATCTTTGTGGGCTCTTCTTTGCTGCAGCAGGGGCTTGTGGTCTTTAATGTTCTCACTACTGATGGATTTGCCAGGTTGGAGAGGCACGTTAGCTTTTCCAAAGTCTGAGCACTCTGCAGAATTCACCCTCCAAAAGGGTGAGCTCTGAGCAGCAGAACACTTGTGGTTATTTCTCCATCTGTGCACAGAAACTTCCCCTTATTTCTGCCCTTCACCCCTGGATGTGCATGCTTTCCAGTTTAATTATCTGCATTCTTACTGTCAGTACATGAAGCAGAATCCCAAATTTAGAAATGTGAGGGGACAAATATGACAAAACTCTGTGAAGCAGAGATATTCCCATCCTGCACACACACTAAGGGAATGAACATACTCTCCTCATTCTGCAGCAGCTACGTGATGCTAACACTGCTCTGAGGTTTGGAGGAATCCAGGTCACATTTTGGGGGTTTATTTTTTCCTTCTAGGAGTGTGGCTTGCCCAGTGAGGAGCTGGCAGAAAAGGAGAGGAAGAGGATGAAGGACTGCTTTGAGCGCTACCGAAGGTCTGGGCTGCAGTAAGCAGGACTAACCTGGACCTCCCTGTGTGGCTTAACTGCTTCCCTTGTGTGTCCTCTTCCCTGCCCATCCCCTGTCCCCAGGTTTGATTCCTGGAGGGCATCAAATTAACCACAAAACGGGCTGATGCCACACTAAACACCCCCGAGGCACTGAAGAGCTGCTTGTTTGCAGGGAACATCTGCTAAAAAATGATACTTCTGGTCTCGTTTTTCAGAAAAAGAGCAGTGAGGAGGGTGCCAAAGGAGAGGCACCACGAGGCTGACTGGGAGAACACCACAGGCAGTGACAACACCGACACCGAGGGCTCCTGAGAGACAGTGGGGACACTGAGGGCTCCTGAGAGAGTGACAACTGGGGACACCAGGGGCTCCTGAGGGGGGGACAATGGGGACACCAGGGCTCCTAAGAGACATTGGGGACACTGAGGGCTACTGAGAGAGGGACAACCAGAGCACAGAGAGTTCCTGAGAGAGGGACAACGCCACTGGCTGTGGAATGAGGAAATACATGGACACAGAGGGTTCCTGAAAGGGACAATGCCCATGGTTCTGGAATGAGGGACAACACGGACACTGAGGAAACCCCAGCCTGCTCTGGGGCTGTGCCTCTGCCTTCACTCTCTGGGCTGCTCAGGCTTTGAAACCACCCCACCCAGCGCTCATGCAGAGTTGGTGTGTGCAAGGTTAATGTGTTCGAGAGGTTGGGCTCGATGCCCTCAGAGGCCTTTTCCGGCTCAGCTGATTCTGTGTAACCAGACACGGTTGTTTGGCTCTCGCACCCCCTCCTCCACCTCTCTTATGGAGTAATAAACACCGTTAAATACCTACGACTGTCTGCGACAGTGCCCGAGCTGGGCTGCTGGTTAATTAAAGGTTAATGAGACGCTAAGTTTAGAGTCGGGTGCCCGCACCCAAGATGGCCGCCGCCCGCATCCAATATGGCCGCCCGCCCGCATCCAACATGGCCGCCGCCCGCATCCAACATGGCCGCCGCCGCTTCGGCGCTCACCCCGCCCTCACTGCCGGGGCGCGCATGCGTAGTGCGATGCGGGCCGCGCTGAGGTCGCTGCTCCGGGAAGGGCCGCGGCGGCCCTGCCGACCCCTGGTCACTCCGACCGCCCCGGTCATCCTGGTCACTCCGACCGCCCCGGTCATCCCGGTCACACCGACCATCCCGGCCACACCGGTACCGTCCCGCCTGCTCTGCGCCGCCCCGAGGCTCCTCCCGATCCCGTCTCGCCCGGCCTGCACCGCCGCGGGGTCGCGCTACCGCCTGGTGTACACCTGCAAGGTGGGCAGGCCCTGAAGGACCCCTGAGGGAGGCGCTGCTGGTTTTGCTGCTTGTTTGTGGTTTTAAACTTGCGGTCAGAGGGTGTTTCCGGGCGGAAGGGCCATCGGGAGGGGTCTGGGGGGCGCTCCCCCCCGCTCCTTGTGTGAGGAGGATGGTGGAGGTGTTGGGAGTATCGCTGAGGGTGGAGGTCCCACCCTCAGGCTCTGTGGGTGCCCCTCGTTAGGCAGGCACGGAGAGCAGCCCCTCTGTGTCGGGGTGGGCTGAGGGCAGCGTAATGCCGTCGAGCCGCCTTGGGATACTTGGTGAGGGCAGGGGGAGATAAACCTTTAGTCGTGGTACGTAGGTTTGTTCTGAAGGCCCAGGAGCCGCAGTTGAATCGCTCCTTAAATCGCCGTGTTTTCCAGGTGTGCCAGACGCGCTCGTCCAAGTCCATCTCGAAGGCCGCCTACCACCGCGGGGTGGTGATCGTGACCTGCCCCGGCTGCGGGAACCACCATGTCATCGCCGACAACCTGGGCTGGTTCTCCGACCTGCAGGGCAAGAGGTGGGTGTGCCGAGGGATCCTCCGGGCGCCTGGGCCCTCCCGAGCTCGCACGGTCGTGCCGTGGCGCTTTTAAAACGCGACCCAGGGGAAGAACGGAGTTTTGCTGGGTGTAATTCTGTTTAGTCCAGCTTTGTAGAACGCATAAACTCGGGTTTAAGTCGCCTGTAATTTGGCTGGGGCTGTCTGGGATCCAAGTAAAGGGTGTGAAGCTGCAGCAGAAGCTGTGGGGTACACGGGGGTCCTTGGTGGCAACAGGTGAATTGCTGCCTCTGGGGTGCTGTTCCCCTCAGGCTTTACCAGATCACTGCTGGGTTTCCCTGGATGAGTGTTCCAAGCATGTAGACTCATCTGCTGTGGAATTCTAGTGATTTCTAATTCCCTGAGATACCTTTAAAAGCTTCTGTTTAGCTGTAATTGCTGAATTATTGATCCTAATGGATAAAAATAGTCCCAGGAGGTTTGGGTGGTTTTCTCTTCTTCCCAAACTCTTTATGGAGGAGTCCCCTGGTGGTGCTCATGTGATTCACTGTGTAGTGTCAGTGCTGAGGGCAGAGTGGAGGGGAGAGCCCAGGCTTGGCTGTGGGGTCACTGTTGGTTCTCACACTGCTGGTAGGAATATCGAGGAGATCCTGGCAGCCAAAGGGGAGAAGGTGAGACGTGTGGCTGGTGAGGAAGCCCTGGAACTACTGCTGGAAAGCTCAGCAGAGCCTGAGTCCTGTGGTCAACTGGCTGGGGGGGATGGCAGGGAAGCCCCCCCAGAGCCTGGCAGCAAGGGACAGACCTGACATGTGGGACTGGGGCCAGTGGGACTGACCTGACACATGGGACTGTGGCCTGCGGGACAGACCTGACATGTGGGACTGGGGCCAGTGGGACAGACCTGACACATGGGACTGTGGCCTGTGGGACAGACCTGACATGTGGGACTGTTGCCAGTGGGACAGACCTGACACATGGGATTTGGGTTGTCCTGCTGGTGCCAAGAGACTCTTCACTTTCATTCCCTGATTTCAACAGTCTGTATTTAAAATAAACTCCGGTGTGGGTTTTTCTCTGTCATGTGTCTTTGTCTTGTGTAGTTTTGCCTTTGTTCAAGCTGATTTCTTTAGAGATGGTGTGTAGACACTGTTGCTGGCACTTAGTTTTGCTGACTTTGAGAGCCTGGCTTTGTTCCCTGATGAGAAGGCAGCCAGAAATTCTTTGTCTGTGTACTTTCAGCTTAACACGGTGCAGCTGAAGGTTTTAGGGATGTCCCCTGCCCTTCCCAGGTGTGGCAGATCTGGTGGAGCTGTATCCCATGGCAGCTGAGCACAGGGGGCTGTTGATCCCACCTGAGGAAGTGGGTCCCAAATTCCAAAGTCAAAATGACTCTGCAGGAGGGTCAGATCAGCAGCTCTTTACTGCTTTTATCTGTCCTCTGCCATCTTCCAGGGTTTTGTTTTCTGTGCCCCTGCTGTCAGGGTGGAAAGTTCTGTATTTTGGGAGTTACAGCATCAATCCCCACACTCAGGGATTCCCCTTAGGCCCTGGCATGAGGCTTTTGCAGCTTCTTGTTGGGGAGGGGGAGGATGGGTGTGAAGGCAAAATTAATAGTTTTGGGACACATTGGAGAGAAGTAGAGCACCTAGAAAATTACCTTAGAGTTCCTTGGAAGATACTGAGGTGCTTTTTAATGCTATTGATGCATATTAAGGTCAGAAGAAAATAAGTAATAAATGACAAATGTAGGTGTTTGTCAGCACTCAGGTAGTGGTAGATCAGGCAGTGAGATGTTGCACTTTGTTAGGGCTTGTTTCCTCTGTACAGTGAAGTATCTGCTTATGGTTTTGAACTTGCAATCAAAGACTATTTCAGCCCTCTGGAGGATTTCAGTCGAACCTCCCTGTTCAGAGGAGGATGTTCAGGGTCTTGTGAATATCTCTGATGGCAGAGATCCCACGACCTCTTTGGATCCCCCTCATTAGTGAGGCACAGAAAGCACTAAAACCCCTTACAGCCTTTGTGTCTCAGGCTGAGGAAACCCAGTTCTCTCAGCCAGTCTAGGTGCTCATGGTCCTCAGTCAGCCAAGGATTCAGTGAGGGTATTTTGTGTAATAATGAGTTTGCTTCATCTGAACTGTTGGTGGCAATTTTATACATGTTGTGTTAGAAGTATTGGGTCAGAGCAGCAGCAGAGTTCTCATGTTCCTGTTGGTGTGTCAGTTCAGAATGATGAAACAGGGGCAGGAACTTCCATCAGCCAGTTCATGTGTGCTGAGATCCTGATGAAATACAGCTCTTCCTGAAACCACAGCTGCTGGAAAGATCCAGCACTGAGAAGCAGGAGTCTTGATTCTCAGAGCACTGCTGTGTGCTCACCCTGTGCTGAGCTGTTGGCACCTATTAGCACTGCTGGAAAAGAGCTTGTTTTATTACCTTTAATCCGAAAATCAGCATTCTGCTTCCATGGTGCTGATGCCTTTGATGGGGTGGAACAGAGCAGCTGTTGCAGGATCTGTGTTGCCCTGGAAACAACTCATTTACAACCTGGCTCTTTTAGACTGTTGTCCTTACCTTTCTTGCCTGTTACTGTGCCCCAGCTATGGAAAGGTAGTGCTGGTTTTTGCTGTGGTATAGTAAAAAAATGTAGCAAAAACTTTGTTAGCTTTTCCTAGATTTTAGTGTTTCCTTGTCCCAGTGTCCTCTGGCACCAGGTGGACAGAGGCAGGTCCCTGTGCCCCAGGGTTACCTCTGCAGCTCCTACCTCTTGAGCATGGAGAGTGGCAGTTCTGCTCTGAGAGTTCAGGCCAACATCTTATGAGGGAATTTGCATATAATACAAAAAGATTTGCTGCTAAGAGATTCCAGGTCAAAGAGGAATTTTGTGCTCCCTTCTGAAGTGGATTTTTCAGAAAAATGTTGTGTCACGGGGCTGTGGGTTTGCTCTGGAAGGGGGACATGCCGTGTCTGGGGGGGAGCCCAGCAGAGTTTGCTTTAGCCAGAAACAGGGAGTGGGGAGAAGCAGCCTCTTCCCTGAACTACAGGAGTGTCAGGATGGGGGAAAAAGTACTGTGAAGGCAGAGTAGAACAGGAGAGAGACTGAAGGTGCAGCTGGCCAGGGGAAGTCTTTGGGGACAGAGGGGAAGTGGTGACTTCCAAAGGGGCAAAGCAGCACTCACAGGGCAGCAAACAAAGCTGTTTGCACGTTCCTTGACACATTCCACTGTGGTTAAGGGATGGATCCTGTTCCTGAATCCGGTTCCCCAAGGGCTTTTCTGCAAAAGGGCAAACACTTTGCCTCTTGTTTTCTCCCTCTGTAGTGCTGCCAGTGTTAACCCAGCAGAGCAGGAGTGTGCTGGGCTGTGTCTGTCAGCTGGGTGGCCACTGGGTCCACTCAGCAGGGACCAGTGGTGGTAAAGGTGCATGAGACAGGGGCCCTGTGGGGCTGGGAGTCTTTCCACTGAGGAGTATGAGTGAGGGCCGGAGAAGCAGCAGAATGAGGCTCTGGGGAGATTTGAGCAGAGTGAGGGGCTTTAACCTTGATGTGACTTGGCAGATGAGCAATAAAATAAATTCCCCTCAGGCCTGACATCAGCCCAGTCTTGCTAGTGCCTCTCAGCTGGAGAGAGCAGGATCTGGTGTTCCTGCTGGATTTTGAGAGTTTTTCATGGAGAGGAGCTGCCCTGCACCAGGGACAGCCCCTGTTCCAAGTAACTTGCTCCACAGCAGCAGCAGCACCTCCTGGTCCCAGCCATCCCACGGCTCTCCAGCGGATGTCAGCATCGGAGAGCTCTTCCTGACACGGGATGGAGCTCGGGGGCCAAAGGGTTCGGCAGAGCAGCCACCACTGCAAGCTCTGGGCAGCCTTGGAACCTCAACTGTAGCCAGTGCCTCCTGCTCACAGGGGCTCAGAAGAAGCCAGGGTTTGCCTTCCCCAGCTGCTGGGGATGGACAGGAGGGGAGACCTCATCACTCCTGCACAGGGTTTCACTGCTCCTGGGGAATCTCAGTCTGTACACCCAGGGTTGGCTCTGTCCCCAGGTCACATACAGACTGCTAGCACAGAGCTGCTGTGTGGAGGCACCCAGAGGTATGAGAATGGCTCTTTAGGAATCTTTGCTCAGGCCTGGCAGTGGCCAGCACGAGTTAACCAGCTGTGACTTGGCTTTATCCTCACAGGGCTCAGGATCCAAACTCTGCTGCTCCCAGGCCACCTCCTAGCACAGTCCAGGTGCCTGCTGCTGTATGTCTTCTCTGAGGGCTGGTGCCAGGGTTGGGCACAGCCCTTGCTGCCCTTGTCCTCTGGCAGCAGCTGCCAGGGACCCAACACAGCTCTGGGCCAGGCAAGCACCAAGACAGGCAGGGCCTGAAAGGATCAGCCTGGCCTAGCCTCAGCCTTTTCCAGGGTCTGTTCTCACCATGCAGGGCTGCTCTGCCTGCCCTGTTGTCCTGGGAACTTCTGGGCAGGGAATTCTAAGGGCTTTGTACTTTCCCTCCACAGCCACATCCATGCTGGAAGGCAGGCAGAGATGGGATGAGGGCTGCTGCCAGGAGACCTGTGTGTTGTCAGTGTAAAGGGATGTGTAGGTGGGTGCAACATCCTTTTCTTAACATGTGGGGTGATGTCTGTCACCAGAGACCCCTACCCACCCCCATTCCAAAGGGCCAGGATTAGCCCTGCTATCAGCCAAGAAATAATGGAAATGAGTGTTTGCACTGAAGCTTAGACACAAATATTTATTAAGCACAACCACCCCCCCCCCGNTTCACTTCTAATATATTAATCCATTTGGCAGATTATTTTTTAGAAAAAAAAACAAGTACCTGTAGGTTGGAAATTTCCCATTAAAATGACATTAGCAAATGCACATGTAAAAATAAATAAGCTCATACATTCAAGTATATGGCAAATAATACCTCAATAATACCTCTGAAAGCTTAATGGTCAGATTCCAGTTCACCACCTGGCTAAGAGCTGCACAAGCCTGAGCCTGCAGCAGCTGGTCAGGTCATCTTCATCATCATCGTTTTCCTCTTTTAAAAATGCCAGCTTGGCTGGTACAAAAGGGGCTGGGCAGGTCCTCCTCTCCCTTCTCCAGAGCTCTGCCCAACCCCAGGAAGGAGGCCCAGCCTTGGCCAAGCGATCCATGCAGCAGGTGAGTGCTCCCAGGTAGCAGGTAAAATGCAGCTACCACTCCACATGGTCAGTGCAGGCAGGGAGAATGCCCCATGAGCAGCATCACTGGGTCTAAAAATATCTCACTGCTGGTTGGGAACGTTTCCATCACACGTATTTCAGGAGAAAGTGCTGATTTATTCTCTACAGGAATGTCGCTGCTTTGGCAGAACTCTACTGGAGTTTCTGAAGTCCAAGAAAGTCTCTGGTCAAACAGAAGGAAAATACTGCACCTCCAGAAGTCAGGTCCCTGCTTCCCTCCTCCAGCTTTTGCAACTGGTCCAAAAGGGGAAGGAATGACAGTAAATATATGTGGGGTAGGACTGACTTCCCCACACACTGGAGCCCTCCTGAGGCTCCAGGTATCAGAGAGAGGTGGGGCAGAACTGGAGAGCCTCACTGGGAGCAGCTCTGCCAGGGCCAGGAGCAGCTCAGCACTGGTTTGGGGAGAAACGTGGGGAGGGAAGGGCCATGGACACAGAATTGAGGAGGGACAAGCTGCGGGCAGAAAGCTTTGCTGGTTGTCAAAGGAGGTCCCTGTTGCCAGCAGGTTCTGCCTCAGGCCCCCTCACCTGCCTGAGACCTCGGCTCAGTGGCACCAGGAACTGCCCGAATTTGCCATGGGCTGAACAGGAGGGCAGAGACCTCCTTTTCCCTTCCCAGGCACAGGCCCTGCCCCAGGCCTGCAGTTGGGGCTGCACAGCTGGCTATGCTCCAGAGGTAACAAACCCCACTGAAGGTCAGGGTGAGCGAGGCTTTGCTCCTGCCCAGGGCTGGGGAGGCAGAGGGGAGTCCAGGGCTCTGCAGAGTCCTCAGCAAACCTAAAATACACTCTGAGGTGTGTGGGGCTGCTATGCAGCTGGGGTGGGGTAGGATTTAAAGGACTGGTGTGGCCTCAGACTTGGGCTTATTTTCTCCTGTAGAAGGAACAAAGCTGAGCAAGACTGTTCCAGGGAAGGATCCAGAGTCATTTTTGTCACCTTGTGATGCAGGCAATACGGGAGTGTTACTTCAAAATGGAAAAGGTGCTCTTTCCTTCCCCCATTTAATTAAAAGTGTTGTGGAAATAAAAGACATCAAGGTTGGAGTTAACTACCCCCTGGGCTCCTCCAAGTTCTTGGCTTTTCAGGTGATCAGCAAAGGGGCTGCCAAAGCCTTCCCTCCTGCTGTACCCACTGTTACAGTGGCCATGTGTCCTAAAAAAACCCCTTGTTTAAAAACTGTGCCCCTTCCGTTGGGCCTTCCCGTAGCAACACAACGGAGGTGCCGCTCCCAACATCCCTGGGGCAGCTCCTGGGACAAGTCTGTGGCAGTGCAGGAGCCCTCGGGTCTGAAACCACCTACACTATTTTTCTTTTTTTAAAATAAAACAACAAAATAAAGCCAAAACAACCCCCCCAGCCCAAAGCCCAGTTCTTAGCTGGAACCAGGCCTGTGCTGCTCCTCCTCGGCCTGCTCCTGGGCCGAGGCCAAATCCACCCTCTGCTCGTCCATGCGCTTGGCCTGGACACGTTGGATGAGGCTGAAAAAGTCTTCATCGGGCATGGTGGGGCCACGGGGGATGGAGTCAGGTGGGGCACAGCGCTGGTCATCGATCCTGGAGGACTGCACGGGAGGAGAGCAGGCATTAGGATGGGGCAGGGGCAGGGCCAGGGCAGTCCTGGATGGTAGGAAAGGGCTGGAGCAGAGGGGTTAGGGGTCCTGCTCCCCACCAGTACCTGACACTTCATGAGCATGTTGAAGAACTCATCCCCGGGCTCCTGGGCGTCGCCCTCCACACGCAGGTGCCCCAGGTTGTTGTGGGTTATGCGGAGCCCAGGCAGGTTGCCCACGTTGGCTCGTTGGTCATCCAGGCGCCTGCTCTGGGAGCTGGCAATGAGGTCAAAGAACTCCTCTGTCTGTGGAGATGTCATCAGGGCAGACTGGGCTGGGGGTGGAGGAGACACAGGGCAGGGTCACTGCCTGAGCTGCAGAGCCCAAATCCTCCTCATCAAACCTCTGTCCAACCTGCCTCCCACACGTGCACAGACCCAGCAGGCAGCAGAGAGGGGAGAAGGAGAGGCTGTGACAAGAGTACAAAGCAGAACCTCACCCATCTCCCACTGCTGGACCCTGCCAGAGGGGCTCCCTGCCACTGACAGCTTGGTGCACTGCTGAAGACCACCAAAGGTGCCACCTCAGTCCAGGAGATTCAGTGCCCTGACCTTAACAGCTATCACACCCACACAGTGGCTGTTTCCAGCACCACAGGCAGCTTCCAGTGCTCCTTCCACTCTGGTTCCCACCGGAAGCCAAGAGGCCCTGGGCACACTCAGAGTTCCTGAGTGCTCATGTGGGTCAGTGATGGGCACCCACACAGTCCTGAGGACTGGGTACAGTTCCAGACAGGTAATCAGCAAAGCCCAGGCCTGGCTAAGCCTCCCACCTGTCAGCACCTTCCCAAGCCTCCCCAGAGTCCATCCAGCTTGGGCCAGCTCAAGGAGAGGCACTGCCAAGGTGAGTCCACAGCATGAGGAAAACACTCGGTGGGTTCTGGTTGTTCTCATCCCATAGAGCAGAGCCAACCTGGACTGTGCTGCTGGGATGGGGCTGGCACAGGCTGATGCCAGAGGGTCCAGTCCAGAACCAGGACACATAATCTGTTCTCTACAGACCCTTTGGAATTGCCTCACTGGAAAGAGTCTGTTGGCTCCTGGCAGCTTCTGGGCAGGGAAAGGTTTTCAAACAACAGACACTGCACTCAGACAGGGATAAGCAAAGGAAAACTGTAAGAAATCCAGCCTGACTGGTGTTCTTTTCCCACTGAGCACAAAGCACTGGAGCAGAGGCTGCCCTGAGCCTCCCGACACAGTGAGCTCATCTTAGAGCCCCAGCTCGTGGAGCTGCAGAAACACAGGAAAATCTCAACACTGACACAAAGATGAGTTTCTTCCCCTTCAGCTCACAAAGAATCCTTGAAAATAACACATCCAAAAGGCTCTGAGCCCAAATGAGCCGAACAGAACATGTGCCTGCTTGTGCATTCTTTATAAAGCTCCGTATTCTAAACACACTCCTAAATTACACAGCTGCTACAGCCAAATGCACTTCTGTGTCAAAATGCATCTTTTGACAGTGATGCTCATTTCCACCCTATTTTTACATGACAACCCTCTCACCTCACAGCCAACCTGCCTTCCTGACCTTCTCTGCACAGCTCTGCTCTCGCTGCCGCTCCAGCCCCTGCCCTGTGTGCCTCGGCTCTGGCTGCACTCACTGGGGTGTCAGGGGTCTCCTCTCCTGTTTGCACTCCGTAGTCATTTGGCAACTGATAAACAAACCTCAGAGCTCAAATGGACTGCTTTGAGCCCTTTGTGCTGGTGATTAAGTGTGGAGTGTGATCTTCGAATTTTAGAGCTCCTCTCCAGCTTGGGTTAAACAAAAGCCCTCCACACCGAAAAAGCCACGAAACCCGAGTGCAAACACAGCCCTGCCTTTCCTGTCCCGTCTGTTTGTCAGGCGCCTTCCTCAGTTTATCCCCGTTCTTTCTAAGGGTCAGTTTGCTGTCTGCTCGCTGGAGCTTCCCATTGTTTATCCATCCCTCTGGCTCCTCTGTCCTTACGCAGCACCTATCACCACAGCATCCAAGAACTGTACAAAATCCAGAAGTTTCTCCTCCATGGCAACGCTGTTAAAAAACTGGTGATATTTTAATTTGCCTGAGAAAGCCTCACCCAGCCCCTGCATGCCCCAGGCTGCCTCAGCAATGACCATCATCATCTTCCTCATGGAGATACTGGAAGTGGCAGAAGTCCCCATGCCAACCTCACCATTCCAAAGCCAAAGACCCCTAAAGATCCACACTGAAAAATTCCAAGTGCATTTTGCATTTCTCTTACTAGCTTACTCCCCAAGCCTTAGCTCACACGCTCCAGCCTTTCCCTCAGCAGCCATTAACATAAGAATGTCTCTTCCTTCCTTAAACAATGAGGGAGATTGCCAAGGAACTGCTAAGTTCAGAGAGCTGAGACTTAGAGAAAACATCACGGGATCCACAGTAAACCACAACAGCTGGCCAGGCTGCGGGAGCAGCAGCCCTCCCACCGCAATAGTGCCTTAGAAACGCTCCGGTGCTCACATATCCGCTCTCCCAGCGCAGGGACCGGGGTGGCAGCTGCCTCCGCAGCCTCCGACGGGCACTCCTCCAGCGGGCAGCGCTGATCATCCATCCGGTTGCTCTGGAACTTGCTCAACAGGTCAAAGAAACATTCCTCATCCGAAGGGGTCCGGTTGATTTTCTGCAAAGACAGGAGAGAGTCAGAACACCCCGAACTACTCCGGTCACTCCGTCTGGAGTGGCTCAGGAATGGTCGTGCCCTCTTCTGGACTGCTCAGAGGCTGGTTCCTGGCTGTGCCCTTGGCTTGCCAAGGCCCATAGCTGGAGCTTGCTGGGGTCACTGCTCCTCAGTCCCTCTGATCCCAGAGGCTCCGGGCACTTCCACAGCCCAAAGCAGAGCCCAGCTCCCACCAGTGCACAGATGAGCCCTGTGCAGAGCAGCTGCTGTCCCTGCAGTGCCTCGAGCACCCAGAGCAAACTGGAGGTGAAGGGGAAAGAGAGGAGAAAATGGGACAGCATTCACCCTGGCACTGCTCCCTGGGGAGCTCCTGGGCTAGGAAGGGCTGGGCTGAGACAGGGGTGAAGGGGAACCATGCAGCCACCTCAGCTGAAGCGCTGCTGAGTGCCCACCTGGGGCTAAGCCCGAGCTCAGGGTTTGCTTTTTCCACCAGCTAAATCCAACCCTTCCAGGGCACTGCCCCTCACACCCCAACACTTCCCTTCTGTGCCCCCGTGTCCCCAGCACAGCACTTGTAACAGTCACCCAGCTGAAAATGCCACTAAATTACAGTTTTTGGGACAGCAGCTCTTTCACTAGAGCCCCAAATGAGCACCTTGCACTGGACAGGGATATATTTAAGTTGTGCTGCAGGATGGCTTGTGTTGGAGGCAGCCAGCCCAACAGTCAGTTCCAGCATGGAGAGAGGCTGCATGCCCTGAGAGCAAGCCCAGAGCAGCAGGAACAACAGATCTTTCCAAGGATTCACTTGGAATGGGAGATAAAATTAGCCAGTGATAAGTGGGGCATCTGCCAGGCTCGAGGACAGTCCCCGTGTGCCGAGCTGGTCCCACCAGTTGCTGGAAAAAATACCACAACAGAAACCAACCAAAAGCTCTACAACTGCATCTGTCTGTGCTATTTGCTAGCCTAGAGCCCAGGAAGGAGCACTGGATCCCTCCTGGGGGTCAGCACATCCTGCTGGAGATGGAGAGGGCACAGGGAGAGCCAGCCGTGAGTGCCAGACCTTGCAGCAGAGAAGGGATCCCCTTGGCCGCTGCTGAAGCAAAGTCCCTCTCCCAGCTCTGCTGGTGGCCACTCCGGGCAGCCCGGGAGCCTTCCCAATCCTACCACACATAGTGCCATTCCCTGCAGAGCTCTCCCCTGGGACAGGGACAGTCAAAGCCCTTTGTGGGAGCTCTGCAATGGGGAGAGACTTACGCTGACAGGGTTAAAGCCACAAGTTGGATTCAGTAAATGAAGGAAAACAATTTTCCTGTACTCCAAGCGAAGCAGATGAGATGCACTCAGCTTCTATTTAGGGCAGCGTCAAAATTAGCAGCGGGCCAGAGAGGAACATTAGCAATGTGGGAGCTGATCAGGGAGAGGAAAAACCCCTCTCACCTCCTTCCACGTGCCAATTTGTTAATGGAACCGTGGCTCCAGTGCACCTCCTGAACCATCAACAGTTGCACCTTGGAAACCAAAGCTTGCTCGGGCTTGAACCGAGGCTGAACTGCATCTCTCACAGCTCTGCTATGCTGGGTTGTGTGACCCACATTTCAGGTTAGAGGAGGAAGCGGCTCATTCACACCGAGCCTCCCTCCTGCTTCCCCACGACCACACGGAGTAAATCAGAGCAGTCCTGGACCTACAGAAGTGCCACCTTGCAGGAGCAGCCTGGCAGTGTGTGGCCAGAGCCCCCAGCTCGGGGCTTCCCCCAACAGAGACCAGATCCCCTCGGGGCCCATCCTGCCAGAGACCCTGCAATCCCAAGTGCTGGGATCCCTGCTCTCAGCCTGTCTGGGAGAGGAAAGGATGCTCTGAATCAGTAGGAAGAGCAGCCAGTGCATGAAGTGTGGGACAGGGCTGGCAGTGTGCCCGGGTGCCTCCCAGTACGGTGGCACCCAAGGGAAAGGAGGTTGGTGCCCGTGGGGCTCACACGTGCTGTGCCAGCCCAGGCTGCCTCCAGCACTGCCCCGGCCAAGCAGCACCCCAGGCCTGCACCTCTCTAATTAAAATGCCCCAAAATGACAAGGCAGGGAGTGCTTGGCTGCCTCCCTCCCGGTGTGCTCCGAGCCCCGAGGCAGGAGCTGGGAGGGCAGATGGAAGTGCAGTCACACCCCAGGGCTCACCATCTGCCACCGTGCTGTGCTCGCCCGGGGCTTGGCACATCCAGGGCGATCAGGATGCTTCCTGAGAGCCAGGGCATCCCTACCTGGGCTGAGCAACAGCCCTGCCACAGCACAGACACACACCAGGCACCATGGGCCCACACCCCTAAATGGTTCCTGGGCACCAGCTTTGGTTTGCAGCCCCAAGACGACTTCTCAGCCTGTGGCTGGTGTCCCTGCCTGGCCTCACCCCCATTCTCTGCCTCCAGCACCACAACTGCCCAAATTCTGCCAGCTCTCACTTTCCTGTGGTCAGCCAGATACCATCACAAAGAGTAAACCCAATCCTGTCTGCACAGGGCAGAGGGACACAGGGCTTTTGCTGGCACCCACAGCACGGGTGCTGCTGGCAGTGCAGAGACTCCCCCCGGGGCAGATTTGGCTGCAAACACCCTCAGGATGGGCACAGACACACTCACCTCACCCCATGCTGGGGAAGGACAAGTGTGGAGCCTCTGCTCCTGGCCCTTGACCTGGGTAGGACAGAGATGGGTCCATCCTAGGCAGGTGAAGGTCCCATTCAGGGGGGTCAGAGCTTTGTTCCCATTTTCTGAGGGTGGTATTCCCACCTGCACAGGGTCAACTCATGGCAGAGCTCAGCAACCTGGCTTGGGACAGCCTGGCAGCAGAACTCTCTCCTGACACAGCCTCCCCACCTGGAAGCCATCCAGGTTTTTGCATACATTCCCTTGCTGGTGGATGAACAGGCTGTTGAACCTGCCTGGGTGGATTCAGGATGTGCAAACCACAGCTGAGGTGCTGGCAAGGCAGCAAAGGGGCAGCTGGGGGGGTGACGGGTGCTGCTGCCACCCTCCCTGCAGGCTGGGACCACCAGGAGGGGTTGGGAGTCCCTGCTGCTCCCAGGCTGCAGGTCACTGCCCTGGGCAGGAGCACAGACCCACCCTATTTCCTCTCTCATAAACTCTCACTGATACCAAATGAGGTGCTGGGCTGCCCAGCTCTGCCAGAGACATGCAGGACATGGAGACGGATCTCTTGGGGAAATCCCTCCCTTTGGCCACTCTGGATGTGCAGGTGAAGCAAAACAAAGTCAAAACCAACTCCTGTGCCCAAACCCCCTTGGCCATTTCCACTTGGCTTCAGCAAGGCCATTAAACAAAGGCAGAAGACCCAACTGCAAGAACTAAACCACTTCCCAGTTCCCAACCCCTGAAGTCACAGCCCACAAATGCCCCAAAGGCTTCCACCCTTGGACCTGCTGCCCACCCACCCGTGAGAGCCTTTCCCTGACACATTCTCATTCCAAGCCCCATCCTGGGATGGGCACTCTGTCCCAGTGTCTCTGGGGCCCCAGAGCAGCCCATACCCACCCCCCTGGCACCAACACCTGCTGCCAGAGGGGCCCTCAACCCAACGCTCCAGTGGTGGCTTCTCCCACAGCTTCCTGCTGCCCCCACAGCAGCTCGGGATGCAGCTCTGCCCACATTCTCTGCTGAGCCCCACCAGAGCCCCTCTGACCCCTCCTGGGGTGCTCTGGGACAGCACTCCAGCAGCCCCCAAACACCACCAGGTATTTCTGTGCTGACCAAGTCATGGCAAGTCCCTCAGCCATTCCACAGTCCATCCATGCGTGGGTGAAACACCCCCTTCAAAAGGAGCTTCTCCCACCAAACCAAACTGCCAAAGGGCCAAACCTTGTCCCTCTGTCAGATCAGCTTCTCCTCCCACAGCTCATGTCCCCAGGGCACTGACCTGCCTTTGGTTCCCCTCCTTTCCTCCAGGCTCAGCTCCTTTGCAGACCTGCCCCGATGCAGGAAGGAACCACCAGGCTCAAGGGCTGCTCACCTGGCTTTGTCCAGCCCTCTGAGGGGACCTGGTGGCTCTGGCACGGTGGATCCAGCTCAGGAGCTGCTGCCTGAGGGCATCTGCTGTGTGGCCAGGTCAGGGATGAGTGAGGACGGCAGCAGGTTTGGGATAACACAGCCGTTTTCACTGCCTTGGCATTTATGTGTGTCCACCACAATTCCACCTTGTTTCAGGGAGGAGACAACCTGGAGGTGTGACCTGACCAGGTCCCACAGAGACACAGGGGCAGAGCTGGGACAGGACACAGCAACTGGTCCCCAGGGCCAGGCTCTCCCCTGCCAACAGTCCTGGAAAACTGTGCCCCTTGTTCTGGCAGATTTCTCTGCCCAGGGCTTGGCAGATACTCATTCCCACATGTCCATGCCTCTGTGCCATGCCTTCTCTGCCTGTCCCTCTGTGAGCCACACACACCACCACTCCTCAGCTCCGCTCTTTGCAAGGCAGCCGACCTCAAAATCCCCCAGGCAGGAGCAGGGCTGGAGGTCCTGGTGACCAGCAGACCACCTTACCCAGGGCTGCCCCACTGCCTTGTCAGTCCCCTGCACGCAGCTTTTCTTTCTCCTGCATCACCCCAACATCTCACCCCGGAGAACCCACCCAACCCCAAACTCCAGGAACACCAGGCTCTGAACTTCCCCAGCTCACCTTGGGGAAGGCAGCGACGGGGAGCTTTGCAGAAAGGCTCCAGGAAGGTAAGTGGGGGCTGGAGGAGAGGAGTGGAAGGAACTCCCCGTGTGAAAGCCACAGCCTGTTTCCCCAGGAGGTGCAATGCCTGGAGCACCGTCTCTGCCGGGGCTCTCCTCAGCTACCTCGGCCGGAGGCTCCGCTCCTTGACGAGCCCATCATCTTCAGCGTCAGCAGAGCTGTGAAACTCGCTGAGGACACCACTTCGCTTTCCGTGCCAACCCTGTGGCGCTGCTGCCACGCTGCCCCCGAGGGCAGGGTTGGTGGCACACACACCGCGTCCCCCCGAGGGATCCACACCCACCCTCTGCTCTGAGCCACGGCACCCACCGGCAGCCTGAGCTCTGCCTGCAGCCCGCGGAGTCGCCAAAACACCAACAGTAAAGTTGGTAAAAAATTTAAAAGCAAAACCATCAAAAATTAAAAGTTCACTTGAAGCTACTTGAAAACTTTAAAACCCCCAGAACATCCTGGCCTGAGTCAATCTCTCCTCCGTGTCTCCGCATCTACCACCTCCTCCTCCCGGATCCAACCCCCTATTCCACGGAAAGAAGGAAACCCAAACCAAGCCCGAGTTTTCCTCACCGAGCTCAGCAGGCAGCTCTTCCCCAGGCTGTCTCTCACATGTCCGGGGTGTCAGGCGGGGTGTCCGGCAGGGGGGCAGGCAGGGGGGCAGGCAGGGGTCCGTGGGGCGGGCGGTGGCAGCGCCGCTGCCGCGCTGAGCGCTCTCCGGCGCCGCTCCCGGAGCGCCGCTTTATGCGGAGCGCAGAGCCCTCCGAAGAGCGTCGCCAGCTCCAGTGACCCGCTGGGGGCGAGAGGAGGCTTAAAGCGACAGCCCTGCTCCTCCCAGAGCCACTCCGCTGCCCTGGCACGGGGGGTGGGCTCCGGAGAGGGCTCTTCTCTCCTTCACCTCGCTGCCACGATGCTCGTGTTATTAGATGATGCTCTTTAAACACCCAGCGGAGCTACGTGAATATTTAGCTTTCCTTCCACCTCCTCACCTCCCACCCGCCACACTCACGGTACCTTAAAAATAGATTGGGATCGATCCTCCTAAACTACATCTGCAAACACGCTCGGCTCCCCAGGCAAAGGCACCGCGGCAGCAAACGCTCCGTGCACACACAGACACAATACGAGGGCTCTGATTTAAAGCACCAAAATACTGAAGGACCATTTTTAGCTCCTGATAGTCCTCCTGCTCCTCGTATTATTTTTTTTTTTTTTTTTTGGTCTTGTTGCAAGAGCTGAAGCTGCTCAGCCAAAAGCATCTCCTGATTTAAATGTACCACCGTTCAACAGAGGGAAATTTCTAATTGCAACAGGGTTTTAAAGAGGGAAAGATGGAAATGCCATGCTGAAGTCAAAGAGCTGTTCTTACCTCACGGTCGTGAAATGACAATTTCTGGCAGTGAAATGAGGCACTGGGAAGACAAGCAGCTTTCCAAAGGGGCAAAACGGGGACAGAGCAGGGTGGCACTCTCAGCTCTCTGTCTACACTGCCCTCTTACACTTCATTCTCATTTTTCACTGCAAAAGCAATACATGTCTTTACCCTGAACAAATGCAGCTTTGGGGAGCTACTCATGCATTTCCACACCAATAAACTCATTTCCAGGAGTCACACAGTAATTAGAAAGATGGAAGCTGTGGGACCTGAGAGCAGGAGTCCTGCAGAACTGGGTACAGCACAGGGGCAGAGCCCGCAGGCAGGAGGTGGGTGCTTGGAACAACAAGAGGAAATGGAGTTTCCCCTGCGGGTTTAGGATGTAGGAAAGGGGAGTGAGAGGGACGTGTGAGATCTGCACAGACACCCCCTGCAATGTCAGGTGCCAGCTCAGCTAGACACTGAGTGTGCCCTGCAGGGTGCTCTGCCCAGCCCCTGGCACAGCCCAAGCACACCCTGCCCAAACCCAGGACGTGCACACACTTCCCTTACAGCATGAAATTATCACCCTCACTTGGACTGTTTTCAAAGATTTTTTTTTCTCCCTTTAAACAACTCGCCCACTCATCCCTATAAACTCCTGTGCTAAAAGCTGGTTCTGTTGTTAAGATTTCAAATAACTTGGGGTTTATTGTTCCAAACAAAATCAAAATAACTCACCCACGCTCCCTCCTTCCCTAACACAGGAACTGCTGACCTGTTGGGACCGTGCCCTGCTGCCACACACGGCTGAAATCCACACCTGTGGCTCAGCAGCAGGTGACAATGGAATTCTTGATTTCATTTTGGGAGGGAGCATGTTGTGCCTCGTGGGTGTCTGGCTGAAGTGTCACTGACACCTCTGTGCTTGCAGAGCTGAGCCAACTGTCTGGAAGCTCCTGCCACTGTGACCAGATTTGGCCTCAACCACATTAATATTGGATTTACACTTTTTCCTCAGCTACACAACAACCTCTCCTGGGATCACAGGTCAGCCCAGCCCTCACTGCTGAGACCAGCGTGCCCATGGCATGGAAATGACTTCTGGCTTCTCTTGGGGAGGCAATGTGTGCATTCAAACATCCTCTGTAGGTCATGCAGTGACTTTTCCACATGGGTTTTGACAGCATTCACCACACCAGGCTGGGTTTCCCTGGCACCATTTGACAGAAACACACCAGCCTGGATTTACCACCTGAAGCTTGTTTCCCTAACCAAGGAGACAAGGTAGAGGCATCATCACTCCAGGTCAGTCTTTCCAGTCTGTGGAAGAAGGTAAGTGGCTGTAGAGGTCAATCTGGCCCAGCAAAACCCTGGAGCATCCCTTGACCACCAAAACTGGGAGTGAACCTGAACTACTTGCTTAAAACAACCCAGGTTATAGGTGGGTGCCAACAAGCAGAAGGTTTTTGGAGGGCTGCGGTACCTGTCTGAGCACACCAACACCCTCCCAAGCAAGCAAAACAGTGGTTTAGCTGCAACCAGTGGCAGTGATTTACTTTGCAGTTGGAAGGGATGGAAAGAGGCCCACGATCAGCTGTGGAGTCTCAGCTGAGCAGCAGTAATTTGCTAAACTGAAATAACTCCACTGCTTTAAAGGATATAACCCATATTCTTGATTAATTAGCACAGAGGCCAAGGTTAATATATAGAGCTCAACTCCCAGTCACCTACACCATCCCCCAGACCACCATCCCCCACTCCCAGCCCTGCAGAGCAGTGGGAGGTGATGGGGAGACAGGTGAGGTCACTGCCAGCAAAGGGCACCTTCATCTTTGGAGAGGGAGATGCTCCAGAGGTGCCCTCCTCCCCCCCCATCCACTGCTCTCCCTGCACCTCAGATTGGAACCTCCTGACAAATGAATTGAAATGATTTGAAAATTCTTTGCAAAAAAGCCCACTTGTCTCTGGATTGCCAGAACTGCTCTGCTTTCTTGAAACAGACTTTTATTTCGACACCCACTTGCTCCGAGCGCAGCGATGTTTTAAGAGGGAGCTGAGCAGATGCAGCACCTTCAGCAGGGCTGGTGCACACCCATCTCCATCAGCACCCATAACACATCCAAGCTGCACATAAACACCCCTCGCTGCAGCAAACACCCAGATCTTAATTATTATTTACTCCTACTCCAGTAATGCCTGAAGGCTGCGTTCGAGATCAAGGCCCTCTTGTGCAAGGCACCCCACAGAACATGAAATCCTGGCCCTGCTGGGGCAGGGAGGGTTCCCGGGGCTGGTACCTGTGGGTTTGCCACGGCAGGGATGGTCAGACACAGCCCTGCTCAGAAGAGTTTAAACAGGTAAGACAAAGATCACATGCAAAGGCAGGAGCAGCTTCTCCTATCAGCCAAAAGCATCTGGTACCTGCTGCTGTAAAGGGCAGGATGAAACTACACCCTCTCTTTGGGGTTTGCTCCACATGACAGTGCCCTGAGAATGGTGGGATGCAAATGGCTTTAAATACAGGCAAAAAGTCCTCCTGGGACTTTCCTGCACATCCCAGGGGATCTGCAGCTCCTGCCCCGGAGCACAGCCAGGGCTCTCACTCTCTGCTGGCTCTCAAGGCAGAGCTGCACCCACTGCAGGAGGGGGTTCCCCCTCTCCTCCAGCACGGTGGGCACTGCAGGGCACTGGGACTCTCCCTGTGGCACAGGCAGTGTTGGAAAAGTTGGATCCAAGGGGATGGTTTGGAGCCCTGCCCTAGCTGCACATCCCCCCAGGATCCTGCACATCCTGCACAAGGACTCAGCTCTGCCAGGTCTGGGGCTGCAAGGGGAGCAGCAAAGAGCCAGGGGCTCTGAAAAAAAAAAATAAACCACACAGTATTTGGGTTTTTTTAGACTAATTGGTGTTAATTGCCTCGGGAGGCTTAAAAATAGCGCTGCTAATGGGACCCATGGAGGCAGGGTGAGGGTGAGGTGTGAGCAGGGGCTGCTGATGGCCACATGAACCCCGACACTGTGCCCTGCCCAGTGGGCATCCAGCAGCCACTGCCAAAAACAGGGACACCCTCTGCCCAGCTGGGAATTGCCTGCCTGCACCTCTAACCCTGACCCCCACCTCGAGCTGCCTTCACACTCAGACAGGGGCAGAGGGACCCTTCCTGCTGCCTTGGGGGGTTTTATCATGAGAGCTCCAAGAAACGCTGTTTGACCCTTCCTCGTCTCAGGCTCCTTTGATTTATGGACTCACATCCTTCTCCCAACTGCTCCAACCTTGGAGGACCCTCAGCCAGCTCCCAGGGAGTCTCAGTTCCCCACACCCAGTCTAAGTACAGAGGCAAGGACAGCCCAGACAGACCCCAAAACCTCTGCTATCCTAAATGCAGAGGGCAGGATTGTATTGGAGGGAACCACAGCCATCCAAAAGCAGCAGGATAAGGAACAACCTGCCACCTGAGGAGGTCACTGGCCCATCACTGGCTCCCTGAACTCCCCTCCCTGACCACAAACGAGCTCTGGGGATGGAGCTGTGCTGGTGACAAGGCAGGCAGTGGGGTGGCCTCTGGGCAGGAAGCCCCAGTGGCTGCTCACAGGGCAGGGGGTGATTTGGCCTCCCCAAAGCTGGGCAATCACAGACAAAACCCAAACTTGTGCCAAGGCTGTGCTGTGTTTGTGTCCTCTGTGAGCCTCCAGCTCTGCCCAGCAGCTGGAAACAGCCACTGTCACAGATAAGGCACAGACAAAACTGGTGTGGTCCTACAGCTCCTGCACTGCCACAGGTCTGTCCTTTAATGAAACCCAAACCACATGATATCAGGGTGCATTTCCTGTTTGAAAATCTAATTTAGAGAAAGAGAAGCACGAGTTTTTGGTATGGAAAAGATTCTCTATGTAGACATACCAAGCAAGGGAAGAGCACACAGTTCAGCAAGCACAGCCAGAGCACAATCCCTTCCCAGCAGAGACCTGCTGGACCCATCAGGTGCTCCCTCACACACCACATCCCACCAGCCCTGGGGGCTCAGGGATGGTTGTGGAAGGAAAGCAAACACCATCCCCAGTCACCAAAGGCCCCTGTGTCACCCGGTGCCCCCCCAGCTCCAGGGATTTAAGCAGAGTTAGGGTGATTTACATCCAAAAAGAACCTGTGATTTATTTTTAAGCTCTTCTGGCATGTGCAGTTTAAAAAATGCCAGAGGCTGAAACTGTGAACACACAAAGTGCCCCAGGTACAGCAGAGACCTGGGAAATGAATGAGAAGTTCCAGGCTTTGAGAAATCAAACATTTGGAGCTTTATTGCTCTGGGCCTGGCTTCAATTCATCCTTTTTTTTTGTGCTGTTCTCTTTAAAGTGACAGTTTCTAGGAAATAGTGAGTGCAACATCTCTGTCACTGTCTCCCACCACTCGACAGTTTGCCAGGAGAAAAGGTTGGGCAAGGAGGAGAGCAGACCTCAACTATGGCCTTACAGGGCCAATAACTGACAACTCAGTTCCAGTGGGTCAAGGCAGGAAAAATGGATTTTGGTGGCTTGGTGAGTCAACTCCAGCTCCAACCACCAGACCTTCAGCCATGACCTCCAACAAAGGTCTGCTGGGGGACAGACCTTGGACAAACAGCTCAGGTTTTATCTCCTTCCTAGAGCAGATTCCTCTGCTTAGAGGCTCTTTCTTACAGTGTTCTAACTCTGGTCAGTTATGGATGGAAAATGGAATCTCAGTGTGCTTTCCTACAGTCCCCTGACCCTCATCCCATCGGAGCAGCATCCAGACCCTGAGGGTCCTTGGTGGCACCTCTGCAGAGCCAAGGGCTGGCACCATCCTGCACATGGGGCAGCCAGGGGGTTGTTTCTGCTGCGTGGGGCTGAGGCACAGGCTTGTTTCAATCCTGCCTCCCACCTCCCTTGCACACAGCACAGCTTTGGTTCACAGCCTGCCCTGAGTCTGGGAGGAGGGGAAACGAGGGACAGGCAGGGTGGGAAAACACAGAAAGAGGGTGTGCACGCAACAAGAATATCCCAGAGACAGGGAATTCATCTTTATCTCTGGGACTTTAAATACTGAAGCATCTCATCAAGTATGAAGGAGACTGACCAGCAGCCCACACTGACACTCTGCCAACACCAGCCTGTCCCAGGGGGCACAGGGAAGTTTTCTGAATCCTGAGTGGTGACAGGGTCTCATTTCTGAGAACCTGAAGAGGCTGGAAGGTCGTTCTGGCTCTGACTCCAACTATATATGTTAGTCTCCCTCCCAAACCACCTCTGCATGAGAAAAAGGGACTTAAAGAAGGACTACAAAGCCCTGAGCCTCAGGCAACAGCTTGTGCAGCCCCAGCCCCGGAGCTGCCCCTGGGAAGGGTCATGCCTGGGCTCAGTGCCCTGGGCACGACACTCCTGCAGCAGAGCCAGGAGGGCCAGCTCTGCCCTGCCTCCCTCACTCACACAGGCTCATTGGATAATTACAGAGAAAACCGAGGCAAATCCCAATTTTAGTGCCATTATAAAACAGAGAGGGGGAATTCATTACCTGGCAGCTGTTAATATTTAAGGAAGAAACTGATAATTTGCCTCGGAGGCAACGAATGCAGCAGAGGCAGCACGAGGCAGGAGACTCTGCTGCCTCCCCCCACCAAACCCACACAGTCACCGCACAGCTCTGCTGGCCCCACTTTGCTCTCCCTGCCTCCCATGGCAGCACCACAGACCCTTGGAGGAGAACCAGGGAGGGCTCTGCACTGCAAAACTCCTGGGGGCTTTGGCTCTGGCTCTGCTGCACCTCCACATTTGGGAGAGTGGGTTTTTTAACACCTGTCCTGGCTCCAGCAGCATCGACCCACCTGAGGCAGAGCACAGAAGCTTAAAGAAGGACCCTACAGCTGAACACAGAGACTCATGGAAAGACAGGTGAATTGGAGATGACTCTCTGGAGACAATCAGATCCCTGGCTGCTTCTCCAGACAGCTCAAATCCCTGGAAGAGCCTCCCAGTGCCCGTCAGGCTCGAGCTCCCCAGGAGGTTTCCCTGGTGCATCCCACCCCTCCAGGTAGGAAACAGCACAGGCTCCCTCCTGGCTCTGGCTCTGCCCAGGGCAAATTGGAAGGCCCCACAAGCTGAACAGGAAGACAAAACCCTCCAAGAACAAGCCTCGGCTCAGTGTTTACCTGCTGGCTTCCAAGAGGACCGACCCCACCACAGCAGCCTCCAGGTGTCATAGGAACAGGCTTCAATTGAGCAGCAGCCGCCTTCCCTCTCCCCGGCTCCGGCTTCTCCCTTCCTCTCCACTCCCCTCTCTCCCGGAGCACGTTCACACCAGAAAGTCTGACCGACACTAATGGCATAATTATAACCCTGCAGTTAAACAAACATCAAGGCTGGAGGACAAAGGAGGGTGTGTTTTGCGCTGCCCTCAATGCGGGAGTTCACACATCAGTGAGATGAAGCAGCGACCAACCCGAGGTTAAAAGAGAGGGAAGATGCACAGGCACCACAGAGCAGCAAAGGTTGCCCGGTGCAAAGCCCGTGTTCCAGCTCCTGAAGGACTTGAAAGGATCAGTTTAACCTTCTCTCAAACAAGACCACCAGAGAAATGATGCTCTGGGGCCAGAAGCCCCCGAGGCTGATGCATCCCTGCACCCCAACGTCCATCCAGCCCATTGTGCAGTGGCCAGTGAAGTCACAGGGCATGGATTGATGGGCACACCTGACACCTGAGCACTGCCCTGCACCGTGGATGGTTCAGTAGGGACAGGCAGGACCTCCCTGCCATGGATGCCAGGCTGCTCTCTCTGCCACTGGTCCAGCACTGAACCCCCATCCCTGCAGGCCAGGCAGAGGGTCAACCGGGAGCATCCTGCAGCCCAGCAATCCCCCCAGTAAATCCTGAGACAGAAAACCATCAAAAGAGCTCTGGCAACCTGCCTTTGGGGTGGGGAAGTATGAGCTACAAAATATTCCCTTCTTTTATGGCTGCTTCTCACTGTAATCATAAAAAAGGCCTTATAAAAACATCAGTCCCAGGGAATGTCTGGTGATGCAGCTCGAGAACTGTTTGGTGTCTGAAAACATCAGCAGCCCATCCCTGCAAGTCGTCACTGCCATCAAACACAGCTCCTCCAGCTCTTGACTGTAGAAGGTCTTTGCTGAGGACAGGGTGGGGGACAGGTTGGGAGAGCTCCCTCGAGCTGGTGGCACTCCCTGGGGAGAGTCCTGAGGAACAGGGATGCATCAGGATGTTCTCCCATCTAGAACCCCCAGGATGGGAGAGGAGTGGGTTTGAGCCTTACCTCTTCCCATGGTTTTTGCTCCAGCTCTTGGGCCTCGAGCCATTAAAGTGTTTGAGCCCTTGTACTCTGGCACGTTACAGTCCCACTGACCTCAAAGACTTCAGTTCAGTGCTGACCTCAAACACGAGGCCCAGAACTGGGGCAGGTCCCCAAACAGTCTTTTCTGGAATACACAGTCCCTTATCCTCTCTGGATCCTCTCCTTTTGCCACAGAGGCTGCTGTCTCAGAGAGGAGGGTGAGGGACACAAGCTCTGATACTTCTGAAGTGTTAGCAAAATCCCATCCTTCTAGGAACCTTCTAGTTACCTCCTAAAACACATCCCTTACCAAGTCAACCTCGAGCTGGAGCATTCTGACCTTCTCCACAGCAGAGCAGAGGGGTTACATTCATGAGCAAGCCTTTGATGTCTGCAAGCTTCATGTAGTACAAAACCTCTGCTTTGATGTTCATTCTGAAGGAGGAAACTCAGGTGGTGTGCACTGCACGAGTCCCAGGCAGGGATTTAAAGGGACTTGGACCTGTCTCTCCACGGCTGCAGGCGCAGGGACTGAGCTCTAAAGCACCTACTTTTGCTCAGGGCTCTTCTGCAACAGAGCAAAAATGTGACCAAACACGTCTCACCCTCACCAGCTTCTCCCAGCCCAAACCCACCCCGGCTGTGCCTGGGGAGAACCAGCCCTGGCTGTTCCCACGGCAGCTCCACACCTGACCCCGAGGTGGACAGGACCCTGCCCCCAGACCCAGGCAGTGCCAGTGGGGACATCCCCCCACTTCCCGAGGCCACAGGAAGGGGGAAGGAAGCCCCTTTGTGCCCCACCAGCGACAGGACCCTCCTGTGAGAGCAGCAGGTGCAGCGCCAGCCTCTGGCACAGCAGTGGCAGGAGGTGTGGCACGGGCAGGGACCTGCCACGCTCTCCTACCTTGGGCAGCACCTGGGCCACGGCTTCTCCCATCCATGCCAGCATCCCCACGGCTCTGCCAGCAGGCTGAGCCCTCCTCCCAGAGCCCGACAGAGCTGCCAGCAGGGACGGGCTCCTCTCCATCCCCGCGCTCACTTCGCCTCCCTGCACTTCTCCCTCGCCTCCTCCCACGGGGAGTTTCCCAGCAGCTCGCTAATTAGCATCATCATCATCATCACCTATGCTAATGACAACCACCACAATCCTTGCCATCCGAGGCTCAGACAACTTTCCTGCCGTCAGCACACTGTGCCCTCCCCGGGGCAGGCAGGGAACTCACACAGGGGCAGTGGCACATGGGTGGCACATCCAGGAGCTCTGACCTCCCAGCCCGGCACCTGCCCCGCTGCAGAAGCCCCTTGGGAAGGAGGTCAGTGGCTGTGCTGACAGCTGGACTTCTGCAGGGGTTGCATCACTCCACTTGGGAGTCCTGGGGGGAGGTTTCTTCCCTGGGAATCCCTGCACAGAGCCCGGGCTCCCCCTCTGCACGTGGGAGAGGACCTGAGTTGGTGGGACCCCACGGAAGCACCTCAGCTCAAGCATCAGAGGTCACCTCTAATTAAGGGCTCGCTGTTCACTGATGGATTCGTGAGAAGTTTTGTTCTGAGCGCTGACAAAATGAGGAATCTGGGGGTGATTCCTGTCTGAGCAGAGCAGGAAAAGCTGCTCTCCCTCGTTTGGGAGGGGTTTGCTGTGTTTGATTAATTAAAGTTCCCACGGATGGGAATTGCAGCTGCTCAAAACAAGCCCACCCCCAGCCAGCAGCCCCCTGTCACAGGGGACAAGAGCAGGACACACAAGGCAACGGGTTGCTTTGCTTTTGGCGAGTCAGCATTGCCTTTAAACACCCTGAGGTGTGGCCTGTGCTCCAGAGCCAGGCTGGCAAAGCTCAGCTGGGAGCAGCACACACACAATCCCCCTGCAGTGACCCCCAGAAGGTCCAGGAGACGCCCTGCCATGGCCATGCCCCAAACCCCACGGGCACTGCCAAGGGGGCACCAGTGGCTGGCGAGGTCCCACGGGGTCTATTTTAGACACAGCCTAAGGATCCACAGCTCCACTCCTAAGGAAAGCTTTTTTCCTGGCTCCTGATGGAGCGTGGCTTTTGTTTGGGCTCTGAGTTAAAAATACAAGGCTATTTGTGGCAGAAGTGGGGGGGGTTCTGCCTCTGTATTGCCCTGTGTGCCCCCAGTGCTGCTGTCTCCTCTCTGGCTCAGATGAGCTTTGTTTTCCTTCCCAGTGATCATGTTTACACCAGTGAGCACCAGGAAATGCTTTTCCCATCACACCATTTCCACGAGCACTGTTGGGAACGAAGGATGAGCTCGGAGAAGTCTGAAAAAACACCCAGTCGGTGTAAAAATCCTGTCTCCAGTGGGCAGAGGACTGAAAGTCAGGAATGTCTGTGGTAAAAAGGGATGTGTCAATACACCCGTGCACACAGGTAGAACAGGAAATGTTCTCCCCATGATCCACACACCAGGAACAAAGGACTCAGAGACAGAAACACACTTTCAAGCATCTCCACTCCACGTTTCATCCCAAGCTCTGCAGCTCAGACCCAGCATGAAAATATTTAATTTCACTTTTCTTAAATGCCAAGAAAAAAACAGGCCTATCTTTCCTGGCTTGGATTTATTCCATCTGGAATCACTGCATAATCAGGACTGTGACAGTGTGCTACAGACTCAGTAAAAAGCAAAAGCCTGAATACTTCCAAGCACCATGAGATCACTGATCTTCCCTTCTACTCTTAGTATCTCCTGGCAACAAGCTGAGGACTAGGGGCTTCTCACTGGAGATCACAGAGTTCAGTCATCTCCAAGCCCCCTCCCACGAGGCAGAAACACGATCACTGTGGGTGTGATCCCTGTCTCCAGGACTGAGAACAAACCCAGCCCAGCTGCAGGAAACCTCCCCAGTATTTGTGTTTGCCGCGTGTGTCACAACAAACATCAACACAACAGGAAGGGAACGGCCCACAAACAGCTCAGGGATCAGGTTGAGCACATCAAAGAGGCACCTGGAGAGCTTTCCAGGACACAGATCCCCACCATCAAACCAGGAGACAGCACAGGCTGAGCCAGAGCTCCCCAACACGGGACCTGCTGCTTGTCAAGGACCTGCCAACCTCTGACATCAGGGCAGCTCCTGCCCTTGAGGACATGTGCTCCACCTACCCTGCTTCCAGAGAGAAGCTCCCAGACAATCATTTCTATCCCCTCTGTCTAATGATTGATGAATTCTAAGAGACCACTCTGCACACTGACCATCAGTGTGATCAGGAGATGAAGGGGAACAACACCTGAGGTCCCACATTTGGCAAAGTCAACCAGCACTTTTGGCTGTTCATCAAAGACCTGAGCAGGGCTCTGTGTCTGAAGGCAACAAGCCCACTCCTCATGAGCTGATAAATCAAGCTCAACAAATCAAGGGGTCCAAGTTGCTGTGTTTTTCTGGAATTCAAGGAATCACATCCTAACAGTCTCAGGAAAGGTCAGGTCTGGATCCCTGTCCCTCAAGAGAAGGTTCCCAATATCACAGCTGAATACCAATCTCCCATAAACCAGTCTGTGATGGTAGCATTGCTCTGTTCAATGGTCACTGACCTGAGGCTCAAAGATGCCAAATGACTTGCCTACAGCTGCCAACACAGGCTTTGTTTTCCAGCCAGAAGGGCCCCCCCCTCAAGCATCATGTTAGAAATGAATGAAGAACAAACATGCTCTAAGAAAGCCCCAAATCAGCACTGGAGATAAAAATCATCTTCCTACCGACTGTGACACCTGGACTGGGACCTCAGCAGCATCCAGAGGTGATGCACTTGGCCCCTGGGACCTCCTCTCTGAACTGGACTGGTGCTCCCGGTACCTCCTGGTCCTCGCAGGCAATGACAAGAACTCCTTCCCTGAGATCTTCAGGTCTCCCACGTGGTGGCTGTCCCCATTCTGGTCCTGGGGAAAGCAAGAAACAGTCACTGCAGCACTTGTGTGCCTCAGGTTTGCAGGGATAGCTGCTGGCACAAATCCATGGGCACAGGGAGGGAGCGGAGTGGAGTCTGGGTGGTGTGAGCTGCCACTCTCCACGGGCAGGGCTGAACCAGGACATCTGCTCTGTCCCTCTGGGGTGGCATTTTAATGAGAGGAAGCATCACCCAAACAACACACAGCAGTCAGCTCCTCCACAGGGAGAAGCATCCTCTTCCAAACCCCGGGCATGCAGGTAGGAGCAGGGCTGGTTTATTTATGGGCACAGGGAATGATGGATGGCAGGTGCAGAAACAGGCACTGCTGCCAGCCAGGTCTGCCAACTGCACTCCAAAAACCCTCTTTCAAACAGAGTGGCAAGGTCACCCTGCCCAGGATACCAAACTCTTGGCACAGGACCCTCACTTGGTGTATCCCCACTTCCTCCCAGTGCCCAGCCCCATACTGGGCCATGGGTAACCCGACCATGCCCCAGGGAAGGATGTTCCACAACATTTTCCACCTCCAGGATTTGGCTCCCAGCACAGACAGAGCACTGCCTGCCTCAGTGTCTCCCACTGTCTACAGCAAGAAGGAAACCACTGGGTAAGGGCCCTAAAAGGCAAATGAGCATGGATGGTTGGAGTCCCATCCATCTCTGGTCCTCACATCACCAGGACACGGCAGGGGGATGTAACTGCAGCAGAGGGTTATGAGCAGTGTCCCTCCTGCCCTCTCTGCTCCCTGAAATGCTTGTGCCCTGTGCTCCCACAGACACACAAACACAGGATTATCACCTGTGGGGGAAAGGAGGGTGGCAGAGGTTACAAACAGGAAGAGTGAGAGTAAGTAAGGAGAGCTTCACCTCCCTGGATGCTGCCCATGGGAGCAGTGCAGCCAGGTTGGTGTCCACAGTTTGAAAAGCAGCCCCAAGGACACACTGCAGAACTAGAAACTGCCTCACAGTGCCTTGGTTGGAGCCCTCACACTGCTCAGTGCATGACAACCAGAGGAGATGACTCAATTACAGCACGTAAGCACCTTCAGGGTGAAACCCAGCGTGTGATAAAAAGAGATTTTAGTCTGGTACAGAGAGGAATAAACAAGGACCAAAGGCTGGGAGCTAAAGCCAGAGAAGCTCAAACCACAGAAGAGGGCACAGGATGGAGAGAACAGGATGAGTGGGAAGCAGCATTCCTGCAATCTGCTGGGACCTCCAGCACCAACGTGGGTATTCCCTGGCAGACACTTCCCAAACACAACTCTGGGCAGAGGCTCTGTGCTCCTGGCCTGAGGAAGAAGAGCTCCCTGCTGACTTTGAAGGCTGCCCCTGGCAGAGAGGGTGGGCAGAAGGTGAGACAATGCCGAGGGGATGCTGGAGAGATCACAGTTCTCTCCACTGATTTACTCCTTACAATCTTATCAATTAGTGAGCTCAAAGCCAACCAGCCTCTCCCACGGCTGTCATCCCCCCTCCCTCCAAGCACAGCAGCAGAGAGGAAGGGGAATTGCATCCCAAACACTGCCCCAAGTAGAGGTGAACTCACACACATCCCACGGGAGCACTGCAGGGGGAACAGGAGCACTCACATCTGACTCCACAGCTCCCGCTGATCCCATCCTGCCCATGAAATCCCTGCAATCCATAACCCTGCCTGGGCACTGCCAGCATTACCAGCAGGGCACACAACAGCCAAGCCCCCCTGGCAGCCCCCCTGGGCTGTGCTGCCCCAACGAGGACACACAATCCAATGTCCCCTGACGTGGGACATCTCTGTCCCTGCCATGGACAGCCCAGGGATGGGGTCACACTGCTGAGAGCAGGAGCCAAAATGGCCAAGGGGCAGCTGAGAGAATTGATCAAAACACATCAGGGCACACGGAATTTATTTTCCAAAGAGAGTCAGTTCAGGGAGGAGCTTTTGCCTGGCCTGTCCAGGGTTTACTGGGATGTTCAGCCACCCAAATGGTTTCTCAAGCCTGGGGTTGTTTCCCATCGACCATTTCCACCCACCTGCAGTTTGGGTGAGTTTTTCCTCTCTGTGACAGTTCCGTAGAGGGGAAATTCTCACTGGGATGCTCAGGAGAGCTGTGCCTGGAAAGCACTGGGTGAATGCAAATTACCTGTGCCAAAGACATTCCAAAAGGGCAGAGCAGGGCTGCCTGCCTGGCCACCTCCTCTGGGAATGGGCATGGCTGAGCCCAGAGCAGCACCAGGGGCTGTTGCTGGGCACACACAACGTCCTGAGCAGGATTTTTTGAAAGGCTTAGACGTTCCCTGGAGCTGGAAAGGCTCAGTGCCTCCCAGCTGGCTGCAGAAACAGCTCTAGCCCCGGGGAGCCGGAGGAAAGGCTGATCTGCTCAGATGTGACATTGCCAGCAGGGAAGTGGAGCAGAGGCAAACCTCAGAAGCCCTGGAGCAGAGCCCTGTGCCTCCTGCAATGCCCCAGCTCCTGTGTCTGCCCTCTCTGTCACTCCAGAGGGGTGACAGGGCCCTGGGATGTGCCACCAGCCACCGCAGGGGCTGAACCGCTCACCATGATCCTTCCAATAAAGGGCAGCTTTTTCAAAAAAAGCACAGAAGTGGCTTTTCAGCTTTGAGTGTTAAGTGCCTTTTTAGTTAGACCAGCTGTTCCTCTCTTCCAAGATCTCTAGAAACCCTCTTTGGTTAATCCCATTGACTCCAGTGATATCTGCTAATTGCATATTTCCCTGTAAACGAAGCCAGTCAAGAAACCAGTTGGAATCTGTGCACAGATTCCCACTGACACTTTATCTGCAAGGCCAGACATCTTTGCTTACCTTTTCAGAAGGGAATTTGAGAAGGTCTAAGCTGTCCATGCTGTTCCTTTGGAGTCTCTTTGGCCTGGCTCCTGCAAAACAATGCACTCTCACATCAGGAGGGTGTCACTCACCAAGAGCACAAACCCTCCCCACACACACAGAACTCAAACCCCGGCAGAGCCTCTGCTCTGGTTCACCACAAAGTCAAAGGGGTGGGATGGTGCAGCTGTGCTGGCCTTGACACTCAAATGTGGGGCTTTTCTGCATTGTTTTGGATCCTTTTCAAAGCACTGTCCCAGCACAGTCAGCACCAGCCTGGGCTGTGTGAAGCTTCCACCACCGAACCAGTTCCCAGGTCACACCACGACCCCGACCTCAAACCAGGTCTCTGGAACTCAGGAGGTCCAAACCCTGCCCTAAACCACAAAAGTCATGGGACTGGCATTGAGAAAAACCATAACAAAAATATAGTTTAATAATACATCTGTGGATCCAATGCTTTATCTTCATGTTTTTAAAACTCAAAGAATGTTTCTGAGACTCAACTTTGAGCTTTTCTCTACAGACACAAGGGCTGGAAAATTAAGTGAAGGAGCAAATATTTTCTAACTATCACAGACCCATACTTCAGGGGAGCAAAACCTTGCCTTGAACCTGACAGAGAAATCAAAATTTGGCAGCATTCATGACGTTTGAGATTTCATAGAGTTCATTTTAATGCAGTATTCCAGCAACAACAGAGTGGGTGAAACACAGTTCAGCTCTGAACCCTGACTTCCAAACCCTCTTTACCTCCACAAACTCCCTCCAACCTGCTTCCAGCTGCTCCAACCCTGGCTCACAACCAGCCAGGATTTACCAAATGGCCCTGGGATGCCTCCAGCACACCTTCTGCCTTCCCACCCTCCTGCTCCCCTCCTCTGGTCCTTCCTGAAGGTTCAGTTTAGCTGATCCCCACATGACACCCCACCCCAGCAACACTGTGCAGGGCAGAAACCAAAGCTCTCCATTCAAGGTCCCATGACAACTTCCAAGCTTCAGGGGAAGTCCATGGGGAGGGGGAAGGAATGCATGTGAACTCACCAAACCCAACCATTCCCCACCTTCCAGCACCCACAGACCCTGTTTGAGCCCAGTGTGCCACGGAGCTGCTCACTGGACAAACTCAGCAGGGAGAAAGCACAAAATGCACAAATCAAGCCTGACTGGAAGCAGAGCATGGGGATTTAATGGAAAAAAGCCTCCAGGCAGCAGAGATTCCTGCAGGAACACATCCAGCTCAGCTAGGGCTCCAGATGCCACCACAGCTGTATCTAAACTGCACCAATTCCAAGGACACCACTGCTTTGAAAATTCCAGCCTTGCTCAGCTTCATGAGATACGAAACAAGCTCAGATCAGCTGGGGCTTCCCCAAGGGTCGTGCACACACATCACACCTTGGTTAGAAGTGACCTAAAGCTCATGTCTCTGCCCCTCGCTGCCCTGAAGGGATTTCTTCTTGCAGCCACAAAGACTCAAGTCAGCAAAATATTTTGCATCTTTCTGCCTCTCTGCTCCAAACCCCACATCACAGCACCAGCTTCATTTTAAGGTGACTCACCTCTAGGCTTGGAGCTCAAGGGGACTGACATCAGGGGTGGCAAAGAGGTGCAGAGCAGATGTTGGTGTGAACACACCAGGGAGGGATGATGAGCACTGTCCTTTCCATTAAGCTTTGTCCTCCTCGCCAAGGCAAAGCCAGTGGCTTCCCTGGCAGCAGCTCAGAGCAGCTGGGTTGGAAAAGACCTCCAAGACCATCAAGTTCAACCTCTGACTGATCACCACCTTGTTAATTAGACCAGAGCACCGAGTGCCACATTGTTCCCGGGACACCTCCAGGGATGGGGACTCCACCATCTCCCTGTGGAGACCTTTCCAGTGCCTGACCACCCTTCCCATGAAGAAAACTCCCATTCCCTCCCACACTCCCACCACCAGCAGCCTGG
Organism: Formicarius rufipectus; assembly: GCA_013399695.1. NCBI lineage: Eukaryota > Metazoa > Chordata > Aves > Passeriformes > Formicariidae > Formicarius > Formicarius rufipectus. The sequence continues at coordinate 1,450,856 of VXAU01003810.1, forward strand.
AGGAGGTGGCTGTGAGGCAGCTGCCAAAGGGGTGCAGGGCTCTGGGCTGCTGCCACGCTGGGCACGCTGGAGCTCAGGGAGGGCAAGGCAAGAGCTGGGGCTCTTCCCAGTCCCCCACCATGACATTTTGGACATTGCTGGTGCTGCTCGTGGCTCTCAGCTCCCCCAAGAATAACCCAGAGCCTCACCTGGGGAGCGGTGAGGTGGGTGTGGAACAGAAGTCACCTGCACACCCTTGGGGTTTCCGAGCCCCGGGGAGCGAACCTGCGGCGCAGCCGCTTTGAGCAGCCACTTCCAGGAGAGCAAGACAAGCAGCAAAGTGTGTCCCACTAGGTAAACTCTGTCCTCAGGGGCTTTGTTTCCAGCAGCCATTCATCTCCCAGCTGAGGAAAGCTGCCCTCCCCGGGGCTAATTCAATAGAGTCAGCTGAGACTCCCCCAGCAGAACAACAGCCTGTCTTTACTGCTCGTTTTGATGCTGATGTCCCTCTTCCACCGTGTGGCTTCTACACTCAGCTGAGCTAAGAGAGGAAGAAGTTCAGAGCTCTGAACAACTCCAGACAACGTCCAACTCGGCTGTTCCTTCCAGAAGACACCCCAACCAGTGCCAGGGCTGAACGCTGTCCCCACTCACCATGAGCTGAGGAGCGCCCTCAAAACAACCAGCAGGAACAATTACGAGGCCACCTGTCCCTCAGGGCCACCAGAACCTGGATGGATACGGGCAGTTTCTCCCCTTCCCTCCACGCCAGGAGAGCAGAGAGGTTTCCATACTCACAATGCCCCGCGACAGGAGGAGTCCCGTTAACTCTCTGCCTCCACCCAGGACATTCCCCCTCCGAAGGCTCCAGACGTCCCTTTCTGCCTCCTCCGAGTTGTTTTTTTCCCAGCACGACCTCCAGCACCGCTCGATTCCCCCAAAAAAAGCTCAACTCTGCCTCTTTTCTCCCCGCTGCTGATCAACAGTGGCAGCAGCAGCAGCCAAAGCCTGAGCAGCTGAAAAGTCGGGGCTGCTCCTCTGGAAGGTTTTTTTCCCCCGTCTCTCCAGCCTTTCTTGGCATGTTTACCAAGCCTGCTGCAGAGCAACGGAAAACCTCAGGGGCATTTCTAAATGCTCTCTCTGTCTCCAAGGTTTGCTGAGGTCTCTAATAGAGCAAGTTGAAACCTTCTTGTGAACATCAGCTGAGCAACACTCCTGACTGGCTGCATTCATGCCCTGTTTTCCTGCAGCTCCTTGGATGTTGTTTCTTTTCGCTGCTCAGGGGTGTTGTTTCTTTTTTCAATATTTTTTTTCAAAATCTCTTCCTCCCCCACCCGTGATCTCAACACCACCATGAACCAAGGGGAATTTCTTTTTTTTTTTAAACTTTTTGCTTCTGCACTTTCATTCCTGAGGTGAGTTAAACGGTTTTCACATTTTTGTATTTGAAAACTTGAGGAAGGAGTCACCTCCCTCCCTGGAAAGGAGCAATGGACTGCAGGGAGGGTGAAGTTCACTGCAGCAGAGCGGAGGGTGATGCTCTGTCTTTGCCTCCATGCATGAGACATCCTGGCTTCCCTCACATCCTTCCATCTCACAAACACTCTCTGTTCCTCTATCCTTGGGACAACAACCCAACATATCCAAACCAGGTACCCACCTAGAGCCATCTCTTTTCTCCCCACCTGCAGAGATGGTGATGGACCCTCTGCACATCCTTGTGCTACCTCTGCTGACACAGATACATCCACCTTTATGTACAGTTTCTCCTTCAGCCAGAGGTTTGGGACAGAACCCTTCATGCCCTCCTTGGGCTTCTAAAGCTCCTCAGTGTAGAGCCATATGGACCCTGCATGTCTGGAGGAGAGGCTAAACCAGAGCACTGCCACGGTGCTCACAGCAGGCACAGCATCTTCCTCCCCTTTTTCTCCTGTCCTTGGAATCTGCCATCAGCTTCACATTGCCTGGAAGAGCAGGATCACTATGGTCTCCAGAGGGAAGGACTCATTCCTGCACCAGGACAGGCAAGTCCTTGGTTTTCAGGATGTAAATCATAATATCAACATCCTGAGTTGGAAGGGACTCAAAAGGATCTAAGTCCAACTCCTGGATGCTCACATAGCAAAACTTCTCAAGCAGCAGCTCACTGCAAAGTGAGGTGCAGCCTCAGAAAACACCAGGAAGTTTCACCAGAGGTTGGTGATGGGATCATCCTCTGGAAACCAGTGGCAGGACAAAGCTGGGCAGACAGTGCAGGCAGAGTTTTGCTCCTCCACGGACACTCTCTGTATCCAAGGGGCGCTCCCAGATCTCAGCTGGCAGGATGGAGCAGAACATGTGTGGCAGCCACTCAGGGAGCCCTGCCAGGAGCTCTCATCCAGCTGACATGGGCTGTGATAACTCCAAGGCTCTCCCCCCTCCCCAGCAGCTCTGAGAGCCACAGTTCTATTTGCAGGAACACGCTGTACCCCCTCTGGGTGGCTGTGCCAGAGCAAGCAGAATTAAACCTGACAGTGGACCCCACAGAAGACCAACAGGGAAAGGTTGCACAGCCAACAAGAGCCCTCCACTGCCTGCAGGCTCCTGGGGGAGCTGCACACACAGCTCAGTGCCTACCCCCCTCTGCACCCCAAAGAACACTAACCTGACATAAGCCCCTGTTGTATTTTCATGAAAAGGTCATTTCTCTCTCTGTATAACCAAGATACTGACTTGGCTTTGGGGTGAGTTCACCCAGCCCCTATTTGTAGAGACCCAATCCCTGATTCTGGCAGACAACTCTAAATACTGTTCAATGGGATTAAATCAGAGCAGGCCAGCCAGTTGTTTGGGGTGGGACACTGGTCTGGAAACCCTCCCAAGCTGAGGAGTGACAGTGGAGATACGGCCCAGCGATCCCAGTGCTCAGGGAGCATCTCAAATCACACGCTGCTGACATGTAATCAGGGGAGCTCTGTCAAGCTCCTGCTCCATTATTACAGCAAAGCTCTTAGAGAGGAAAGGGGGAGGGGGAATCAAGCACAGCAGCAAGGAAAGAAAGCAGGGGAAAAAAAATCAGCCTCCAGTAGGACAAGCATCTCATTTAAGGCTTTAATTAGTCTTCAAACACATAATGGGTTCTGGCACTATAAATCCACTTGACCTCTATTATTGTCAGCACTCGTCTGATAAATGGTGGCATTTGTTTTCCCAGTTGTTACTGGGGCAGAACAATACTTTTCTCTAGGCAAAGAAAGCAAACAGTATCAGTTATTTACAATGACTGTGCCATAAAATGCTGGCACCAAGCTGTTGTGTGCCCATCCCAGGGAAGGGCCATCTGGTCACCCCCATCCTGCAGGCAGGAAAGGAGCAGGGAATCCCAACAGCTCCCTTCTGGGAGGACACAGCCAGAGGAGCACAAGGTTTTTCTCCCCATCAGTTATTTGAGGGTTTTCCTGGCTACATAGTCCAGACAAAAGTCAAGAGTCAGAGCTAACTAGAGAAAGGAGATCTCACAGGAAAATAAAGTCAGCCCAGAGCTAAGGGCCAGGGAAAGCTTTGAGGTGGTTGTTATCATCATGATGTCACATCAGACCTCCTCAGGAATGCTCTGGATCCATCCAAGGTACTCCACCGACTCTCCATGGCAGAACTGGGAGCCAACAAGGGTAGGAATGATCCATTTGCTGCTGGGAAGACCAAGGCTCCAGCACAATTGCTCTGATGAGCTGCATCCAGCAGCAGCACATGGAGCACATGCTGAGCAAACATCAACCTCCCAGACAGACCCTGAACAGGACAAAAACCTGCTCCAGAATAAGAATCTTGCAGGTTCTTTCCTCCATGGCAAAAGTGTTCCTTTAAAAAAGCCATATGCAATATGTGGAAACAAAGAGAAGCTCCCTTTGAATCGAGACACTCACGTGGCTGATCTGGCAGAAGATGCTCTGTGAACGTGTCACCAGAGTCCTGCATCTCCAGAATCCAGGCTGACAGCTGAGCAACTGGCTGAGAAGAGCTGAAAGAACAGCAACCCTGAACATCTCCAGCGCCCCAGGGGCACCTGCTGACTGTGCTCAGGGGGAGCAGCCACCCCAGAGGCTTCTCAGGTGGGGAGAGGGAATGAGGAGACAGTTTGGTTCACAGGCCAAAGAGCGCTCAGGTTCACACGGGAGAGGTAAGACTTGGAGCAAGAGCCCTTCTTGGAGATAAAGATGGCACAAGGGAGATACTATTTTTTTCCTTATCTCCTATTTATTTCCCATTTATTTCCCACAGTGAGGGCAGTGCCAGTGCAGGAAAGCTGCAGTCTTTGAGTACCAGCTGATGTTATTTGAGCCTTACAACACTGCCTAATTCCCACGATGCTGGGCACATCTTTGATTTCAGTTCTCTCACACCTGCCATGGCATTAGCTTTTTTTTATAACCCAGGCTGGAATAAGGCTTATTTACAAATAAAGCATCTGTAATTTGGGTCAAAGCATGAAGCATTTTGGGGTGTGTTTGCAGAAAACACAGAGCATCCAATCGTGCAACACCTCAAAGGCAAATACAAGCCTGGGAGGTTGAGGGATGCTTAAGCCATGTCAGGCACAGCCTCCTGTAACCAAAACCCCCCAGGCAATCATCTGCTGAAGAGATTGAGAGTTGTGGGGACAGGAGGATCTTTGGGGAGATAAACTGAGCTGGGTGGAGAGGCTGGGAGGAGACATGTAACCCCGGGGCTGATGCAGCAGCACCGTGATGGACTTGGCACAACACCTGGCTCTCTTCTAAGGGCAGGATTTTCTCTGCCAGGATACAGCAGAGTCTCACGACCTCCAACCTTCCACTATCAGCTCGTGTTGAACAAGCAGAGATCAAAAAGAATCTGAGCTTGAGCACGAAAGTGCCAGTAATTAACAGGGGCAACATCTCCAGGAGCCAGACAGGCCCAAGGACACGCTGTGTCCTCCACACTGAGAAAGGGAGAGAAGAGAAACAGCAACCACACGCCAGCTTTGCAGCCAAACACCCACAGGAAAATCCTCTAAAAAAAGAGGGGGAATGTACTTGATCCCTTCTGCTGGAGCTGTTGGGATCAGTCCCCACCTCCCACACACTTCCCAGCTACTGGAACATGTGCTGGGGATCCCTGAGCTCTGTCTCTACAAGCTGCCAGGTGTTTTTGCAAAGCAAAGGTCCTTTGTTTGAGTGCTTTTCCCTGCCAGGTGAGGTGCCAGGGGAAGGAGGATGGTTCCTGAGGTCAGTCAAGAGATTATGGTGACTCATGCCTTGCCTTGCTCAGTGAAGTGCCAAAACAGACCATGGTCATCCACATAAAACCTTCACGAGAGAAAAAGTAATTCTAATTGAGTGAGAACGTTCTTCTTTTTTTTTTGCTCTGTGCAAAAACTACAGCAGGCAGAGGCATTTGTTCCTCGTGGCAACACTGTCCTGCTGCATGGAGGAGCATCATAACCACTGGCATTTCCCACACACCAGCTACCAAAGGAAACTGTGGAAAGGCAGCACAGCAGAGCTGGGGTGGCTGCTGGAGACAAAGAGCAGCCAAAAAGGAACTTCAGGCTTCCCAGAACAATTTCCAAAACGTTCTCCCTCCCCACAAGAAGAGTTCCCTTGATTTCATGCATGGCTGTGCCAAAAGCCACGTTGTACCCTCTCTGTGCCAGGCTTCAAGAACTGGCCTCTTCCTCATCCTCCCTTCCAGCACTTGCTCTCTCCCCTGGCATGAAAATAAACAAGCACCTGAGTTTAACTCAACTCGCACAGTGTCTTATCTTCTGGTCCTGGAGCATTTCCTCTGCTGTGAGCCAAGAACTCCTGCTGTATTTCACATGGATGCAGGGAAGGAGGCTCACGCACACAGCAAGATGAGAGAAGAACGTCAAATACTTCTTAACACACTAAAAAAGGATATTTTAGTACTTCCTAAAGCCAATACTGGGGCAGTCTGAAGTGAGTGCTATATTACTCGGTTTAAATCCAAATGACTCAGAGGTTCATCCCCCCCATCAGGGCTGCTGGAATGATTTAACAGCTGTAACAGCACAGGTTACTCAGATTTAGAAAAAACCTCATTATGAAGATAATGAAGACTCCTGCTTCAGAAGCCCTAAATGCTCCCTGCAGAATCCCCCCATGGAAGCAGCATTCCTGTCATTCCTGCCCTGCTCCTGAAGCACCACAGCAAGGACCACCACAGACAGGTCTTTTGGACACCTCCCTGCAGGCACCCGGGATCGTTTGCTCCAGCTCTCCTCCGCTGGAGCCCAAAAAAGCAACCAGACCACTTTGCACCCTGCCTTCCACTTGGCCAAAGCCTTATCAACACCTCCATCCATCAAAGCCCTGTGTAAGCAGGTCCAATTAGCCAGCACAGCCTCGGGCTTTCATTTTCAGAATGAAAAAAAGGCTGAGCTGCAGCCCATCAGCTCCTGGGAAAAATCAAACAGAGCTGAGGACATTTAATATGAAGCCATTTGAATTGCTGCACTTCTCCAGTGTGAGTGGTAAGGATGGGGCAGGTTCCATGCTGGAGGGATGTGACCCTGCACTCGTGTGCCCAGGGGAAGGCAAATGCTCCCTAGACAGTGAAATCACAGCCTGAGGGAGCAGGGCTGTCCCACTGCCAGGAAGATGCTGCTCTCAGACAGCCACATCTCTGGGCTGACAGTCAGTTTTGGACAGGAGGGCTGAGCAAAGCAGGGGGAAGGAACATCCCTGTCCCTGGGCAGCATCCCAGCCCCAGGCAGGGCTGGCAGGGGGCAGAGGCAGCACCACCCCCCTGCCTGCATCAGCACGTGGTCCATCCCGCCTGTTTCATCCCTAAACACTCCTCAGGTACTTCAGAGGTATTTTAAATAAGTAAACAAACAAAACCAAACAGGCTGGAAAACATAAAAGCAGATTTCTTCCATCCCTGCCTGATTGATCCGAGGGTTCAAAGATACCTGTGAAGAGGCAAACTCAGAACTGCACTGAGGATGCAAAACCCCACAATCCAAGCCCTGCAGAGCTGAGCACTGCTCAGCAAGGAGCAAGATTTCAGTCCCACCTGGGCTCAGCTGCCCCTGCAGAACACAACCTGACAGCAGGGCTGAGAATGCCCGGCACAGAGCCTCCTCAACACCAACCAGGTGGAGCAGAAGATGAGCAGGGAGTGGGGGAAGTCAGGCTGAGTCCTCTCCCCTGCCCTCAGAGCTGCTGGGCACGGCGGGGCAGTGCTGTCTGTGTGCTGCAAACAGCACAGACACCGTGCCAGGAGCCAGCTCACAGCGCCCTGAGAGCATCATGCCAACATGCCAACGCCTCCTGGAACACCTGCATCCCTCCCCACCCACACCCAGCTGCCAAGCAGAGGTGTTGCTTGGTGTCTCCTGACACTGCTGCTGCCAGCAGAGATGATGGCTGAGGCTGATGTGCTGCTGAAAGCAAAAGAAGAGCAGCCCAGAGTCAAGTTTTGACTTTGGAGAGGCACCAGGGCTGGCCTGGGCTGCTCTCTGCCTCCTGCCCAGCACCTCCAGCCCTTGAGTGGTGGGTGATGCCCATCCCTGCACTCCCCTCCCAGCTGGCAGGATGTCCTGGGAGGAGCTGGCACTGAGGATCTGAGGAGGGCAATGCTGCAAGGCAACCTAGAGCAGGGATTTGGCCACCCAGGGACAGCCCAGCAGGCACTGCCCTCAGGCTGGCACCAGCTCCTGGCCCTCTGTGACCCCCAGAGCCCTGGGCACAGCTGAGCAGGTGCTGCAGCCTCAGCCCAAGCCAAGTGAGCTGGAGAAGGGCAGGCAGGCAGTTGGGTCAGGGCAGGGGCAGGGGGGATCTCAGCAGAAGGTTCTTCCCCCAGAGGGTGCTGGGCACTGAACAGGCTGCCCAGGGCAGTGGGCACAGCCCCGAGGCTGCCAGAGCTCCAGGAGGGTTTGGATGATCCTCTGGGGCACAGGGGGTGACTCTTGAGGATGGTCCTGGGTAGGGCCAGGGGTTGGACTCGATGATCCTTGTGGGTCCCTTCCAAGTCAGCACATTCTCTGATTCTCTCCAAAGGCAAAGCCTATCAGTCCTTGCAGTGTGTGAAGGAGGACAAGACCACTTTTTCAGGGCCGCGTTTTTTGTTGTCTCAGGAAACAAACCCAGCCTCTGTTTATTTACCTCATGGTTCAGCTACTCTCCAGCTTCCTCAGTTTGTTGCTTTAAGCTCTCTGTGTTTGCCTTTCTCAACAAGGTCGTTGCTTTCACAAGACTTCTGCAGCACTGCCCCACTCCCCTGGCCTCCAGCCTCGTCTCCTGACGTTCAAATACTCTCAGAATATTAATTAAAATCACAAAGAGTTCAGCAATGGGAGCCAAAACAGCAAAGGAAAACATCAGACACTCCTTCCACCCCAGGCCCCCACTGAAGGGCAATGCCCAAGTCCCAGAAGCAAAAGTACTCTGTGAAGGACATCCCAGTGATGGTCTGTCCCAGGATTCCTCAGCCTTTATTCTACCTGCTTGATGAAATTAATGTGTTTTAGAACAGGCCTGCCTTATCAGATGATTTTGGCATCCTTAGGAATATGCAGCTCTTTCATAACCTTAAGCAGGGAAAAAAAAATGGAAAGCTCTCCTGACCATGAGATTTGCTGACATCAAAAGGCACGGCTGGTTCAGAAGTCAACTTGAATCTCCACTCTCTCACCTGCTTCCTATTACAGAACCAGATGTTCCTCTTGCTGCAAATTGCTGCTATTAATAATATAATTATGCTTTCCTAATCATTTAATAGGTGCACAGGAGGGTACCAAAATTTCTGGCACTCATTAAATACATCTCCATTCTCTCAAGGGCTCAGAGATACCGGTGGCCTCTCATCCTCCACTGGGTTTCAGAGTAAGAGAGCTAAAGCCAGGAGAAGAGCTCAGGAGAAACCAGGAGAGCCAGGCTCCCCTGCACACCCATCCTCTCTCCAAACCTCACAGGGCCAGCACTGTCCCCACCCGAGGTGGCTCCGTGAGAGCCCCCAGAGCCCACCCAGGTGTCCTTCCCACCTTCCCTTCCTGCGGCAGGCAGGTGCAAGCACAGCCCCAGCCCACAAAGCGCAGGGGCAGCTGCTTTTCACTCCCCCCAGCAGGTTCCCAGGACCCAGCGAGCTCTGCAAGGAGCCCTCCCCTCCCTCTCAAGCCCCAGCCATTCCCTGTTTGACTTCCCCGAGGACACTTTGTCCTTCTGCTGACAAACAGCCTCAGCCTTGGTCGGGAACGTGAGCAGGAGCCGCACAGCTGAGCGAGGTCACTGCAGCTGCTCAGCCCCTCTGCTGCCCCCCAGCCACCTCCCACACAGACCTGCACTGGCTCAGTCTGGGGAGAAAGCATCACTGCTGGCTCCAGATGTTGACACAACACATCTGGATCACCAGAGCCACCCGTTGCCTCTGCCTTGCCCCGTCTCACCTTCGGAGTTCAGCCCAGTGACTGAGCAGGGGCAATGCCAACTCCTCGGTGCCACGCTGGTGGCAGATGGGGTTGGTGGGGCTGTGTCAGCACCCTGATGGAGGACACTGCCACCCACCATGCTCAGCTCTCCCCAGGAGGGGTTCTGCTCAGACCAAAACCCACCCTGACCCCCACAGTGCACTGTCCTCCTCACAGTGGGACACCAGGCCACTCCACAGAAGATTCCAAGCCCAGATTCCACGGTGAGCGTGTCAGGGGAGCAGAGACCCTCCACCTTGCTCTGTTTTTTCCAGCTAAGCAAAGGCTGTGCACTGTGGTCAGGTGCTGAGCCCCTCTCCCAGATGAACTTGGCTTGTCCCTTCCCACCACAGCTCCTCCACACAACACGCTCTCTCCCCCACCCAAACTCTCACGCCCACGTGGTCCTTGGCACTGCCCTCCTCCTGCACCCCTCCACTCCCAGCCCAAGGGACCTGGCACCCCACCAGCTCAGTGTCCACCACACCTCCCTCTGACCAACCCCAAGGTTCTTTTCCTGTTCCTCTTTCACACCAAGGTAACCTGCCAAGGGGAAGCCCCTGAGGAGATGCCAGGAGTGAGCAGAAGGCTCCTGATAATACATTTGCCAGGAGCTCCAAGGATGAGCTGACATGCAAAAGGAGGCTGGGGCAGCTGCTGTGTCCCCCACGGCCTTTGAGGCAACAGCTCAGCTCTGATGGGGCCCAGCAGGACACACTGGCTGCCTCACCACGTCTGATTTCCCAGAAAAAGCTTCAGCACTGACGTGGCAGAGGTGACACCTCGGAGATCAATACCAGGAGCGAGCACACAGAGCCAGCCTTTCCCTCCCAGAGCTTCAGCCCCAGCATCACCCTCAGCACGTCAGTCCCACCAGCAGGAAGCAGAACAAACCCCCTGGGAAAACGTGGCTGTGCTAACAAGGTCACACCTTTAATCAGAGGGCACCTCCCGGGCTGGGCTGTGTGAATTAACAAGCCTGACCCCAGCACTGGAAGTGCCCGTGCCAGGCTCCCACCAGTGTCTGCAGTGGGCACTTCCAGGGCAGGGAGACATTCCCCGAGCTGGGGACACACAGCAGGGGCACAATGACCCAGGGTCCAGCCATTCTGTCTGCTGTGACCAAGTCTTGCCACATCTTGTCTCCAAGTTCAGCATCACTGCGGGCGTTCCAAGAGTGAGATGTCACCCAGCGTGCTGATGCTCCCACCCTGCCCTCAGCCCATACCCCAGGCTTGTTCCTGGGTGCTAATCACACCAAGAGCAGCCAAAAACCCCCTGCCAGTGCCTTCTGAAAGCCTGTGGTATCAGTCAAATCAGTTAAAAGGTCCCTGAAGAGCTTTAAAAGATACCAAAGCCGATTTGCTGCATGGCACGGGGAATTTCATTCCCATTGCAGATTAATTCCATTAACTCATTCTGTACCCTTTTCGGGGGGTCCTTCCATGCCCTTGCAGCTTATGCAAAGCACAGAGTAAACACATTACAATCTCCTTTCTGATCAAGGCATTAGTATTTCCTTCCCCCCTTGTAAACACCTCCCCCTCCCCAAGCCACATCTTTCCAGAGACCTCCCAACGCCACCAAAAGCCCAGGAACTCACCTTGTGCTTCATAGCCAGCATAGTGATGAGCTGTCCCCACGTCCTCATCACCAGGACCCAGGCCAAGGGCTGCCCTGAGGTGGGCCATGTTCACCTGTGCTGTCAGCTCCCCGTTGTGGTCCCCAATCTGCAGCAGGAAAACATCAGGGCAGCTGGTTAGAGGCTCCCAGCAAAGGGTTTGCCAGTCCCACCTCAAAACAGACGCAGGGCCAGCCAAAAGAGGGCTTGGAGACACCCTGAGAGAGCACACAGCCCTGCTTTCAGCACCAAAGATGCTCTCATACAGTGGTAATTTGGGAGGGGGGGGCCATTGTGTGCTGTGCTGCACCCCAAAACTCCTGTCTGTGGAGTTCAGGACCTGGGAGGGCTCAGCTCCCCCACTGGCACAGAGCTGAGCTGGAGCTCAACGTGCCCGTCTGGTCCATCCCGGAGCCACACATGGCTTGGCAGAGAGCCCTGCAACTCTCAGCCCCCTTCCTCAAGGATTTCCATGGTTACTGAGCACCAAACGTGGCACTGCCATCAGCCATGTGGGCAGTGTCACACCAGGGCTTGGATGCTCTGAAAGCCCCTCTCTCCTGGCTCAGAGCCACACAACTTGGAGTTGCTCCTAGTGCTCTACCCACACAAGACTCCAAAATTCTTTTAGAGTCCACATTTCCACAAATTTCCACCTCTAACTGGCCTCAGGCCAAGGAAGCTGGTGTTGTGTGTTCAGGAAGAGCTCTGTCCAACAGCTCCTGCTACTTAAAACAGGGACACGACGCTGGGTCCTCCTCAAAGTTTAACTCATCACAAAATGCTGGTGCTGCACAGAGAGGTCACCCAGAAACAGCCTCTAATCTTCAGAGGAAGAGCAGCCTCTTTGGCAGAGAAGACCTTGGCTGTTCCTCTGGAGAGGCCCTGTTAAATGCTCTTTTGTGGCCCTCAGCGATAGGAGGCAGCCTGAGTCGTCCTAGAACAAAATCATAAATCCCCACATTATTTATGACAAAGCCCCAAACACCAGTAAAGGGAGGCAGATCAAAGGGCTTATCATCAGCCATAAATCCCCCTGCCAATTACAAGAGATTTGCTATTGACATCATCTCCAGAGAAATTACTATGCCCTGGCTAGGTCTTACAGTCCTTGATGCTCTATTAAATGCTTCCCTGACTTCCACTCATTCCAGATCATCCCCAAAGCCCTATTAACAACTGAGGAACAGACTGGCTGGACAATGATCCTGGGCAGGACACACACACACACATCACAGCAGTGCCCTGTTTCTGCCCTCGGCTTCCCAGGAGCCTCCTGGCACACTTGGAGATGGCCAAGGTACTCCAGAGCAGTGCCCGACAGCTGGGGCAGCTTCCAAGGTTTTTAGGTATAATACCCTTTTTTCCAGCTGTTTCAGGGGAATTTTGTCAGTAACCTCTGATCAGCCTGCAGCAGCTTCCAGTGTGGTTACCCTGAGCAGATTTTTGTTGGGGGAGAGAAGGGGAAAAGATGATGGGAAGGAAGTTACAAACATCGGTGTGAAAAGGTTTAATTTCACAGGGTTTCTGCTGGGCAAAAAAGCTGGTGTTTGTCACCACAGCACACACAGCTCACTCATTCCCAGGGCTAAACTAAAACATCAGCTTGAACAGAATCACTGCCAGCAGCCAATTCAAGTTCTCCTCAGAGAGACAGTCTCTGCTCTGTAACTGATGATAGGTTTTTATCAGCTACCTGCCATGAGGAACCTACTCCTGTAGGTGATCACAGCCAGCACCTTGGAATGAGAACCCATGCTGGATTTGCCCCTCCATCCCCCCAAAGGCTCCAGGACCAGCACTGCTCCTCCTCCCACTGCTCCTCATCTGCATTTCCCTCTGAGGAGCCAAGTCTGGCCCCGAGGACTCAGCCCCCACCGCCACATCCGAGCAGACCAGAGTTGGAAAAGTACCTTTGTCCTAAAATGTACAGGGCCAAACAACAGTATTTCTTCTTTGCGTCTGGTAAGTATAATTAAATCTGTAATTAGGCTGCTGTGTCAGCCCTAACTCTGAGATTTAGCCACTCTAATGGGCAGGAAGGCAGGAGAACACCCAGCACACTCACACATGGTGATTTCAATTAGTGTTTCAAGAGGGAAGTTTCTTCATCTGGGGAAGACACAGCCAATTTCCTCAGCACACTGGAAGGAGCAAACAATGGAATTCTTGCTTTCTGCACATCTGAGCCACCCAAACCCACTGTCTGTTCTTGCAGCAGGAGCTGCAGTGAGCTGGGTGAGGTCTGTGAGAGCCAGAGTAGCTGCACATGAGCCACCAAATGGTGTGGCAGTGGCACAGGGCTGGCTGCAGGCTGTGTCCAGTGACAGCATCACCGCTGGAGTTCCCACCTGGCAGCTCCACCGAGAGGAAACAGCTCCCCAAACGTACACCCTGCTGCACTCAGGAGCTGCCCTTGTGTTCTCTACATGTTTAACTGTCAGTAAATGCAGCCAGAACACAGCAAGAATCACAGGGCCATCTCAGCTGGGATCTTCCTCACAGATGGGACACCAAGAGGTGTCAGAGTTCCTTCACCTGGGTGCACAACACCTTGGCCAGCAGAGCAGAGAACAACCCCCCAGGTCCTTTCTCAGCCAGGAACATTGGTTAAGAGCAAGGCACAGCTAATGCATTTGCTGCAATTAAGGAAGAACTGGGAGCCTCCCATCAAAAGAATGTTTGCCAGCCAAGCTCTGCAGTTCCAAAGGACACCGCTGAAATAAGCACACAGAGAAAGGCTTTCCAGAGCAGTCACAGCAAGAGAAGAACGACATTAATAGAACCTCCTGGCATAAAGCAGTCTTCCCTCTCACCACAGGGAACTGGTTCTCTCTGATCTGAAGCAGCACCTCTTACCTCTTGGGAGATTTCAAGATGTTTCCTTGCGAAGTGCAAAGCTTGGTCGTGGCTCCCCAGGGAGACGTAGGCATTTCCCAGACTCCAGCAGGCTCTTCCTTCTCCCACCCTGCAGGACAAGGAACTGTCAGCCCCAGAAACAGCTCAGCAGCCCTTCCAGGGCCTTCCTCAGAGCACTGCCAGCCAAGCTCCTCACCATGCTTTCACCCGCACAGTGGTTCTACAAAGGGAAGGGAAGTGTGCTGGACATCCTGAACTCCTACTGGCCACCCCAGCAAGAGCTGGGGATGAACAACAGCCTCAGAAGCAGCTCTGCACCCACAGGGACAAAAAACTAGGCAGTGCAGCAAGGGGTCAGGATGGTTTGGGTTTATTAGTGAGCACCAGCCCGTGAGGAGAAGCCAGAGCTCCAGCCCAGCTTCCACCTCACAGGACATGGGCTCCTCTCTGGAGATGCACAACAAGAAGGGAACACGCCACCTTTGGTTCAGCAACAGCCCAGAGCTAAAGGAGTGAGAAGATGGCAAGGAGAGAAGGATGCATGCAGGCAGCAGCCTCAGCTGAGCCCCAGCACTGCACCACCTCACCCTGCCCCAACAGCCAAGAGAACATCGACTGAGTTCCACAAGGTCTCCAGGGCACTGCTCCTTGTTTCCAGAAGGCTGGGAAAGCAGGAGAAGGTGGGACCTGCCCTGTGAAGCCCTGACCCCCAGCCTGGCGTGTCCCTGGAGCTCCCACAGCTGTTTGCAGGAGCAGGCAGAGCCTCCTGCTCCCCAGAGCCAGCTCAGCTCTGCACTCGAGCAGATGTGGGGGGAGAGAAGGGATAAAAAAAGCAGCTGGGGGCGCGGGGGGAGGTTCAGCATGACTGCAACTCCCTTTGCAGAGGTTTGGGCGGCTCGATCAGCATTTCAGCGTTTTTCTTGTCACCCTGTTCAATACCTGCTGCTCGCAGGGTGTGTTCCCAGAAACGCAGGAGCCCACAAGCCTGCAACCCCCACAGCATGATTCACCCTCGGGTGGGATTGTGCCTTCTCTGAGCTGAGAGGGCCCGGGTGGTGGCACAGCTCTCCCATCCTGATGTCCCTGCTCCATCTAGTGGAGGACACGCAGCTTCCAAGAGAATTCAGCATAACGCTGGAAGTCTCTTCAGCTGCCAGAAGGGTCAGGATCATAGAGTAGCCAGGAAAAAGGAACCAACCCCTCTTAAAAAAATGTATTAAAATTAAAAAAAGGGGAG